>CP092863.1:137755776-137878205 GCA_030710605.1 Cordylochernes scorpioides
GATCTTTTTATCTTTTATTTTTTTCTTTCGTTTTTCCATATATAGACGTGATGAGTAATTTAAGACAAGTTTTAAAAGCAAAAAAAATATTTAATTAATAGATAATAAATATTGATTATTCTAGCTAAATCTACATCATATATTTTTAATAAATGCGCTTTAATAAATTGAAGTGTGTTATGATAATTAAAACCGTTCCAACGGATCTTCGGCAGTTACCCGTCATATGCTGGCTATAAGAGGAATATGTTCAAAGAAAAAGATTTATTGGAAAATAGGGCAAACATAGAACCATGATAATATTGTAAAATTTCAATATTTTAAATAAAAGCTAAGGTTAATAAAGGGCTTTTTCTCTCCTCTTCTGATGAGATATGATAATTTATTACCATAGAATAATTAATATATTTATTGAAAATATCAAAAACAAACCTATTATTCATTAAAATCAACATCAAGCCTGTATGAAAAAGTGAAACTTGTATAAGCTTATAGTTTCTTTTTTGTTATGCTGTGTTCCTTTACAAGTAGAATATATAGAAGTAAGGTGTAATATTCTATTTAAGCATATGGAACCAATATCGATTCATTTTTAAAACAAAGCAAAATCATAAGCTTATACAACTTTCACTTTTTCATACATTGTGGTAGCAGAGCGTGGTTTCTATCCGGCTAAAAATCACGCTCTGCTACCACAATGTATGAAAAAGTGAAACTTGTATAAGCAAAATCAACGCCCTAGGCGTGAATAGTTAGCTGGAAGTCATACTTCTAGTTCCCCTGTTGAAGAGCATGTTGGTCTGAAATCTAAATAAATAAAAATAGTTAAAGAAACCTGGCCCTGATTTATTTGTTTGGATTGTAAAGTCAGGCATGTAATTACAAATCTATTATGTTTTAATATATTACAATACCATATCTAAACAAAACTATATCATACACACAATTGAATGTAATTCTACTGACCTATAAGCTTATGTCCATAGTTTTCTTGAAAACCATTTCTGTAATTCCATCCTTCAGTGCTGCGTATATAAGCAGAATCGTCCAATACAGTATTAGAGCTCTGAGAAGCGGTCTGGTGGATTAAATTGCCGAAACCGCTGGGAGGGTTCACCACTGATGAGCCAAGCCCTCCCAATATATTTTTTCATCGCAGTAAGGGCAGTAGAAGTTTGTATTATGTATAAAAGAAACATTCGTGCTTTTAAATCCTTTCATTTTATAAAACTATATCATAGTTGTAATATATCTGTTATATTAAATATAAGTTTTATGCCGGCCAAAATAAAACAACAACAATAGATTTATATACAAGGTTATCTCAAAAGTTAATAAACACTTACAAAAAATTGAAATACCAATATTATTCGCCGTTATGTAAAATGTCTTTGTATTAATATTGTCTTTGTATTCGCCGTAATAATATTATTCGCCATGTAATAAGAAAAACAATATTTTAAGAAAAACACGAACTTTTGGGATAACCTTATAGAATAAAGCGGCGCCATCTTGTGATCAACTTTACAGAACATATATTTTAAAATAAAACTAAATGTGCCATCATATATGCCAGAAGAGGCACCTTTCCTACTAAATTTACATATAGGCCGAATATATGTGTGATGAAAACTCTAAGCTACTATCTATAAAAGTGTAGTTTTCACAATTTAAGTATTAGTAAATCCATCATGTCTAAAAAGGCCTGTAAAATTGTGGAGAAATTAAACCCACATCAAATTAATTACTTTAAAGAGAGGGCGGCTACTACAATAAATATATATACACAAGGTAATATATAACACTTATAATTAATTTTAACTTTAAAATTTAAAACAACAATAATAAATTAAGCTGAGAGCTATCTGTTAAATAAATTGATGGAATATCAAATATTTTTATATTTTTTATCCAAACGATTAATTGAACCTCTTTTAAACTCGGAGAGTGTAATATAAAAAAAAGTTGCGTTAAAAATTCGCAATAAATTATTAATAACTATTATAACTAGTTATCAGGCCTCATCCATTTTGATAATCAATTCCAGATATTGAATCTATAGAAACATAATAGATTATCGTCTGCCATATTTGCATATTATCTTTAATATATATTTGTGATACATTCTATATATTGATATTTGAATGAGAGTTTTTTTTCTGGCTATTCTATATCTATATATGATGTAAATATTTCTGTGTAAATTAATTTTATATTATAATCATTTATAATATATACATATAACTATCACACTAGATTATGCATTAGTTGGGTGTATACACGATATGAATTTGACTATAAATTTATATTTGTTTGAGTGTTTACATGTTTAAAATACATCTTAACGTTTTTATAAATAAAGTAACGTAAACATTTCCATTTATTAAATTGAATACCAAGGTATCAGATTTTTAAAAATATTTATTAGTAGTAGTATTTAAATTACATAATGTATAGATACACTTTTTCTATATGAAAAACCTTATAATTAAATCTGTATTTCAAATTTAATTTCGTAATGTAAGTTATTTATTTCCTTATGTTTATTCCCTTATCTATTTAAAAATAATCATGTATACTTCTGTAAGGTCCAGTTAATGATATTGTATTTTCTTAATATAAGGGACTCCACATTTTAAATGATAAAATTTTCTAAATAAAAAAGCCAAATAGATAATTTTACAAGGTTGTCCCAAAAGTTCGTAAACACTTGCAAAAATTGAAATACCAATATTATTCGCCGTTATATATAACGTCTATGTATAAAGTAATTGTATTATTATGTATTTGCCGTGATAATATTATTGGCCAAGTAATAAGAAAAACAACGTTTTAAGAAAAACACGAACTTTTGGGACACAACCTTATATATATGAATCTCAATATTTCTACATAAATTAACAAACTAATTTAAAACTAATTCGAACGAAATTTTTAAAAGAAATAACGAAATAGCTTCAATTCACTTTTTAAAAAAAATATATTAATAGCGTTTATTCAGGGACTCTAAAATATATTGAGAAATATAGAAAAGGTAATATATATATATGTTGTAGAGATTTCAGTGAAAACTATATATTTATAAGGTAAAGTGTAACCCCGATATATATTACTTGCCCGTGACTCAATTTCTGATATACAGAGCTGATAAAATTTACTTTAAGGAAAATTCCTTTTACCCCAACATCAAAATATATTTTGAGAAGAGAAATAATGGCTTTTAAAAGATTTTTTTTCAAATAAATAAACTTAAATTCAGCCTATTTTCTGAATCTCTCTATATATATATTTAATCAATAGATTTCTCTCTCTCTCTCTCTCTGTTAGCTTTGATTTTTGCCTCGAACGTGTTTTTTTGTAAATCACAATTTGATTGTACACAAGAATACAGTTTTGATACATTTAAAAAAAAAAGTTTTTTGAACCTCTGTAAAGATTAGAAATTTTACTGGAATATAAATTATTGTATAATAAAAATGGCATATCCTGACCAGGAGCACATGTGCTTTACAGAAGGCAGAGCGCCATCTGGTGGAACAGAAATCAACTAAACATTGATTTAGCCTGTTCCCTGATATTTGGCCAACCCAATTTCTTGATAAATCAAGAAAAGCCATCCACGAATCCATTTTTCATAAATTATTGTACGTATAGTTGTGGGAAGATGATATTCATGTATTAAAAGAGACACCTCTCCCTTTAAATATTCATCAGGATGTTGCATTATTATAATAATGCATCGTTCTGACGCATAATTGAAGGGAGAGATGCATCTTTTCGTATATAAATGATTACGAGTGTGATATATTTTATATTTATAATGAATAATAATAAATAAAATGAAAACAAAATGCAAATGTGTGTTAATGATTTTTTTTAAAGTAGTTTCACCTAGATTGAAATATTTTATTTTCGATGTTTTTTTAGTTCAATCCTGTAAACTATTTAAGGAGTATTTATTCAACGCTATGTTTCGGTTAACGACATGTTCGCATTTACGACATTTATTCTAAGATATCGTTCTGAATATCAGAAATTGAAATTTCAAATTTTAAAAATCTCCTGAGATCGTGTATTTGATCAATATTTTGGAATACATTTTTAACAAATGTACAATTAGATTATATTTATTCCGATAGATGGCACAAGCCATCAGCAACCTTTAGTTGCATAATTAGGAGATGTTTTTTTCCTTTAATTTATCAACCTAACCTCAGTTCAGTTTCACTTTGATGCTCTTTTTTCATATTTAAATTTTCGTAAAATGTTCAAACTTTTGTTGATAAACATATGATAATACTTTCTTTCAATTATATGTATGCACCTCTACAGACCTATAAGCTTATGTCCATAGGTTCCCCTAAACACCCCTAAGCTTCCTTCCATAGTAAATACAGGGAATATATAAGAGAAACAATCCAATACAATAATAAAGCGGTCTGGAGATTAATTTGGCGAAACCGCTGAGATGGTTCACCTCTGATAAGCCAAGCACTCTCATTTAATAATTTTAATCATTGTAATAAGGTCTGTAGAGATAATATTTGATGATATTTATCATAAAGACATTGACAAAAAATATTACAAATTTAATTGAGGAAGGAAAATGTATATATGAAGGAAAACTCTTGCTAAAACAACAAAAACATTGGAATGGGGAGAAAAAATGATAAGGTGTTCTCATAACAAACCCTCCATATCAACTCACTCACCGTCATGTCTTTAACCCACTAATAAAAAATGTGACAAAGAAATGTGGTGAAGTATTTGAAGAAGTTGTACTTCACCCTGAGGTAGGTATGTAAAAAAAACAAGGAGGGGCAGGCAGGCACATATGTGGCGTTAAATCTTGGAGGTATACTGGCAGGAAGTGGTGGTTGTATTCTTGTGGTCGTAGGGGACAACGGCCTTGGAAGACATCGACCTTACACTGGGGGTCACCTTCTCTCCCCCTTTTCTTGTGGTGGGGTCACGTTTAATTGGGTTACATCTTCTATTATATTGGTGGAGACTTGATTAGGTTGTTTGGGGGGTCTGTCTATAGCTTTCTTCTTTGGTACTGATAGCATGGTATGGTCTGTTTTGGTGGAGTCTTGATTAGGTGGTTTGGGGGGTCTGTCTATAGCTTTCTTCTTTGGTATTGATAGCATGGTATGGTCTGTTTTAGTGGAGTCTTGATTAGGTTGTTTGGGGGGTCTGTCTATAGCTTTCTTCTTTGGTATTGATAGCATGGTATGGTCTGTTTTGGTGGAGTCTTGATTAGGTTGTTTGGGGGGGTCTGTCTATAGCTTTCTTCTTTGGTATTGATAGCATGGTATGGTTTAATTTAGTCATATCTTCTATTATTCTTTAAATTAAAGATACTTCGGCCAGTAAATGTTTTTATTATCTCGACGTTTCGACAAAAATCTTTGTCCTCGACAGGAGCAAACAAAAATTAAAACATTTGGCAAGGCGTTAAAAATTGTTGTCGAGATTTATACTGGCCGAAGTATCTTTAATTTTAAGAACTACGAATGCCGGCCAGGCAGCCTCTATCTCTATGATAATCTTCTACTATATTGGTGGAGTTTTATTTAAGTTGTTTAAGGGATAAAAAATAGAAAATATATATAGCTTGGCGCAAGCCATCAGCAACTTTCAGTTACACGATAAGGAGATGCATTTTTAATAATTATGCACCTTATCCCAATACAATATCACATTTGTACTATTTTTTTTCACAGAAAAATATATTTGTGTGTGAGAAAAATATATATAGAAAGGACAGGTGCATTGATATTAAAAAATAAAAAGGACACCTTCTAACTGCTCTCACATGGGTATTTCAGATAGCAACTGCTAATGTAAGTGATCAGAATACGACTTTTTATTTTTAATATATAAGAAAACTTTATACTTCAAAATTAACTATTTTAAATGATCAACGTATTTCTTGCCTTTTCCAAAACTTCAGGTAGATCCGAAAGTGTTTCAATATTAAAATCTAATAGACGGGCGTCAAATATTGATATAAAATTAAAAGAACTTTTTTCTTTTCATTTTTAATCTATCTCTCAACCTAATTTTAATAAGGGGTATCATAGAATATTTTAAATTTTAAAAATATTTGACCCAGGTAAACTACACGTATACAGATTCATAGAAGATATAATTAGTCGCAAAAATTAAAAATAAATATAAATATATGTTAGATAGTAAAAAAAGGCATATATTGGATTGAATAAAAGATTTATTTGCCAATATTTCGGCTGGCTGAACGCCAACCTTTATCAAGGCATTACATTTTTGCATAATGTATACAAAAATGTAATGTCTTGATAAAGATTGGCGTTCAGCCAGCCGAAATATTGGCAAATAAATCTTTTATTCAATCCAATATATGCATTTTTACTATCTAATCAATTAAGTATGGATTTCTCTATTTTCAGAAAAAATAGATATATGTCATAATTTGTGTATAATTAAATGCAACCCCGACCCACTATGTATGTACCATGTATGATTTTCAAAGACTTAATAAAGAACAAGGTAACTGGAGGAAAGAAAGTAACAAAAGATATAGGAAGTAAGACTAAAGCGGGCACGACTATTTTGGCACCCCTGTGTCAACATTGCAGGGGCAGAGACCGGTCGTCTCTAGTGACCGCAGAAGTTATATTAGACAAGAAGCACTCGACACTTCCTGGAAAAACAGGATGTATTCGGTGACCAGAAGTTATAAATATTAAGCTAACGCCCAACATTTCCGGCAAAGATAGGACGTATTGGATAACACGGAAGTAAATAAAGTCAAAATGGCACTCGACACTTCCTATCAAAGCAGATCATATCTTTCACCAAAGGAAACCGCCGGCCTATCAGAAGATAGCACCTTAAGTAGGTCAACCAATAGGGAAAGATCATGTGAGATCTCTCAACCAATCAGAGAGAAACTGACTCGTGGTGTTAAATCGAAAGACAAGAATAGTTAGTTACGCTTTGGCCCCCAAGGAGGTGACATCGGCTTTAGACCGCTCCCCCTCGGCTCATCCCACAGCTAAGTACAATCACCGCCATGTGATTAGTTAAGGACCAATCAAAACCACCCCGCTCGTCTCAAGCTTTCTTTCCTCCAATCCAGTTACCTTTTATTTTCAAAACAATCATGTGTCCTGATTATTCCTAACTGTGTGCTTCACTTACCACTCAACGACTGCGCTTCAACCAATCCTCACCATTCAAATCCAACAACAAGCAATTCCGCAACGATATTGTCACAGAACGGTTAAGTCGACAGATTCTACAACAGTGTAATACATCAAATATTACAGTGTAATAACAACTATTGCATCATATTACACAGAGTCGACAGGATAAAGATTATGGAACTTAATCAGGATAAAGATTATAGAGCTTAATCAGGATGAAGATGGAAATTAACCCAGGCGCCAGCACAACAAAAGGCAATGACAACCCAAGAGAGAAGGAACCGACAACGAACGGAAAGAAGCTGACAACGAACGAAGCGACAAGACACACCCTGGCGACGGTAATTTTAGAACTGACCGCCGCGCTACAAGGGGCGAGATCCACGCAACTGGAAGAGGTCTTCCGGAGCGCCACCCTCGGGACAACCGCCGCCCGCACCGCCGGTACGTGTCCGAACAGCCTGACACCCACCGAGGAGTCGCCACCCGCCATGCCGTACCAGTACACACGGAAGCAACCCACGCGACACGGACCCAGTGTACCGACAACGCGATCCACTCGAATGGAAGCAGTACAAATGACTAGATTTCCCTTTCAATCACGCGGACAGTGCAAAAGGTCCCGATCCGGTTCAACAGATATTCCAAGCCAGCCACACCAAGCCGAAGACGCCACAATGGAGACTTTTCGAGACTAAGGTAGGCAATCCACCCAATGACATCATCAAATTAACTTTGGACTTGTATCTGACCCAGGACCTACCATGTACCTTTCTCATTGAACCAGACGCAGGTTCGAACATATTGCCGTATCATTTATACAATAGATTAAAAGCACAACTCCCCAATTTAAGTATTAAAAAACCTTCCCTTGATCTATCCCCCCTAAATAGTTTTACGAAAATAATAGGACATTTAACTTTCCCTCTGACAATAGGCCAAATAACCCGTAGAGAGAACTTCCACGTGGTAAATGCATCCTTGCCATTTGGAGTTCTTACCTTAACAACCCTTTATCAATATAAATTAAAACTAAATTATAATCGCGGCACTATTTTCCAACTTGGCGTCCCATTGTCTAATACTATCTACCACTTTAAACATGTATCAAATGAATGCAAGCACGGGCTAGACCAAAACCTGTCCCAAAGGACTCGCACAGCACCCAAAGCTTTCACACATGGAAACCCTTGCCTGCATTCATTACCCAAACCCCAAATATTTACATGCCACCATTCTAATCTCACACCACACAACTTTTCGCTCAACCCAATTGCCAATACTTTATGCCCACCACATATAAAGCCACCACGACTTCAATCTACAACTCCATTAATGCCCAAACAAGTGTCAGTACACCAACACAGCTCACCTACTTACCACACAAAATCCACACATGACCATATTTCGCAACGCCATAAACACGCAAATGTATCTCACAACATACACGCACCCATACGCCACCACACAACAAACACGCACAACCCGCACAACAAACGCAACACGCACGCCAAAAGACAACAACAACAAACAAGCGCATGCACAACCGTTAAGGATAATACAATCATCCCATCTACACAAAACATAGAAAAAATTCACGCCACCAAACAACCACACAATCGAAAAACATTACGATCTTTCCTAAAAACTGTGAACGTCTATAAAGAATTCATTCCAGACCACGCCCGCTTGCGGACGCCACTTATCAACCTTCTAAAAAAGGATATCATGTGGGTCTGGGATGACGAATGCCAGAAAGCGTTCACTAATCTGAAAGAAAACCTTACCACACACCCCACATTACACCTTTACCAGGAAGGTCTGCCATGCCAGGTGTACTGTAGCACTTCAACATTCAGCATTACAGGCGTTCTTAAACAAGTCTACCCTGATGGTAAGACATACACCGTTCAACATTTCAGCCGATCTCTGCGTAGTCACGAGCGAAATTATTCAGACTTGGAACTACAATGCCTAGCCATTGTGGAAAGTGTGGATAATTTCCGCACCTGTCTAATGGACAGAAAGTTTACAATATTTTCTGACCATCCCGCATTGCAGTGGTTGAAAGAGATCAAAGCTCCGTCAGGCAGATTGTTTCGATGGAGGTTAAGATTGTCAAGATACGAATATGAGGTCCGTAGCATAAATGGAGTACAACAATATGAAACGGGCGTTGTAACTCGTATCCCATTTTGTGGCTTTCTAGATGCGCCACTCATAAAGAACCAACAATCTTCTCCACCGGGAAAATCCCGCGTGACTATGGATCCCAATAAACTGCGCACCGTCTCCCGAAAAGGAGTACTTAAAACTATAGTCCCAAATTCATTTACAACCAGACTTCTTAAGTCCGTACACACACAACACCACCACCCAAACATCTCCAAGATGACGAGACTCATCTCAGCACAATATTATTGGCAGAACATGACACAAGACATCGCAAAACAGGTAAAAACCTGCCCCACCTGCCGATTCGCTAGAAGAATCGATGAATACAAACAACCTGCACGTAAAAATACCGACACAGGTACCCAAACAAAACAAAATTCGTACATAAAACACAGCGTACACATAACACAAACAATGCCAAAATTACCACATCCACGTCAGAGAAAAGATCACACATTTCAACCTAAACCAATTACCGCCGACATATCTCTAATAAAACCATTGACGATCAAACAGGAGAACTGTAAACCTGACAACCAATCCAATCATATCACACCACTCCCTAAAGATATCAAACAGGAGAACTGCGAACCTACCAATCATTCAAATTCTACAACTCACAAGGTTCAAGCAAATATTTCAGAGTCCCCAGTTACAAAAATGTGGACGAACATGGGACAATATCCTATCTTTCATCTGATTTTTATCCTTTGTTTATTAGTTCTACCGTACAACTGTATCCCAATTTTATTCATTAAGTACTTGTTTATCTATGCTATGCCCGCGCAGAAAATCTTCGAACTACAAGAGGCAGTTTTTCATTGTGGACAAGCATTTATAAAACTTCTCATAATTTTAGGAACCATCTTTGCAGAAAATCTAAATAAACTCCGAAAAGATAGCAGTAAGTAAAAGATTCAATTAGAAAAAAAAAAAAACAACTAGGCGTGCACAAATTCAATTAGGAAACCAAGAAGTGAGAAGGGACACTTCCCCGCACGACAAAGACGCCGGTCAGCAGCTACGTGCAAATAGACGGGGGATAAATTGGGAATCACCCCGGGGAGGGACTTTGTTTCTCCACATCGCCCCCCTGCTTCCGGTTTCTAATTACCGTGGGGCCCCTCGACCAACAGCTGAATTGAGGTCAACTGTGGGCTTCTCTAAGTGTCGTTCAGTTTGGATCCCAATACGAGCTACATATCGACTTTTACAAAAAACATAGTTCAATTATATTCTCACAAGAAACTTAAGACACACAGACACTCCAAATGAGTTCACATTTCTATTCTTTTATTCTTTTAAAGACTTCCAAACTTTACATTTTTCACACTAGGCACAAATTCCACCTACGCGTAGACATCCCAGACCTTAGGATCTTGACAACACATAGAATTCGTTTCACACATTTCTTACACAAAAACTTCTAACATTTTTTCACAACACACACAAAGACAAAAAGTTACACATAATTGAGCAATTAAAACATTTATAGGGCAAAATGGAGCAACCAATACATGAAGATCAGGGCATGTAGATACCAAAGGGTTCCAACCAATACACCTTATTTTTCATATCAATCATTTTCATTATTTTCTCGCAATTAAAAATGTAAATATTTAATCAATTTATCGATTTATTCAACTTATTGCCACTTTTAATCATTAATTATCATTTTTTTCCCAATTAGTTTATATTATCATTTTTATTTATCAATTATCATTCTATTTACCACTTGACTTATATTGTCACAACTCAATTATCAACGAAAACACTGGTTTTCGATTAAACTAAAAACATTAAATCACCCTTTATTGTTGAAACCTTTTTATTTTTCATTTTTCCTTTTTTCAAGCACTCAACTTTGATTTCGCTCAAAAAACTTCTATTTTATTTTTATTTTTGATTTCTCAAAAGCCCTAATAAAATTCCCTCGGTCTCCATTCCCAATTCCGAGCTAGAATATAATTAGGCAATTTTCCTTTTTTTCTCTCACCACGCACCAAGCATTCACTTTGATTTCGTTCAACTCTTATTTTTATTTTTATTTTGATTTCTCAAAAGACCTAATGAAAACCCCTTCGATTTCATTCCCAATCTCAAGTAGGATAGTAATTAGGCAATTCTTTTTTTTTTCACCAACGCAACAAAGCATTTTCTCTTTTTTTTCATACAACAAGGCCTTTTCTTTTTTTTTGTGCAACCAAGCCTTCACTTTGATTTCATTCAACTTTTATTTTTATCTTATTTTATTTTGATTTCTCAAAAGACCTAATAGAATCCCCTCGGTTTCCATTCCCAATTCCGAGCTAGAATAAGGTTAGGCATTTTCCTTTTTTTTTTTTCCATTCAACCAAGCACTCAACTTTGATTTCGCTCAAAAAACTTTTATTTTATTTTTATTTTTGATTTCTCAAAAGACCTTATGAAATTTCCTCGAATTCCTTTCCAAAATTCAAACAAAAAAGTAATTAGGCATTTTTCTTTTTTTTCTCACCACTCAACCAAACACATTCAATTTTGATTTCATTCAACTATTCTTATTTCATTTTGTTTTGATTTCAAAGCACCTTATGAAATTTCCTCGATTCCTTTTTCTCAGAATTCGAGCAAAAAAGTAACTAAGCAGTTGTCTTTGTCACCATGCAACAAAATATATTTCTTTTTCAACCAAACACATTCAATTTTGATGTCATTCAACTATTTTTATATTATTTTTATTTTGATTTCAAAGCCTTAATAGAACTCCCTCGAATTCATTTCTTAACTCGAGTAGAATTCGTTTAGGCGCATTTTCTTTTTTTTTTGCCCACTATGTACCATAACATTCATTGATTTCTTACAATTAAAAAATTTTTGATTTCTATTAATTATACTCAACCTATATCATCAACACCATTCTATATTACTTATTATATCGCCACCAATGCTTGTATATAGACTCAATACCCACAACTAATTTTCCCACAAAATTATTTTTCACTTTACAGAATTCTCTCAGGCTAACCCCTTCTTGAATTCTTCACATGTAGGGGGCGCATCTGTCATAATTTGTGTATAATTAAATGCAACCCCGACCCACTATGTATGTACCATGTATGATTTTCAAAGACTTAATAAAGAACAAGGTAACTGGAGGAAAGAAAGTAACAAAAGATATAGGAAGTAAGACTAAAGCGGGCACGACTATTTTGGCACCCCTGTGTCAACATTGCAGGGGCAGAGACCGGTCGTCTCTAGTGACCGCAGAAGTTATATTAGACAAGAAGCACTCGACACTTCCTGGAAAAACAGGATGTATTCGGTGACCAGAAGTTATAAATATTAAGCTAACGCCCAACATTTCCGGCAAAGATAGGACGTATTGGATAACACGGAAGTAAATAAAGTCAAAATGGCACTCGACACTTCCTATCAAAGCAGATCATATCTTTCACCAAAGGAAACCGCCGGCCTATCAGAAGATAGCACCTTAAGTAGGTCAACCAATAGGGAAAGATCATGTGAGATCTCTCAACCAATCAGAGAGAAACTGACTCGTGGTGTTAAATCGAAAGACAAGAATAGTTAGTTACGCTTTGGCCCCCAAGGAGGTGACATCGGCTTTAGACCGCTCCCCCTCGGCTCATCCCACAGCTAAGTACAATCACCGCCATGTGATTAGTTAAGGACCAATCAAAACCACCCCGCTCGTCTCAAGCTTTCTTTCCTCCAATCCAGTTACCTTTTATTTTCAAAACAATCATGTGTCCTGATTATTCCTAACTGTGTGCTTCACTTACCACTCAACGACTGCGCTTCAACCAATCCTCACCATTCAAATCCAACAACAAGCAATTCCGCAACGATATTGTCACAGAACGGTTAAGTCGACAGATTCTACAACAGTGTAATACATCAAATATTACAGTGTAATAACAACTATTGCATCATATTACATATATGTGGTACGATATTTTCGTTAGATATCAGAATATTTATCTTTTAAAAAATGTAATATTCAGGTTTATAAATAATTTGTTAGTGTGTAACTTCAATAAAGGATATAGCAAATAATAACGACAATTTTAATAACAATTAGCTGCCATGTTTACTAATTAGATTAGGCCTAGTCTCGAATATGTTAATTAGGTCACTCAATGCCCTATATATATATATTTGACTATATGCAAATTTACATAAGGCTCTTTCAAGATAATTAGTTAAGGGCAATTAGTGATGGTCTTTATCACCTTCTTTTGTTTAACTAACAGAAATAGTTAAAATTTGGTGTTAATTGCTTTACGGTGTAGTTAGTTAGGATCGATTAGGTTGATAAGGAAGATTTGGTTAGTTAGCTCTCACCAATATTAGAGAGGTGATGTATTAAATGGCCTACACTTCTCTTTGATAGTTAAGATGATCTAGTTGAATTTATTCGATATTCTATTTAAGAACTTTTTTTTAATAATGCCTATATTCATAACTATTAAAAAGGCATCTCCTTATCGTGCAACTGAAAGTTGCTGATGGCTTGCGCCATCTATCGGAATAATTAAAAATTAACGAGAATAGTTTATATTTATTCCGATAGATGGCACAAGCCATCAGCAACTTTCATTTGCACGATAAGGAGATGCCTTTTTAATAATTTATGCACCTTATCCCAGTACAATATCACATTTATACTTTTTTCACATTATATTTAATATGTTTTTATATAAATAGTGAATTATTGGTTTAAATGAATATGTTCTAATTTTCCTCTCTTTTTTTTTGTTGTTGTCTGCGTTGGTTTTGAGTAAACAATTTGTAAATATGTAAATAGGAAGATATTGTAAGTCTACTGTTTATGTATTTAATAGACGATTGAAACGGTATCACGTGAAGTTTATGTCTCGAAATTATATTTAACCCAACTCTTTGGTTTTATTTTATTATTCCGAAGATATATATAATACACTTATGGACAAGACCTAAGGAAGTGGGAAGTCTTTGATGCGCCGGTTGTCTGTTTTTTTTTTTTTTTTTTTTTAAAGAAGGCAGAGGCAATTTTGTTCACACTAGGTTATCTCTTGTGTCTTCAATAAAGGTCACTGTAATATCTTTCAGAGTTATTGTCTGAATCCCGATATACATGCTAAAAGGTACAACTTCCTTAAGTTTTGTTCACGATTGTATTTGTTACCATCACTGTTTTCTGAAAGGAACGAGTGGTATAAACTGTCAATTAATGAATATTATATATTACTGTATATATATCTCTACTTTTTATTTTTGATTTGATTTGAATATCAAATATTTGAAATAGATTCAACTCACATCTCGTTTGCTATAAAATTCCAGGAAGGTGACTAAATAATTGGGAATAAAAAATAGAAAAATAAAGAAATTAGAAAAAAAAAGAATTGTAGAAAAAATGAAAAAACAAATCAATTTCCAAGATATTTGATTTCTAGAAAAAAAAAACATTTTCGATCGAGTAAATTATAGAATTGAAAATAATAAGAAATAACAGACGATAGCGTTAGAAAAATACGATTTTTTTGTTTGTTATTAGTGGAATTGAAATAAATGTTTCATTTATATCCTTTAATATGAAAATACATCGAGAAAAAAACGTGAATTAGTATTTATGATTCAATAATTATTTTATTATATATATATCTCAATTAATTTATTGAATACTTTCTTTAATTAATATGAATTCTTGATCATTTCAATGTTTTAAAATAGGGGGTCGGTGGAAGAATGGTCTAAACCGTTGGTTTTCCACCGCTACGACCCGGGTTCGATTCCCGCATTGGGCACTTTTTCATGTTTAAAAAAAAAAAATGCTCCAATGGCCCCCGATTCTTGCAAAAGTCCAACCCCACCAGCGAGTGCAAGTAACCAAACAGGGCTCTGGCACATTTGTAAGTGCAAAGTCGAACTGCTTTTCACATGTGTAGACATGTGGTGCACTTGCAGTAAAAGCAGTCGCCTACTTCTACCCACCATGATTATCATGGCCTGTATCACGTGTACTAGGGATAAGCAAAAAAAAATGTTTTAAAATTAATTTATATTAAGGTTTATAAAATGAAAGGATATAAGCACAAATTTTTCTTTTATATACAATACAAACTTCTACTGTCCTTATTGCGATTAAAAATATATTGGGAGGGCTCATCAGAGGTGAACCCTCCCAGCGGTTTCACAAATTTAATCTACCAGACCGCTTCTTAGAGCTCTAATACTGTATTGTTCTGCTTATATACACAACACTGAAGTGTGGAATCTCAGAAATGGTATTCAATGATATGATATTATAGAATTGAATTATTGAATTTGATAGGAAACTGAGCATATATATAAAATTAAGGCAGTGGAAAGACTTTGATGTCGCCGGTCGTCTGTTTTTTTTTTTGTTTTTTTTTTAGACTGGCAATTTCATTCAAACTTGTTTATCTAGTGCGTCTTCAATAAAAGTCCCTGTTATATCTTTCAGAGTTATTGTCTGAATCCCGATATACATGCTAAAAGGTACAACTTCCTTGAGTTTTGTCTATGACTGTGTATATATAATACAACTTTTGCTAGTTGTGGCTGATTGAAAATAATAATTTTTAGTATTTTAAGCGAAGACATCTGGCATCCGAAGATGAGAGAGATTATTTATTTAAAATATTTTAAAGAACCCTTTCTGGCTTTCGGGACTGAAAGTTCTTCTTCAGGGAAACAATACAAATTATTATGATCATTATATAAGCTGAATATGGATGTAAATATTGTAAGGGAATTCATTTATCTATTAAGATTACCTCTCCCGTCAAAATAGACACTAAAAATAGGCTCCGTCTATTGCCTGTCTTTACACAAAAGTAAACTTCTCAGTTTGTCGAAACTGGTGTTGTAGCTTTGTCACCGAATCTGCTAGTGTGCAGTGATAGCGTTTAATTCAAGCGTCTATTTTGACGGGAGAGGCCACCTTTATTTTTATTAACTAAATATGTAATTAAAATAAGATTATTATCATAATATT
Organism: Cordylochernes scorpioides; assembly: GCA_030710605.1. Lineage (NCBI taxonomy): Eukaryota > Metazoa > Arthropoda > Arachnida > Pseudoscorpiones > Chernetidae > Cordylochernes > Cordylochernes scorpioides. The sequence continues at coordinate 137,772,145 of CP092863.1, forward strand.
TTATCTTGGGTTTTCTTTTAGAGAGGCTTTTAAGTATGAAAGATAAAAAATCATGGTAAAAAAAACCTCTCTTATCGCTTGATGTTTTCGCCTTAATTTGATACAGTGTGGATTATTGAATTTAGAATTTCTTTGTGGAAGCTTCAACTTCTACTGAGCCTTCGTAGATTTTGTTCGATATTTTGGTTTCTTTCTTATTTTCTTTAGTGGTCTCCAAATTATTATTCGTTATTAACGGGGGTCGATGGGAGGATGGTCTAAACCGTTGGTTTTTGACAGCTATGACCCGGGTTCGATTCCTACATTTGCACTTTTTTTCTGATTTAAAAAGATAAAATGCTCCAATGACCCCGATTCTTGCAAAAGTCAACCTCACCAGCGAATGCAGGTAGCCAAACGGGACTCTGGCACATTTGTAAGTGTAAAGTTACATTGCTTTCTACGTGTATAGACATGTGGTGCACTTACAATAAAAGCAGGTGAAAACTTCAACCAACCATGATTATCATGGCCTGTACCACGTGTACTAGGGATATTTTTTTAAAAATCATTATTAACTGAACTCCTTTTTTATTACTAATAATTTGAAGCTAATTAAAAAACAGGAACATTTTTTTAAGATCGGAATATTTTGATTTCCCTCTTTCTAAAAAGATTAAAGGTTTATTTTATAGTTCCCCCCCACTTTAAAATAAAATTAATAGCTTAAAATGTGTTTTCGGTATAAATAAGAAGTTAACCAGAAATTATTAGAAATTCACGTTTAAAATTGATATTTAAATTTTAAAAAACACCTTTTAAAAATATTGACACGAAAGGCAATAAAAATACGAGTAGATGTTAGAAATCCCATTACATTTCAAGTTGTTTAGTTGGTGAAATGTTTTCCCTGAAATTTTCTATTTGAAGGAATACGCGAGCTGCGTTCTTTCAAAAGATAACATGTTGGTTCGTCTGCTCACAAATGAAATCTTTTGATATGCTATTTGACACTATTCCATTTACTCCTATAATATATACTCCTATAATATATACTTCTATGAATATATTATGTGTTTTTTTATATAAATATTCTTAGAAATATCTGTTTTATCAGACCCCATAAATGCATTTGATGTTAGAGTTTCTTGGAATGATGTTTTTAGGTACTCAAAGATATACAGTCAATATACAGTTAAACCTGTCTATAGCGCTCCCTCTAAATAGCGCCTACCTCTCTATAGCGTCCGATTTTACACATTATAAATGTAAACATTTTATATTAAAAGTGACCTGTCTATAGCACCCCTCTCTCTATAGCACCCTATTTTGGTGAGTCCCAAGAGGGGGCGCTATAGACAGGTTTAACTGTATATGTTATACTTTCGATAGAATATTTCGGAGAACTTGTACATCTTAAATTGAACGTTTTTGGCACTTCACAATATACACTCATGAACAAAACCTAAGGAAGTTGTACCTTTTAGCATGTATATCTGGATTCTAACTGTGAAAGATATTACAGTAACCTTTTTTGAAGACATACGAGATAACCAAGTGTGAACAACCTCTGTCTCTTAAAAAAAAAATATAAAAAGACGACCGCCTACATCAAAGACTTTCTCCTTCCATAAGGTTTGTCCATGAGTGTATATACAGTAGAACCTCTCTGTAAAGGACACTACTTAGTTGCAAAACCAAAGTGTTCTTATAGGAGAGATTTTCTCTTAATAAAGAGCAGCAAATTAGTAAAAATGTTAATTTTGTTGAGAGGAAAGCTGTCCTCTCATGGAGGTTCTACTGTATTCTCTACCAATAAAAAGGCAAAATTAATCCTTGAAGATATATGTCTCTGTTAATAAACAGTTAAGACAGTTAAGTTCTGTGTCCATATGGGTGTATATATAACTAATTTCTGTAAAATGATAGAGATCTATGACTCAAAACTGACTTTCTATAGAGGAATGACGAGAAATGTTACCTTTCATGAGATTTCTTCTTTAAAATTTACTTAATATTTTATGTTTGCTTTTGAAATATTTGAAGGAATAAACTTCCAGAATATCTATATAAATTGAAACCTGTGAGAATAAGCATGGTTTTTATATTTAACACATAGGTTATTAAAACAATTATTTCACTTTAGGCAAAACATTTTATTGAAAAGAAAGTAATACCAATGGCTGCTATACAAACAACAATTCAGTCAGTGGTCAAAAATAATAAAATCACAGATATATTCCAACAAAAACATTAGAGGAATGGGTATTCCAAAAAAGAGTTATGTTGATGAAAGAAAATGCTATGAAAGAGATCAAGGTCGTGTTCTTTGTAACATCTAAGGATTGAGGTATGTAAATAAAGGAGTTATGTAAATAAAGAGAGTTATGTAAATAAAAGATTGTCACATATATGTTAGAAACAGTCTTCTGTAACAATAGCAATAGCCTGGTAGAGGTCCAATCTCTTTCCCAGAATTTGAGCTTATTTCAGCGACAAAGAAAGTTTATTATAGGAACTTGGGCAATAGACTTGGCGATGTTTTACTTTCCAGAGGATGTTGTTTTTTTAATGCTCCCAGCATGTGTCTGTCTGTATCCAAGGGAGACAAAAAATGGAGGTGATGTAAGAACTTTCGTAGAAATCTGCCATACATGTGATTGTGTTCGGAAGTACTGGCATTTCCTATGTACAGCTTCACTTTTGTTTTGGATTTTTTAAACCTTTTTTTGGTAATCAACCTTGAGTTAAATTTCTTTATTTTTTTTAGTATTTTCAGGGTTGTCTTTGTTTCTCTTTCTCTCTATTTTTTTCTATGAAATATCATTTTTATATAATCTCCATATTGCAATCCGACTATGTAACTCTTTAAGAGAAGTGGGGTTTCAACTAAATAAGGAAAACACTTCAAGAAAGGATAGTTAAAAAAAGAAAGGGTTAGAAGGTTTTTCTTATAGAAAACTCAATGTAGGTTAAAGGCTAACCTAGACACAATTGTTACAATTGGAACTAGGCTGGAACTAAAGGTAAAAGTTTTGTGACAGAATTTAAACATCTTCACAAACGTCCCTATTTCTGGGGATTTGTTAAATTTGCATACTTTTATAGGTTTACAACATTTAATGAGAAATTCTGGGTCTAATTAACTTTTCTAATTATATAAATACACTTATAATTATTTATATGATATTGTTCATACTTATGGGTGGAAAAAAAAATATGTATACTCCTTTGTTTATGAATTTTCTGGAATAATGTGTTGCCAAATTTAAAAAGGTATTTTCATTGAAATACTATCTTTCTTATTCACAGAGTGTATCATTGCTATATTTAAAATCATTAATCGTTATCAAAATGCGTTATGAAAAATTCAAAATATAGTTATTGATATCTATAATTATAAATTAAAATAAACTTTTCTGTTTGTCTAGGACTATTTTTAGAAAATTTGACTCTATCTTCACTCTGCGGTACGCCTCTCATACAAATATATTAACAATATAACAAATTAGCAACACAATAATTTTAGCAATATTCATTGACAATACTTAAGTAAGTGGATAGTCTTTGATGTCATCGATTAGCTGTTTTTTTTTTTCTAAGGAGACAGAGGTATTTTGTTCACACCTGCTTATCTCGTGTGTCTTCAATAAAGGTCACTGTAATATCTTTCAGAGTTATTGTCTGAATACCGATATACATGTTGTAAGGTACTAAGTTTTGTCCATAAGTGTAATTTAAAAGAAATATTTTATATATAAATTCAAATATTATGAATTCACTCATGATATTAAAGAACTTATTTAATCCTAATCTATATTCGATTAAGTGATAATTAAATAAAATTCATAAGAAATTGTTGTAAAATCACTCGCTATAGCCTTTATTTTTACATTTCTAAATTATAATACTTTAATTCAAAATTGTGCATAAAGGCTCTATATTAAGTATATTTTATAATAACTTCACATATACGTGTAAGAAATACATTGCAAGTTTACGAATAGCCATAATTAAGGATGGCAGAAGAAAACACATAAAAGGTCAAAATAGGAATTCTATGATGGGAAATAATAGACATGATATATGGCTGTATTATTTATGAAATACAACGTAATTATATGATTTCCCCTCCAAGCATACTGATTAAGGCTTCTATGGGGCTATTAATAATGTTTTTATGTTTTGTTATGGCATTTAATGCTTCTATCAAATTCCTATATCTTTGGTATCTTATTATAGCTTTTTTATTTTATTGGTGGTGTGTATAGAGGTCTGGTTTCATTCAGAATTATATATTTCTTCAAAAAATAATCATATATATAATAAAAATGGCATATCCTGCCAGGACAAGGAGCACATGTGCTTTAAGAAGGCAGAGCGCCATCTGGTGGAACAGAAATCAACTAAACATTGATTTAGCCTGTTCCCTGGTTTTTCAAGAAGCCACTTGAACCAAAAAATATTTTTGGTCGCAGCAGTGGTACAGCCTACTCCACGCTGACGAGCGCCAAAAGCGTGAAACGCGTTCGTGGATGGCTTTTCTTGATTTATCAAGAAATTGTGTTGGCCAAATATCAGGGAACAGGTTAAATCAATGTTTAGTTGATTTCTGTTCCACCAGATGGCGCTCTGCCTTCTGTAAAGCACATGTGCTCCTGGTCAGGATATGCCATTTTTATTATTGATTTCAACACCTGACCTTTTTATCTTTTTTTTCTTTAGTTTTTTCATATATATATATATATGGGCAGAAATTGGAGAGAATTATATTGTAACAAAGTATTTATTATTTTATTAGCAGAGTATTATTTTTGATGCTTATATTTTGCTATACTCTGTACACTTCCCTCTTATCTTTTGTTTATCACTCATAGTTTGTTCTTGCTTGAAATAAATTGTTGTCTCATCCCGAAGTTGGTCTTCCCTAATTTTCTACGTGGCAATATTACTAGGATTTCTAGTAAAGAGTTAATATGAAGTATTGGAAGTGAATTATGTCTATGAGCAAGCTCAAATAGAACAATATAAAGAAAAACAAATATATATATGTTATATAAAAATATGTTTTTAAAATATATTTCATAGACAAAATACTCTTCTAAATCGACCACCAGAGGTCGCCGTTTTCACTATAAAAACTCGTTGTTGTTGTGTCCCGTTGGCCGGCTCAAAACTTTTGTACATTATGTAAATAATCTTTTTGTTTTCCTTATTCTACTCGTCTTAAGCCAGTCATTACTTTTATCAAATTGTTTTTTTTATATATTCCTTTAACTCAATTAAATTACTGATCGAAACTATTTTTCATTATCATACTTTAAAGATTTCAACCACAACTGCATTACCATTACCATAATCCTCAACATGATCTAAATTCAAGCAGAAAATCTCTTTTTTTATAATATATATATATACGTTTTATATTTCATATTATAAGTTTATTTTCGTTTATTACGTTTATTATACGTTATACGTATTATACGTTATATAATAATTCGTTTATTTACGTCTATATACGTTTATTTATATAACGTTATTTGCTTTTAATATATTAGCGCTAAAATAAAATTTAAAAAAAAACAGTATAATATTGAGTTTACATATATTTTTCTTCTCATTAGGAAACCCGTTTTTTAATTATATAAACAATTCTATGTTTAATTTCATTTTTTTAGAGTTAAAAATAAATATAATAGTAAATATATGTTAAATATATTTACATACATATATATACTCTAGGTTATATATAAATGATATATAAAACATAAAAACATAGTTTTTCTATATCGAGTTCAAATTGTGTTATATAGAGTTAGAAATGTTAATTCATTTTTTGTGTTAGTTTTTTTTTATTCTTGTAGATAACTGACATGTACTTTTGAATTTAAAAAACAACATTACTAACTCTTATTATATGACACGGTAATATGGGTAATATAATTAACAAAGAATTTTAATTAAATCTGCCACATTTGTCGTTTGGAATGTTAATGGTAAAAGTTAAGAAAATGCTCTTACAACTAAACGTTACTTTTTTTAACGATAATTACAAAATCTTGTTCTTTCTAAACAATGATTTCATTGATATTTTTTTCTGTTTCTCAGAAATTTCAAAGATTTATTTTTTCTTTATTTCTATTTCTCTTATTTTGAAAAAAAAAAAGTTTTAGGAATGTAGTATTGTTACGTTAAGATTTAATTATAACATTTGTATATGTATGTTAATATATATTTATATATAAAATAAAATATTTAATTATAAACATTATATACTTGTTTTTTTTTATTTATATCTTATTTGGAAATAGTGTTTAAATAATTGAAAATTTATTTTGGAGAATATATTTTTGTTATGTTTCGACTTAATTATAACATTTGCGTATGTATGTTAATATATATTTTAAATAATATATTTTCAATTATATACATATTATAGACTTCTTTATTCATGTTAATTGGAAATAGTTAGTGTTTAAATTATTGAAAATATCTTTTGGAATGTATTTTGTTACGTTTCGAATTAATTATAACATTTGTATTTGTTTGCAAGTATGTGTTAACATATATTTATGTAAAATATTTAATTATATTATATATTTGTTTTATTTTATTTTTTTAATTTTGTAAGTAAAATTTGTTTAAATGAGTTATTTTTAAATTACATTTTAACATTATGCTCTATAAATATGATTGTGTATATATATATATATAGGGGTCAAGATATAATTTCTATATAAATAAAGAAAATAAAAACAATGAACGTTTGTATATTTAATAACAAGAATTAATATATATTTACATATTTTTAGTAATATGTATTTATATATTTTTTAATATACCACACATATTCTAAATTTATTATGTCTTACATCTTTGTTGTGATGATTATAATATCCTTTATATGTTATTCCTACATTTTTATGAAATGTCATATTTATAAACTCAGAATAAAACGTATTCTCTATATTATAAATGTTATTAATATATTTATAAAATAGAAGTTATGTGTCATTTTTATCTTGTATATTCTAATATAGTTTATTTTACTTCTCAATTAAAGATTAAAAAATAATTCTTTTGAAAAATGTTCGCAATATATTGATAGTATAATTTTTAAAATGAATATTTAATTTTAAATAATGTGTATTTGATGTGAAATAGTAATATTCATTGTGTGCGTGATAAAAAATAAAAGATATATCCGCTTTATGTAAAGATAAATAATAATATAATAGAACATCTTTGAGAATAAAAGTGAGCAAACCAAACACAAATTAGGCTTAATCTTACATTGACATTCATACAAAATATGAATATATAATATAATAGTTTTTAAACACGTTTGTGTATATTTTTAAAAATATTAGATTAAAACTAGAAGAACACTATTTGTAAAGTGCAAAGTGAACTGCTTTTCACATGTATAGACAAGTGGTGTACTTACAGTAAAAACTGTCGCCTACTTCTACTCACTTCATGGTCTGTATACTAGGAATAAGCAAAAAAACACAAAATTAAAATATTCACTTTTAGTGTGAAAACTAAATTGTAAATAAAAAGTGAAAAAGGGAAAGTGTTTATAAAATTATTTTTAAATAATTGTAATAAAATTTTTTAGTAACTAATAAGGAAGAAAGAGTATAAAAAAGCACCAATAATACTAGTTTTGCAATACTACCGACTAATTAGCATACTCTTTATCTAGTCATTATCCAAACAAATTCCTTCGCAGTACACTAACCCTAGTACAATAACCTCTACCTAATGACCCTAGTGTTGCCAAGTTGTTTCTTTTCTTTTTATTACCCCGCTCATAGAGAGATGGTCATTTCACTCTCATTGATATTTCAAAATGATTTTGACCTCAAATTTTTGCGAATTTATTTTTTTGTTTATTATTATTATATTTTATTATTTTGATATATATATTTCGAGATATAATTAGCAGTGTAGATCGAAAATATTATTAATATTTGGATTGTATGATTATTATAATTCAAAAAGAAAAAATATATAATCAATATAATGTTATTCTTTTGTTATCAAAATAATGTGTGTTTTTTTATCTTTAAAATATTTTATATGTATTTAACCCAGAAAAAGAGCCATAAGGTTTTCAAAAAAGAAAAATTAGAATTATTCTATAATATATCCATATTTTATTCATCTGTTAATATGTATATATAATTTAGGCCTGTTATTTTGATACTTATTCATAGTTTTTATTACTATAATTTTACTGTGGAATAATTTTAAACATATAATTTTATATATTTTGTCCCTTCTGTATGAAAGTAGTTAAACTTATAAATGGTCTATTTTTCTGAGATATCTTATTTACATATGCTCTTCGCTAAAATGTTAAATCAAGTAACTCTGTGAGTATCAAAAATGTATCCTAACTTAAATGTTTTAATGATTTAAGTAATTTAATTAATGTTCTCTATGTCATGGTCTCGTTAAATCCCTTTTCTCCCCTAAAAAATGCAATGACCTAGTGCCCCACATTCTTGCCAGCTAAAAATAGATTTATTTAATTTGGCATAATTGAAAAATAATGAGGGGAATATTAATGTACAGATGATTTATTTCAAATATAAAGGTTCTATAAATAGACTCTATACATCATGACATAGTGACACATTGGTAGCTTATATACCTATGCAAATATAAAATACATAGCATATGTTATATGCTTTATTTTAAATAGGAAATAGGTCATAGTACGTAACATATTGACCTCTATTCCAATATATATTTTGTATTAAGCTAGTCATTGATGCTTTATCATCATCATTTTTCATTTTAGTGATTTTTTTTATTCTCTGTGTGTTATTATTTAGGCTTTTAATAACTAGTATCATGTTATATACACTTTTTTATTAAATTGAAAAATACACTCATGGACAAAACTCGACAATTGGCAAAACCGATGAGAGAGTTCACTACTGATGAACTAATCACTCTTATCTAATCATTTTTATCATTGCAGTAAGGTCTGTAGAGATAATATTTCATAATATACACTCATGGACAAAACTTAAGGAAGTTTCATATCTACGGTCGTCTGTTTCTTTTAAGAAGACAGAGGTTGTTCACACACTTGGTTATCTCGTATTTCTTCAATAAAGGTCAATGTAATATCTTTCAGAGTTATTGTATGAATTCCGATATACATGCTGAAAGGTACAACTTTCTCAAGTTTTGTCTATGACTGTATTATTTTAGCTGTCAACAAATATGTTAATAAACTACGATAAGGTGTGATCGAAATGTTAGATAAAATAAAAGTTAATTATAAGTAATATAATTATATATTTTCAATGTTATGGAATGGGAAGGAAGGTTAGGTAAAATGTTGCATCGTTACGTAATAAATAGTATACCAATAAAAGCGTTTATGACGCCGGGATCTACTATAATGCATATTTTTATAAAGGAAGGGTTTTAAATTAGGTATAATGCTAATTAAAATTAAATTAAAAGTATCAAGCCAATATAAAACATCACTAATGACCTTCTGCGCTAAATTTGCATATCTAAAACGTTCTTGTATCACGCTACATGGCGTAAAACATCAGCTACGTCTGTTTACACGATCAAGATCATTCTTATTCTTATTTTCAGGGAGGAAATTGATCTATAAAAATAAAGGTCGCCTCTCCCGTCAAAATAGACGTTAAAACTAAGCTCTGACCGTCTCTGAAAATTAGCGGACTCAGGTCAGTGAAAAAAAAAAAAAAAAACACAACACCAGCCTTCGAAAATTGAGAAGCGCCCACTTAGAGATCATTGTTTCGTGCTGTTGGCCCTCGTCAATCTAGGACGGACTTTATTCTAATAAGATCCACAAAGGATTCAAATTAAATATTTACAATCATCCAAAGAAGTATTTAACTGGTAGAGTGGCTATTCAAAATATTCTGCTAAGTTTTCTAGTTTGCAGAGACGGTCAATAGATGGCTCTTAGTTTTAACGTCCATTTGAAGGACGAGGGAGGTGACCTATATATATACCATTCGAAATATTTCGGTTTAAACCTGTTTGAACTGGGGGTCTCCATTTTATTTCCCACGCTTCTCTCTTTTTCACTTCAAAACGTCCATCTGTATTTCTATCATTTTTTATTTTTTATTCCTTTTTAATGACGTGTATTAGACGATGAATCAACATAACATTTTAAACTTTAACTTTTAAAAAAAGCTTCGTAAAAATACATGTTATATATGGTATTATATATAAATATATTATTAGAAATTATTTATTTTTGATGATATTTAAATTTATTTTTGAAAATATAGCAATCCATAAATAAATCTTTAATTAAAAAGGCATATATTGGATCAAAATATCATTTATTTTACCAATATTATCAGTAAGCTGAACGCCAACCTTTATCAAGGTGTTATAACATATTTAATGTATGTCAACAACAAACTGTTGACGTTATGTGGCACTGAGTTTTTTGTTGACAAACATTAAATATGTTATAATACCTTGATAAAGGTTGGCGTTCAGCCAACTGAAATATTGGTAAAATAAATGATATTTTGATCCAATATATACCTTTTTATTTAAAGATTTATTTGTGGATTGCTCTATTTAAAAAAAAAAAAAGGATGTTTAATGATTAAGGAATGATAAGAATGGTGATATTGAGTTGAGATAAGCAGGATATGTAACGATGGCATTCTTGGAGTGTAACTCCAGGAGGTCACGACCAGGGTAATTGACCTCCTCATACTTCAGGATGGATGGATTGCCTGTTGTACTCCTGTCAGGATCTCTCTCTCTTCCTTCACTCATTCTCTTGAAGGAGACTGCTGGACGAATGGTCTAAACCATTGGTTTTTCGACTGCTACGACCCTGGTTCGAATCCCGCATTGGACACTTTTTTTTCTAATTAAAAAATATTGCCACGTGGAAAATTAGGGAAGACCAACTTCGGGATGAGAGAGAAAATAGAGGTAACCCGGGCTCCTGGTGCGTAAATCGCCAACTACCCGGGCTGTACAGCTACAGTCTAGTGGGTCATTGTGTACAGTCATTGTGGGTTCGATTCCCATCCCTGGACACTTTTATTTTTCCGTTCATCATTACTCTTCATAATTCACCCTTTCATACCTCATCTAAAAGGTTAGAAATAGTCAATATTTCACCTTGAAATAAATTTTTATTTTTCGTTGAAAAGAAACTCATGCGGTGTAACTTCAAGTGTCGTTTTACAGTCTAGAAGTCCAGTAATGGGGAGGGGCAGATTGCTGAGGTGAACCAGGTAGTTCCAGGCCGGCAGAGATCGGGATGAGACAACAATTTATTTCAGGCAAGAACAAACTATAAGTGATAAACAAACAATAAGCAATGAAGAAGTGTACAGAGTATAGCAAAATATAAACATAAAAAAAATTATACTCTGCTAATCAAATAATAAATACTTTGTTACAATATATATTTGCTTCAATGACTTCCCGATTCTTAGAAAAGTCCAAAATCACCAACGATTATAAGTAATCAAACGGAGTTCTGGCATACGTGTATGTGCAAAAGTCGAATAGCTTTTCACGTGTGTAGACATTTGGTGAACTTATAGTAAAAACAGTCGCCAACGTCTACCTACCATGATTATCATGGCCTGTATCACGTATACTAGGGATAATAATAATAAAACTCATTATCCATCCTTTCACACCCTGAATTACCTTCAACACATTTCAATTATCATTTTGGACACAGAGAAAGCTTTATATAAAGGATTTATAAAGCTCTCAGAACACAGTTTTATCATCTTCGCCTTTTCAAAATTTAATTATTTTAACAACGAACACTTATGTCTATTTAGTAGAACATGAATTACAAATTCTTATTTACATAATCTCCATCAAATTTATGCAAGATTAGAGGCTATTTTATTATTCAAAATTTGTCAACGAAAATTTATATGAAAGTATTAGAATATTTACAAGACAATGAGTACAGTAGATTTATATAGACATCTATATATATCATAGATAAAATAATAACAGAGAAGTAATAGCTATTTTTTATGATTTTAGAATATATTTACAAAAAGAGTTAAAACCTCGATAATCTATTCGCCTTTAAACAAATCAAATCATCGAATTGAATACTCTATTGCGATGCTCAAGTCCTAATATAAATGGAAATCAGAAAAAGATACTTGGAGGTATTTGAAATGTAGGTAAGAAAAGTAAGCAGATTTCATCAACTTTTCATATTTATTCCGATATTTAAGTGGTCATTGAAAAAGACCGCAGTGGGTCGCCGAAATATCAACAAATATATAAAAGGTTGATGAGATTTTCCCTACTTAAAATTGGTATAAGTGATTGTAATATTATATGGCATATACTATGAATTGAAAACACGTAATCATTATGTATGAATAAACAACGCCATAACTCTCTAATCTTAACTTAGATTTGGTAATTTCGTGCCAGGCGTTTATAATTGGGTACTTATCCTTATAGCCATGATTACCCATTTTCATTATTAATATCTATTTATAGACACACTACTGAGATGTGACTATTTTAGAAAAATAAGACAAATATCTTAAAGAGATGCGAGTTACACACACAAAAGCCTTTATTAGGGACTTGCCCCATACAGATTCTTCCAATTGGGTAAGGTAATAATCATCTTGTGTTATTTACATAGAAATTGAACTGGCTTTACTCTTCGTCTCAAAGTCATTCACTTGTTGACTGGTCCTTACATAATGATGATATAAAAAATTAATAATAAGCTATTGCCTTAGATTTGGTTGCTTATATTTTTGAAAGCAATTGATGCGAGTTACTAAAAATGTATTTAAAATTCGTTATGTTTAAATGAAATGTATATTTTAGACGATTTGAATAATATTGAAAATATAAATTAAATTTACTGTGTTGTGTGTTGTGTTGTATGTTGTGTTTGTGTTGTTTTATGGGTGCGCGTATGTTTCTTTACAAATAAAACAATGTTATAGTGTCCCCTGTAATGATAAATATAATGGTAGAGCCTAGCTTATACCATTGATATGGTATATCAATGGTGAATTTGAATAAGGTGAGTAAAGTGTAGAATAAATGTGTTAAGAGATAAAGAAAATTGTTGTAAAATTTAAAAAGCGATGAGGGAATGTTCTAGATAGGTTTCGTTATCACAAATATAAACATGAAAATAAAACTTTTTTTTTTTCAATTCAAGATGTGTTTGTGTGTGACCAAATTTGAATCGATAAATTAGATGCTATAAAAAAAAGATAAGAAAAGGCGTGAAAATGGAGAATGTGAGAAAAAGATGGATGTATATATTACAATTGGTAATAAATTAAATATATATATTGAGAGAATATTTTTAAAAAATCAAAGATATCAAAAGTAGATTACCTAAATTGGACATTATCAAAATATGAAGGAATGGGCTGGAAATTGATGGCGGTATGAAAGAAAGATTTGAAAGTATATTGCAATTGATAGTAAAAATACCAAAATAATATTTTTAAAATCTTAAGATATCAAAAGTAGATTATACACCTAAATTAGACGTTATCAAAAGATGAAAGAAAGGGCGTGAAATTGATGCCAGTATGTAAGAAAGATTTGGAATTTAATAGTAAATACCAAAATAAAGAGAATATTTAAAAATGTAGGATGTCAGAAGTAGACTACATAAATTAGACGCTATCAAAAGATGAAGAAGGAAAGGGCGGGAAATTGATGGCGGGATGGGAAAGTGAGCTGGATAAATGTTGCGGAACCCTAGTTGGGAAGAACTGGTTTACAAGGGTTATGGGTAGGCCTTCCGGGGGTGTGGGGTGAGCGACCCAGTGGTCGGCAACCTCGCTAAGACCTAGCTCACTTCCCACAACACCCCTCAGGACGTTTACCCCTCTCTTTTCTCATCGTTTGGTACCTCGCCCGCCATATTTGATTCCTTTTCATTTTTATCAAACGAGATTTTTTTTTCCTCTTTTATTTTTCTAAAATATTATTTTTTATTTCTCTCTCTACTCAAATTACAATATTAATTACTTTAATTATATTATATTATTTATCAACAAACACTATTATTTTAAAAATAATTCAATATTTTTCCCTTTTTCTGAAAGACGTTTTTAAATAATATAAATGTCGATTTTTGATATAAATGATATTTTTCTTTCTCTCTACACATTCCAATATTCGTTTTATTATATTATTTCATTTTTATCAACAAACACTATATTGTAGATTGTGTGTAAAAGAAGATAAAAGTAAGCTTACAGTTGATTAAAATATATTTCATTTTTAATTTCTCTTATAAAAGAAACAACTCTAAATGCTCACTATTAAAGATTTTCTTGAAGTTAGAGTTTGCCTGGCCGTCATTCATACACCTGGCCGAAATGTATATTTAAAAATAATTCAATATTTTCCCCTTTTTTTCTAAAATAATTTTTATATAATATAAATATCTATTTTAATATGAATGATTAGTTGGTGTAATATATTACATTTCAATATTAATTCAAAATGGAAAAAGATAATTTCAAACAGGACATTATAAAAAAAATGACAATAATGAAAAATAACTTTCTTAAATTTAATATGACAAATTAATGTAAAGTAAATCATTTTTTATATATATACATTTTTTTTTATTACCTTAATTTGAATTAATACTTAGGTATTATTTTATATTTGAAATATTTCATTATATTTTTTTGTATAATATATATATATATATATATATATATATATATATATTTAAAAAAGAATACATTTAATATATTTTTACTAGATTTATATGTTGTTATTTATTTATTTTTGACCAATTGGTGATGTTTGTTTTTATCGTTTGTTACGTTTTGTGTCGCCATTAAATCCAATACATTTGTTAAAGTATTTTACTTAAATTAAAGCAATTAAAGAGAACACAGATTTAAAATTTATTGAAATCACTGAATTGTTTAAAAGAAGATAAAAGTAAGCTTACAGTTGATTAAAATATATTTATTTTTAATTTCTCTTATAAAAGAAACAACTTGAAATGCTCACTATTAAAGATTTTCTTGAAGATAGATGTTGTCTGGCCGGCATTCATACACCTGGCCGAAGTGTCTATTTTTTTTACAGAAATATTAAAGATTTGTCTATATTTCATTTTGATATATATATACGTACACGTATATTTCTACAATTTAAATGATTTTAATTATTTATAATACTTATTTTTATGTAGAACAATTAAAAATATATTCTGCTTTTTATTGCTTTTCTTTTAATATTAACGTCTTGATTAAAATGTAACGTTTGCTTTATAAATATATACGTTTTGTATGGTAAATACAAACCATTTTATAACTTTTTTGTAGGATGTTATGAAATCGAAGCCACCCCGCTGTACTGATGAGGGCCATAGCCTGAAACCATAGTATACAGGTTGTTGGCTTTTGTCTGAATTTGTCAAAACTGGTGTTGTGGATCATTCTTTATCATCACCATGACGTTTGTACTGAGGTGATAAACCAAATGCGTTGTTTTAATGTATATTTAAAGGGAGAGGTGCCCACTTTTGGTACATGTATATCACACTCTCACAACCTTATGTTATATTTAACAAAATAATATGTAGTTTTTGGGCATATTTAAATTGTTTTTATAGTTATATAAATTTGAAACAATAAGTAAATACAATTATTAATATAAAGCTATAAAAACAGTTTAACCGCATAAGTTTCTTTTTTATTCATGAAAAATCATTTTTAATTTCAAAGAGAAATAATTTAATATTTCTAACTTTTGGATGACGTATGAAAAGGTTGAATATATGAAGAGTGATGGTCTATATATGAATGGATGACGTATGGAAGGGTGAAAATATGAAGAGTAATGGCGAACGTAAAAATAAAAGTGTCCAGGAGCGGGAATCGAACCCACAACCTTCTGCTTACCGGGCAGGTGCCATGTCCACTAGGCTATCCTGGACGTATTTCTCCGTTCGTAACTAATATTTATAATTATACGCCGCAGTCATTTATAAGTACAATTATTAATATTAAATTTGGATAGTTAATGTAGTCAAATATTATTAAACATTTTTAAATCTCGGATCAATATTCTTAGAATTTTTTTTAATTTTCAAATTTTAGATTATTCGAGTTAGGCGACTCTATGTTTATTTTAAATACATTGAAATCCTTTAGAATAAAAAAATATATAAAGAATAATTCTTCGAAACATTTTTATAAAAGATAATTAATTTTAAAAACTAATTTAGTAATATGTAAGCTTAATTAATTTTTTTTTCTATGATAAAAATATCCCCTCTTTTTTTTTTGTTCTCTCTTTTTATTTTGTTTAAACTGTGGACTTAATAATATTTGATATCCTTTATGTTTTATTATTTTCATTCTTTCGTACGTATCTCCGATGAGAAAACGAGCTTAAATGACAATCTTGGTTTAATGACTCTCTTTCTATCTCGCTGAAGCGTGTGATTAATTTTAAATAATATGCAAACTTTTCTCAATGTTGAACAGTGATTGGTTTAAAACAATGAGTTGACTCCGAATTCTCAAGCAAGCAATTTAAACAATGATAAAACCGTGGTTGGTTTGAACAATAGGTGGACTTTATACTATTATTGTGCCTTCTACAAGCTTCGGTAAGCTTTTTAAGGCATAACTCATAGTTAGGTGTCTCCGAGCAACCCGCCGCAGAGGAGGGCCAAGGAGAGGGCTGGAGAGGCGACGGCAAGGCCGTGGGCGCCCCGGGGGAGAGGAGGGCTAGTGCACGCCGTTTTGAGGGAACCAAGGCTGCGCCGAGCACAACTCCGGCACTGAAGGCTTCAAAAATATGGGATCATCAGAGATCAAAGGTCTGGCTTTTACCTTTCGACCTCCCGAAGGAAGTAGGTGGACTCTCAATAGGTGGACTCTCAAATTTCAAACAAGCAATTTAAACAATGAGAAAACCGTGGTTGCTTTGAACAATAGGTTGGACTCTCAAATTTCAAACAAGCAATTTAAACAATGAGAAAACCGTGGTTGCTTTGAACAATAGGTGTGGACTCTCAAATTTCAAACAAGCAATTTAAACAATGAGAAAACCGTGGTTGCTTTGAACAATAGGTGTGGACTCTCAAATTTCAAACAAGCAATTTAAACAAGTAAACAATGATTGGTTTAAACAATGAGTTGACTCGGAATTCTCAACCAAGCAATTTAAACAATGAGAGTAAACAATGATTGGTTTAAACAATGAGTTGATTCAGAATTCTTAACCAAGCAAGTTAAACAATGAGAAAACTGTGGTTGGTTTGAACAATATGTGTGTACTTTCAAATTTCAAACAAGCAATTTAAACAACGAGAGTAAACAATGATTGGTTTAAAACAATGAGTTGATTCAGAATTCTCAACCAAGAAATTTAAACAAGTAAACAATGATTGGTTTAAAACAATGAGTTAACTCCCACACAATTCTCAACTGAGAAATTTAACCAATGAGAAAACCGTGGTTGGTTTGAACAATAAGTGGACTTTCAAATTTCAAACAAGTAATTTAAACAAGTAAACAGTGATTGGTTTAAACAACGAGTTGACTCCCAATTCTCAACCGAACAATTTAAACAACGATAAAAATGATCGGTTTTAAGAGTTGAGGGTGAAAGACGATTCCCATTGACGTTGCACCAGAACAAATTGGTTGAACAGTACCATATGTGTTCCTAGTGGGATTTTCAACCAAAATACTGCCTCCTCTCCTTAAAACCCACTTAAGACACTTTAAATTCAATCCACTAAAAACAAAGGTTAAATAGCCATGAGTAGTTTAAGGCATTGAGAGAGTTCGCCGTGTCAGGAAGGTGAAGCTTATAAACAAAAGGTGGAGAAGATAAACAAAGAAGAGGAGTGGGACACGACCTTGACATTGACCCCAATCTCTAAATACGAAGAAGGACGGGGGGTGGAGGCTATATAAAGTGGAGGGGGAGGATGACTCCCCAAGGGTCGATTTTTAAACTTTCGAGTTACGTCCCTTTCCCAACATCATGAAGTTCCCCCCTTACGATACGACGCGAACTCCCATTTGTCATATCCCGATTGCTTTTGTCTAAATACATCGTAATTGTGTTAAGATAAAACTTGGAAAAATGCCTCTTCACAAAATGATAAAGTCTATTCATTCGGAAAGGTATGATTTTATCATTGCATTAATTGATTTTTCGACGTTTAAAACACATATTTATCTATTTACGTTAATGGTAGCAGCTTTATTTTTTTTTTGTAAGCTGTCATTTTAAATTATTGAAAAGAATTAGAGCAAATGAAAACATTAAGACGCGAATGTTTCTTTCACACATGAATCAAACATTCTACTATCCTTACTGCGATGAAAAAATATTGTGAGGGCTTGGTTCATCAGCGGTTTGACCAATTTAATCTACCAGACCGCTTCTTTAGATCTCTAATATTGACTTCGCTTCTTAATGTTTTCATTTGCTATATATAGATGGCGTGTTATTGTCTAATAAAAAGAATTATGTAATCCGTTTGTATTTCAACTTTGACTAATGACAATTCATGATTTATTTGCCATAACTCTTTCTCTCTCTATTATCTAATTTAATATGAATGATAACATATGCTTTAATCGTCGTATTATGGTTTCGGTTTTAATTTGAATAAAGCGGGTTTTATATTCCCCACTTTATCTCATACCTTTACCTCGTAGCTTATACCTTGTTTCATCTAAATTTTATTGTGAAAAAGGTATATGAATGGAAACTTCAAAAGAAGTTTTTTTTTATCATTTCTATTAAGCTATTAGAGAATAACTTGTGCTATGTGTAAGAAGCTAGTGTTTCAGTGTTTTGTTTTATTCTACAATAAAAGAAAGTTCAACACGTTTTGTTAAACAAAATATATCTTCCAAAAAGAGTTTAGGATGTTTTATCTCTCTAAAGAAAAGGCTTTTGCCAAGCGAAAAAGGAATAAACATATCAGGATATTTCCTCTAAAAGCTTTTTTTTCCTTAACATTTCCTTTACTTTAGACATCTCAAGGAGGTGTTTTTTTTTTTTCTAACTACGGGACAATGCCCGACCTTAATCGAGGCAAAAACTATAAATGAAGGAAAATATGGCTTTGAGGTATAGTGTGACATGGAGAAAACGGGGTCTAGGGCTATTTATATAGGTGAGAGGTCATGTTCCTTAGAAATCTTTTTAGCTTCAGCTAAATCTGGAGTAATACATTGACCAGAGAGAAGGAAATCGGTTGACTTCAGGTGTGAAAGAAGATTCCTCAATTAAACACGCCATCTACACTCGTGGACAAAACTTAAGGAAATGGAAAGTATTTAATGTCGCCGGATGTGTTTTTTGTTTGTTTGTTTGTTTGTTTGAAGGAGACATATGCAATTTTGTTCACACTTGATTATCTCGTGTGTCTTCAATAAAGGTTACTGTGTATCAAATAACTTTCAGAGTTATTGTCTGAATCCCGATATACATGCTGAAAGGTACAACTTCCTTAAGTTTTGTTCACACTTGGTTATCTCGTGTGTCTTCAATAAAAGTCACTGTGATATATTTTAGAGTTATTGTCTGAATCCCGATATACATGCTATAAGGTACAACTTCCTTAAGTTTTGTCTATGAGTGTATATAATCGAAATGAAACCCTTTAGAACGAATTTTTAAAAATTTCCCTTGAATTCAAAAGGAAAGATAGGTTGTGATAACAAAGTCGAAATAGCCAGATACCAATGCTAAGAAGAGATACAAATCTAACGGCGAAGAGTTTCTTCATTGAAGAAGTATAAGCTTGGCGAGAGCTTTCAGACAATAACGTTCTGCAAAATTCTATAATACGAATATTGTATTCAGCCTGATGAAGAACGTTTTTATCCGAAAGCTCGTCAAGCTTATATATCTTTAATAAAGAAACTCGTAACCGCTAGCTTTTACCTCTTCTTAGAAATTTCCCTCCATTTATCCATCTATATATAATATGTTATATATGTATATATTAGATAGTAAAACGGCATATATTGGATTGAATAAAATATTTATTGCCAATATTTCGGTTGGCTGAGCGCCAACCTTTATCGAGGCAATACATTTTTGTATACACAAACTCAGCGCCGCCATATGTATATATGTATTATGTGTTTTATATACATGTGTGTGTTATGTTATATGTTATGTATGTATTATTCAAACTTTGTTAGAATATCAAGTTTAAAATGTCTGGGTTATTACGCGGTCCCTTCTAATAGTTATTTTATAAAATATTTTCCCACAAGACAAACAAGACTTGGATGTTTGTTTCAATTGAAAAATTCCACTATATCTCCCCCTCTCCTTCCCCATTTAATCAAATTACATATTTGAAATTCTCTGATGAAAAATGAAATGTTCTGAAAAATAATTGTTAATAACAAATTCAAATCGCATTTAAAATTGTGTAAACCTAAATATCTCTCTCTTCTAGAATATATATTTTATATATATGTTATGATTAAGAAAAAATAAAAAAAGCATATTTATTCCGATAGATGGTGCACGCCATCAGTAACTTTTAGTTGCACGATCTGGAGATGTATTTTTCTTAATTTATTCACCTGATCCCAGTACAATTTTACTTTTTTACTATTTCTTTCACATTTTATGTGATTAAGTTGATAGATTTCTTTAAAAGTCTACTCATATCAACAACAAATAGAGAATAAAAACAACACATTCTGTGTGAATACAAAGAAAAACTTCATTTTTATTACAAAACCTTGTTTATCAATTGATTTAAATCTCCTTTAATGAAATAATTAAAAAGGTTTCTGGAGATGAGTTTCTTTTTATTTGATTAAAGCAAGTTTCAAGCTTTCGGGTATCTCTGTCCTTTCACAGGAGAGGATAAATTCGGCGACGTTTTATTCGTTTATTTATGTTCTCCTGTAGAAGGACAGAGATCCCTGAAAGCTTCAGATTACTTTAATAAAATGGAAAGAAACTCCTGTCCAGAAAACATTTTTAAATAATATAATAAAAGACACAATTTAATATTTGCGGAAGATCGATTGCTCGAAGCAATTTATATACACCCATACCTCGCTTTGCGTCGGGGTTACGTTCCAAAAAAACACGACGCAAATTGAAACGACGCAAAGCGAAAATATGTGAAGGCGCAATCAAAAACAAAGGTGTTGCCATATTTTAGGAAAAAAAATTAAAGACTCGAATCCAAAACAACGCAACTTCGAAAATCTAACGACGCACAGTGAAAATCAGTAAAAATTAAGCAGCGACGCAACTTCGAAAAAAAAAACGCAAAACGAAACGACGCAAAGCGAGGTATTGGTGTATTTATATAATTATATGTAATTCTGCTGTCCTCAAAGCTTATGTCCATAGTTCATCTAAAATACCCATTCAAATAGTATAGCATCACTATTACTATAAAAGGAAGTTCCAAAAATGCAATATAACAGCGGTATGGTAGATTAAACTGGCGAAACCGCTGGGAGGGTTCACCACTGATGAGCCAGGCCCTCCCATTAATTTTTCCATTTGAGTAAGGACAGTAGAAATTGTTTATTTTTTAAAAGAATCATACGCGTCTATAATAGTTTCGAATTTTGATAACAGATGGCGCGCTAATGCATCATAAAACTAAATACGTAAGAACAAATTAAAATGTAAACTATACTGCGTCATAGATACCATATTTACATAGAGCTATTTACATAAATAGAGATTGAACAAGTCGTGGAGGTTTATATTGGCTCACTCTGTTTTTGGTCCAAGTGGCCATGGCAAACAGCCCCGGATGTGTCTCCTAGGGTGACGGCGTTACCATGGTGACAACCTATCATTTCCAGAGTCCTAAGCCCCATCCATGGACACGTAAACAGCCAGTCAGAACCAGGAAATCTTGTTGTCCCTTCCTTGCTTTCTCACATTTCCCTTCTTTTTATGCCTGCCTGAACTACTTACTTAGCTAATATGGAACTGTGCCTTGTTTGTTTAATTACGTTTTTTAACCTGAAACGTTTATATATTGGGAAGCTTTCGAGAGTCTTGCTCTTTTTCACTAATATCGTAGGGCCGTGTGAAGAGGTATCTGAATTGAAAGCTTCAACCCAGTTATATTGGAATAGGATAGAAAGGAATCGGTATAATAGAGCTTAGTTCAGTGTTGTAAAGAACATCAGAGATTTATTATTTATCTGGAATATACATATAGAATATTAATTTTTGGACACAAACAAACAAAATGTGTATATATACACTTATGGACAAACATTAAGGAAGTGAAAAGTTTTTTGATATCGTCAGTTGCCTGTTTTTTTTTAATTTTTTTTTTTATTTAAGGAGACAGAGGCAATTTAATTAGCACTTGGTTATCTTGTGTGTCTTCAATAAAGGTCACTGTAATATCTTTCAGAGTTATTATCCCGATGTACATGCTTAAAAGTTACAACTTCCTTTTTTTTTTTTTAAGTTTTTGTAAATTTGTTAAATTGCAATTAATAAAATATATTTAAAGTGTGTTTTTTCCCCGCAATATTTAAAGAAACTGGTCGGTTTTTCAGGAATTCGTGGAATTCTTTCAAGTTACGGAATGACACCATTGTGGATCCAAAGACTCCCCACCTTTATATGAGCGATTGGAGATAAGCAGGAAGAAGACAGAGGTACGTATCCCATTGTAGTTTAGTTTGCAATCTTGTAGCGTCTTATTAATTATTTCTGCCAGTAGAAATGAAGAGCTGCTTTAAAAAGGTTTAAAATGTATAAGATTTTTAGAAGAAAGTTTTGCATTTTTGCACACACCTACACCACACGCAGAAACCTTTATTAAAGACACCTTAGTAAATTATAATTTTAAATGCTAACTTTCGATCAATTTTGAAATTATTTTTGTGGGAAACAGGAGGTTTCTTATCAAATATATTCCCTCTGCAAACCTTATACTGAAATGAAAGAAATTATTAGATGAGGCAACTTGGTTCATAAGTGTGGCGAACGTATATAATAATTTTATGTACCCGCTCAGAGGGTTCACCACTGATGAGCTAAGCCTTCTCTTCTAATAATCTCTATTATCATCAGTATAAGGTTTATAATAATTTCATATAATTTCAAGAATAATTTCAAAATTTAAATACCTTTGTCTTAGAAAGATTCTACATCCTAAACCTTAAATAAGAAAAAAGAAATAAAATTTCCAAGAAGAAGAGAGACGTACAGCAATATGCGAGTGTTATATTCCCCCATCATATATTAATACCAATTTGTATATCTACCATACAAAATGCTATAAACAAAAAATTGAGACCCTTTCAGAACAAGCAAGTTACTATTGCAAACTAATAAAACATGTTTTAAAAATCCTATTATATATTAAATGTGTCAACCTTTTTGTTGTTTCTATTTTTATATGAATTGTTTAAACCTAGTTATAGAATTATTTATGCGTGTATGTATCTCTTTGCGCCTATGTATTATTATAATTTATAAACTTTATTTCTTCATAACATACATAACAAGGGCAGAAGCTAAAAAGATACCTAATGGATCAAACACAATGTTCTAATATTTCCAGTTGTGTCATTGAAATTTCCAGACCGACAGGAGAAGACATGTCTCAGGGTAACACACAATCCACACATTTCCATTCTTTATTCAGTTCATGGAATTGAGACATTCTAACAGATCCTGTGGTGAAATCTATGATAGGTTGTTTTTATGAATAGATGACAATTTTTCTGTTTCGCATCTTTCCACCATGATACAGACCGGCTTTATATATTCTGCTGTTTCAAATAAAAGGCTACTATATCGCTAAAAAACGGTACCTGAAAGGGAAACCAAACCCTACACCAGTGATTCTCAACCAATGTGCCGCGGTAATTTTGTGTGCCGCGAAATTCTAAAAATGTGCCGCCGAATTTTAGTCATATGATTATGTTCACGTTTGTATTGGTTTTTCTTTTTTTCTTTTTCATTTTTTTACTTTTTAAAATAACGAAATTAGCAAATTGAATGTTAGATATGTATATTACTTATATTTTGCATAGAAATATTGATACATAATTTGAATTTTCTTGCATTCAAGTTAGCAAAAGTGTGCCGCGAAATTCTAAAATTGTGCCGCCAAATTTTCAAATCTTTAAAATAATGCCGCAACAAAAAAAAGGTTGAGAATCACTGCCCTACACCGATATCTCGATATTTATCGTTCTTAGCATTGACAATTCAACTAGTAAATGTTATATTAGTGTTTTTTTTTTTCTTTTCGACCGCTATGACCCGGGTTCGATTCCCGCATTGGACACTATTTTTTTTCTGATTAAAAGAAAATGCTCTAATGGCCCCGATTCTTGCAAAGACCCAACTCCACCAGTGAGTACAAGTAACTAAACGGGGCTCCGAGACATTTATAAGTGCAAAGACGAACTGCGCTTTTCACATGTGTAGACATGTGGTGCACTTACAGTAAAAGCAATCGCCTACTTCTACCCACCATGATTATCATGGCCTGTACTTACATGTAATAGGGATAGGCAAAAAAAGTGTTTTTTTTTTTTTACACATTTACTATCCGAAGTATCTATTTATTCTAAGAACTATGCATACCCTCCAGACAAATTCTATCTTCATGATATTCTTTTTTTTTTACAATTCGAACACTATCAAAACCAACAAACAACAAGGGAAAAAATGCCATAATCTCATAACTGTGTCTATTGATTTATAAAAACAAATTTCTCAACAAGAAATAAAGAGAGATGGGGAAATATTTCTCTCTTTTGACAATACCATCGACTTATGAAGATAACTAGATTGCATTTTAATAAGAGAATATTTTAAATGAATTTCTTTCTTTCTAGCTTTGAGTGATTTTTTTTTTTTTGGAATAATCTCTTGTAATTAATTTTGGAGGAATTAATTGAAACCCTCCATACAACAATCAGATGGATTCTTTTTGAGGTTGGTTACTCCAATTAAGGTATTGTGTTTTTTAAATAATTACCTGGTCGTAATTTGTGTGTTTAATATACGTAATTACTCAAGAGGTAATTAGAGGGATTATTAATTAGAAGTATATAATGATGGAGTATATATATATATATAATATGCAAATATAGATATATGGTAAAGAGAATCAAGTTTTATTCTCTGATTGAATAACAGATAAGTACTAACCAAAATATATACAGTTAAACCTGTCTATAGCGCCCCCTCTAAATAGCGCCTTCCTCTCTATAGCGCCCGATTTTAAATACGTAGTACGATGCGATTTACATTAAAAGTGACCTGTCTATAGCACCCCCTCTCTATAGCACCCTATTTGGTGAGTCCTAAGAGGGGGCGCTATAGACAGGTTTAACTGTATAAGGGATAGTGGATATTGCTCATGCTGTGATGGAGATGCATGGAGACATCTGAGACTCTTCTTTGGACACGACAACAACAACAACAACTGTATATGGAAAAATGATTTTATTTGTATATGAATTTATATATTATTATCCCATAATATTTTACTCCTTATTGAATCATATATACTATAATAGTGATCACACACATTCCATATATATAATATTTCAAAAATATTTATATTTGACTCCAATCCAATCGTAATAGGGTTTGAAAGAAAATATTAATATCCCTTTCAGATATGTAAATATAAAAGGGAGAAAAATAATTTTAGGAAAACGATATTTCTTCAAATAGTAAAAATGTTTATAGAAATAGCGAAATTGAATTTTGGTGTAGAAGTTTGAGAAAATGTGTTTATTTAGTCTGCATGTATTGACGCCTAATTCGATGTTATCTAAATATTTGCTTTCGCTGCTGAGGAAAAATAAATGTATCGGATATATATATGTCGTATATATTTATAATATAGGTGTTGATATTAAATATATAGAGAGTATATGATTCAATTTGTCATTATAATGGATTATTAAACACCTTTTGATTAATTATCATTTTTTAAATAATTAATTTTGAGACATAAAATCTGAATTTCTCGAAAATAAAGATACTTCGGTCAGTAAATATTTTTATTACCTCAAACTTGATTATAGTCTTCTCTAGTTGCCTTGCCATCTTGAATACCTCGGGACCAAAAAGTATCTTTATTTTCAAGAAATATGAATGCCGGCCAGGCAGCCTCTATCTTGACGATAAAATCTGTAGTTATAATATTAATAATTATTTTTCTTTATCAAAAATATATCATCTTTAAAAAAATCTATTTAAAAATTTATTTTATAATAAAAGTAAATATATTATTTTATAGAAAATAAATATAATATATTTATATATTTTTTCAGTAAAATAGCCTTTCACATAATTTAATATATAAATATATTGAAATAACCATCATAGAGTGTGTAGATAAAAATTGTTTGGCCTGGCACCACTGGGTAAATATTTGCAACTCGTGGCAGAAGAGCCCTGAGGGTTGACAGGACAAATTAAATCTCGAGATGTCAGACGTTGATACACAAAGCAAGCAAACGATGGAATTAACGGATAATTTGACCCTTAACTCACCTAAACTACTAAGTCTTGAACGTGTTATTAATAAGAGGAGAAAACCACTAACTAAATTCACCTCTATTTGACCTTGGGATTATTATTAATTTATAATACAATATAATGCGACTTATGATTATAGAAAGACGTTTGACAAGTTTTACAGCAAATGTTTCTTTTGAAAGAAAAAATGAGACGTCGGGAATTAAATAAATAAAGATTGGTTGTGATGTACACTCATGGAAAAAACTTCAGGAAGTTGTACCTTCAGCATTGTGCTACTATTTACATTCTTATTTTAGAATGAAAATTATACCGCAAATGTTTCTTTTGAACGAAAAATCGTAATTTATTTTAAGGAAAATAACGATTATTTCTATCTGTTTGGTTAAAAATGTATGTTTTATTCTTATTTGTTATTAATTGTTAATTATTGTATAAATTGTTGTTAAATATTATTCATTGATGTTATTCTATTATTTATTGTTAAGTTATATAATTCATTGTTTTACATAATTAATTCTTTATTGTTTTATTTTAATCTGTATATATTTTCATTGATTCGGCAACAGTGTGTTGTCTATATATTGTGTGTTTTGCTTAGTGTTTAGTCAGTCTAGTTTAAATCAGCCATAAAATTCATGTAGCTTATTTAAAGACCATTAAATTCAAAGGTTCCTTGATCAATTTGCGTGGAGTTTCCTTTACTCAATTCTACAGAAACAATTCAAATTATTCATCGCAGTACCTTAGCTCACTATCCTTAGGAATGAAGTATGAAAGGATGAATTGTGAAGAGTAATGATGAACGGGAAAATACATTTGTGGTAAAACTTGTCAAGTGTTTTCTATTAGTTATAATTATTAGGTGTTTTCTAATAGTTATAACGTGGTTTATATACTATTTAAACATATTATTATTATTGTGTGATAGTCTATAGAGGTCTTTATGAGTAGATATGAATTAATGATATATTTATATGGTGAAAGGATAGATAAAAACTGGATGAATTTTCTACTCTATATATATATACTTTTACTATCACCAGAATTTAAAAAAGCTACCTTAAAAATTGAAACGAATAATTACTTAGAATATTATTAAATTATATCACACTATCTTCTTTATTTCACAAATTAACTTTATGGAAGATAAAATTCATACTTAGTTAGAAATAAAGAAATCTTTGAAAGATTGCCTCCAAGTTTCCAGGAACTTTGAATTAGATTTTTTTAAGTAATCTATTTAGTAATGTGTCTAGGAAATTCTTTGATGAGATCGTTTTATTTTTAAAAACACAACTTCTAATGAATATCATATTTCGTTGTTGTTTTTAGGTAGCTAAGATAAATTAATTTTAGATTATTCGAAGTAGATGCCATTTTTATTTTGATAGGATCTTGTGTCTCAAGTAGTTTTTTAGTTTTCGATTGTGTTTTTCGTCAAACCGATAAACGATCCTGTTTTATTTTGGTTATCATATAATTATTAAAGTATATTTTGACTGGTAATACAGATATTTTCTTAGTATACTTTATTTTCAATGACAATATATCGAATTTAAAGTAGGAATTCGGTCACACTGCTATGTTATAATCACTGATAATATCGTTTATTTTCTGTCGTCTTATTAATTGGGGATTTTTGAAAAACAAATTTTATTTTTTAAATGGAGTGTGTTGAAATATTTCCGATTATTATTTTGAGCAAATATAAGTAATTGATAATAACGTGTTTAAAATTGGTTTATTTTAATTTACTAATACTCGTACACTCATGGACAAAATTTTTAGGAAGTTTTTTTACCTTTTAGCATGTATAAATTATATATATATTATTTATTATTATTATATTTTATTACATTTATTTTTTAAAGAAGAACGTTCAAATATATATGTAAGAGAAATCCGCCGTTATATAAGAAAATAAGGAGTGGTTTATGTTTAAATAATGAAATTTTTAAAATTTTGTCCATGAGTATATATATGTATGTTATGAATAATTTGTTTGTTGTTAGATAAAGGGTTGATAAGACAAAGGATCGATAAGATAAAGGGTTGAAGGTGCAGTCGTGATAAGAAAAAGATAATTATTTACCATCAAGTAGCTTTTATTTTCAATTACTTGAAGAAATTTTACACATTAGTTATTTTCACATTATATAGAATTTATAAAATTAATTCTATATTAGTGATTCAAAAAGATGATATGTTAACTACGCTTATTTACAACAAAACTGAAAGTCTTTCTAAAAACGATGATAACCAAAAGTAAAAATATCAATGAATAAAAATAAAATCTATATTTTTTAAAATATAAAAATATTTGAATTTTTATATAATATAATATATATATCAAACTAATATATGAATCGGATATTCTATATTCAACTGTTATAATTATGGTCGTATATAATCCATCTTCGCATATAATTTTATTATTAAAAAATTGATTTTTTTAATAGCAAATGCGTACTTTGACCATGCGAGTCCATATGCTATAAAAATGACCACACATAGTGGAATGTTCTTCAATACGTGTTTACAGGTGTTACGTAAAGATTTCTATGTGCAGCACGGTATTAAACACGGAATGCGTACGTTACATAATTGGGAATTCTCCCACAATGGGCTCGTCAAAAGCGAGAGATTAAACTCAAGCAGGCTCAAAGAAACAATGACTGATTGACCTTGCAGCCAAGTTGTGGTGGATCCTTCAAAATGAAGGGTAAGATTGAGGTCGCTTGGCTCTAACAATAGCTTCGATTCAATCGTTCAAACCAGGTTATTGTGCTGACAGCTGGGTTATATAACTTTGGAACATCCGCATGCCGTCCTGTAGCTTGGGTTATATACCAGGTTATTGTGCTGACAGCTGGGTTATATAACTTTGGAACATTCGCATGCCGTCCTGCAGCTTGGGTTATATACCAGGTTATTGTGCTGGGTTATATAACTTTGGAACATCCTCATGCCGTCCTGTTCCCTGTAGCTTGGGTTATATACCAGGTTATTGTGCTGACAGCTGGGTTATATCACTTTGGAACATTCGCATGCCGTCCTGTAGCTTGGGTTATATACCAGGTTATTGTGCTTACAGCTGGGTTATATAACTTTGGAACATTCGCATGCCGTCCTGTAGCTAGGGTTATATACCAGGTTATTGTGCTGGGTTATATAACTTTGGAACATTCGCATGCCGTCCTGTAGCTTGGGTTATATACCAGGTTATTGTGCTGACAGCCGGGTTATATAACTTTGGAACATTCGCATGCCGTCCTGTAGTTTGGGTTATATACCAGGTTATTGTGCTGACAGCTGGGTTATATAACTTTGGAACATCCGCATGCCGTCCTGTAGCTTGGGTTATATACCAGGTTATTGTGCTGGGTTATATAACTTTGGAACATCCTCATGCCGTCCTGTTCCCTGTAGCTTGGGTTATATACCAGGTTATTGTGCTGACAGCTGGGTTATATAAAACTTTGGAACATCCGCATGCCGTCTTGTTCCCTATGTTTGTTATCCTCTTCGCCAATACTAGATATAGATGATGGCCATTTTTCTTGTTGATATTTTTGTATCTCTCTATTTGACCCTGGGGCGATTCTATTTAAGACTAAATAGCTTAATATAAAACTGTCCTGTTGTTGTATGTGGAGAGCAAAAACAAGGATATCTTGATTGAGAGTCTTCAAAGTAATATAAGATTCAATCATTGATTCTTATTAGTATTATGTTCCAAGAAAAATGGTTCTATTCAAGAAGTAAGTCTTCAGAACACTCCCCTGTGAGAGAAGTGGAAACCCGCGCGCTTCGTCAAATGAACCTGACCTGAATTTATAAAGAGTATAATAATGTACGAAGTGGACGCCCCTGGATTTTCCTGGAATGTATTTTTACATTTCGAATGTGACCTACACATCTTATTTAGATTCAGTTTCTGTGTTTGTGTAAACACCATATAGCGGTGGAAAATTCTAGTTAATCGACATTATCAGCTCTTAATTCTTTTTTGTTTATTTATTTTTGTTCGAATTGGTTTAAAAGACAAATTTCTACAATTACTATTTTGATGTCATGAAATTGATTTTTATTGATTAGAATTTAGAATGATCTGTGTAAACAAGATTCAAACGAATTTCACGTTTTCTCTAACGGGTGAAATTCTATATTTTGGCCTACCAAAAATTCCATTCAAATCATAAATATTTTATAGACGAGAGTTCAACCCGTTCGTCTTTTTAAAATTTATTATTTGTATTTATTCTGAAATATATAATGGTTCTTATACTCAATAGTTTTACCATCCATTTACTACTATATTCCTAGGTTTACACAACTCTAACTTCAGTAATTCACATTTTAAAAAAAGAGACCCAACTTTAGAAATAAAATAATCGGGCGAAAAGAGTTAGGCCTAAGATATTTTGGCGCGGAAGCCGTAAAAAAGGCTTAACTTTCAGATCAATACAGTTGTTTACGTGTCCAGAGATGAAAAAAGAAAAAGTGGGTAACGAACGTGGGTGTCAAGATTATGAAATTTACCCTCGATACAGTCTCTTCGCACGCGATATAGCATGGAAAGGTGCAAACTGACGCTGAATATAGCTGAGGATGTGTAAATAAGTTGTTCGTACAGTACCTCCTATACTTGGCCGACTCTCTAAATTTAGCTGTTGCATAGGCCGTGAACTTTGAACGTCTTTGGTGTTGTTGTTTTTTATGCTAGCGTCTTTGAAATGTTCTAAAGTGTTAAGATTCTTTTTTTTTTGGTAATATTTTCTCTCTTTTTTTTTTTAATTAATATGATAGCCATATCAAAACGGGATAGCTTCAGACACCACCAATTTTTCATTACATTTTTGTTGAGCATAAAAACATTTTCATTTCAAATATCTCCAGTTTTGTAGAGCAACTGTAAAAAATAAAATAAAAGAAGGAAGAAAATAAAATATAGATGAGATAATAAACTAGCTTTTATTGCCTGCCATTTCTTTTTACAGTTGGAGTGTTTTCTTTATTCAAATCAATTCTATGTAAATATATATTTTGGAATTTTTTTTTTTCTGAAAACTCGTATTTGACACTAAATGTCATATGTCTATGTTTTGGCATTACTTTTATCATCTAAGGGCATTTATAGTATATCAGTTTAAGGTCATCGCTTGTAAAAAGCAAGAGCAATATTCAAATTGGCAAGAATTGATTACTACACTCGAAAAAATCTTTAAAATATTTCCTCAGTGTTCGTTTCAAATAAAACGGAAATGGTTTACACCATACCAGAAAAATCAAAGCTAAAGGTCATAAGAAAGAAAAGGTTTTGCAAGACTTTTAATCTCCTACCTATATTTTTTTCCTATAACTATATATATTTTTAAAAAACTTAGCAAGTTTTTTTACTAATTATAAAAAAAAAACTATTTTGCAATCTTTAAAAAAAAATCGTGTTTTTTATATTCTCACGGAAAAAAGAGGAGTAGGAAAGGTTGGCTTATCAGTAGTAAATCCTTTCAGAAATTTCGACAGTTTAGAACTGGTACAAGGTCTATCAATGATGAGCCAGGGCTTTCCACCAATTTTATCCGAGATGGCAAACAGATTTCTTAAATAGCCATATTATCTTGATGCCACCGTTGTATGTATTTTATCGTTAAAATGATTATATTTA
This sequence comes from Cordylochernes scorpioides, assembly GCA_030710605.1. Classification (NCBI taxonomy): domain Eukaryota; kingdom Metazoa; phylum Arthropoda; class Arachnida; order Pseudoscorpiones; family Chernetidae; genus Cordylochernes; species Cordylochernes scorpioides. The sequence goes on from CP092863.1 coordinate 137,804,345, forward strand.
ACAGAAAAATTGAAAGTTCTACAGCTAATAGTCAGGGAGATAAAAAGAAATTGAGGATACGGAGAATCTTGGTTGATCTACACCATGTCGAGACTTGTTCAAGGATAGGTGAGGACATCTTAATGTTCGCTTTTTTATAGAACCGATCTGCGTTTCTTCCTTCGAAATTTCTTCTCTTATATTTGAAACATGTATTGTGCGATATATGATTGTCCAGTTAGAATTTTAGTAGAAGTGTTGATACAGAAAAATATTTGCTGTTTACATATTTTTCTCTATGACCTACTACTTTAAGGGACCTATTTTAACGACTCATTATGTTGAATTGGAATTTTTATGGTATTGGTATTTATGAAGTGGACACCAACATAAACTAACGTATCCAGAATAAATGGAGTAGACACCAACAAATACTCTAACGTCTCAAGAAGTGCATTTAGTGGAAATAAATGGGGATTCCAACGTCTCCAGAGGTATCTGCAGGTACTGTACTCCGGTGTCATTACCAGAATCCTCTAGAATGACGGAAGAGGAAACGCTCGTCATGTCTCCTTTAATTGCTCTGGGCGGAAGTTAACAGGCAGTTTCTGTACTGGCTTCTCCAGTACTTGGATGCTGCCTATATGGTCTGTAACATATGTCGCTTGCCAGGAATTAAGGTACAATTGCATATGCACATTTTATAGGATCATTCGGATTAGTATCCATTTGCTAAATATTAATTCCTTCTAGGAAATAAATGTAATAAGCGACATCCCCTCTTTCTTTTAAAAATATTCCCTATACAATCATCATATACATAGATGAATAGAATAGTTAACTTTTTTACAAACAATCATATTTCAAAATTTGCTGTCTATCTCTAGTAAGAACTCTACAGATCCCAAGACTCTTGAGTTAATCAGCAATGGTTGCTAAAAGAAACGTTCCTGAATACTTTACAAGATATTCCGAACGGTTTTATGCTCCTAGTAACCATTGAATTAAAATATAATTAACGTAGAAGCTTATAAATAATTGCGATAGCATGCTTAACTCTGATTAGAGACTCTATGATGTCCAGGTAGATAGTGATTGGCTGTTATTAAATCGATTCTGATTGGTTGTTAGGAAGCCGATTGGTTGTTATGACGGTTTATAGACTTTCTAGCTGCCATCTTGTTTACCCTCAGACAGGCTGTTTTGGCTGTGGCTAGAAATAATCGTGACATCATCTACCGACACAAACAACTTACGTGAGTGACAGAACTTCGCCTTGCCTATATTTCCATACACCTCTGCCAGCTAAAATCCATCGGTTTGGTAAATGTGCACGGTATATAAGAAAAACAATCTAATTCAATAGTAGAGCGGTCATTAGATTAACTTGGCCAAACTGCTGAGAGAGTTCACTTCTGATGAACCAAGCCCTTTTATCTAATAATTGTTATCATTGCAGTAAGGTGTGTAGAGATAATAATCCATCATATGCAATCATGGACAAAACTTAAGGAAATTCATATTTGGATGTCACCCGTGGTTTTTTATTTTTTAAGGAAACAGGGGCAATTTTGTTCACACTTGGTTATCTCGTATGTCTTCAATAAAGGTCACTGTAATATCTTTCAGAGTTATTGTCTGAATCCCGATACACATGCTGAAAGGTACAACTTCGTTAAGTTTTGTCTATGAATGTATATCATACACATTAGCAAAAAAAATAATAATAATTAACCCCATTCAGATTGTCAATCGCAATTTTGAATATTCAAATCATTTAAAATAAACTCTAAAGAATTAAAAAGATATAGGTAACAAATAGACATTATTATAAATAGACATGCAGCTTGAGGAACTATATTACTATGCGACTTGATTTACATCAATGTAAATATAAATTACTTTAGAACATAACTCATTGTAAATAGCTCGACTTGATCAACTTTCTCTCTCCACGATACTAATTATTACAGATAACTTCATCAACTTCCATCATTGCTTAACATACTGTAAATAACTACCTTGCGATTTCTTCTATCTGCTTATGGTGTTGCTTATTTGTTTAATGTATATGTTTATTCAATGCTCTTTTTCTTAATTGTTTATTTTCTTTTTGATAATTCTGTTACCTACTCTACTACAATATGAATTATTGTAAATAGTTTCACGCGCAATTATCCAGATCGGATATAGCGTGTCTTGTTTGCAACTAGTGATAAATAAATAAATAGGTTATTTTAGCAGAGAATCCCTATTAACTATTGAAGGGTACAATTTGTTTGGAACATTTATTGTCGAAATATCCACATGGGTATTAAGTAGGTAGCGTGAAGGCCGTGAAAATGTATCTTCCAGAATCAATACGGTGACAAATGGGCAGTTTAAACACCGCGGTTTATTCAGAAGTGAAGAACGTTTAGTAAGGAATGGAACCGCCTCAAATATTTATTCCCACAAAAAATGCGATCTTGGATTTTTACGATATAAATTTGAAAAATGACCATCACACACACAAGATGATTATTTGCCCGGGGTTTAAAATTATTGAATCAACATTTTATTCTTTATTTTTTGCTATGGTGTGTAACTATATATGATATATGATGTGCCTATTGTTAGAATATTTATGAATTTTCTGTAAGCATATCTTTTTTTTTTTCAAATATAAAACAGGTTTAAAAGAAGAAATTTTCATTTGAATAGATCATATTGCCTTTTTTTAATGTCTAAAAAGAAGTGGTAAGACAAAATATATTTTTTTGAATTTTCGATATATCTTCTTTTGGGATGCCTTCATGTGCACAAAGGTATAAATTAAAAGGAAATGTATTTTAAAACATGAATATATAATCTATCAATTGGAGAGTGATGAAAATTCTCAAAATTTAATTTTTAGAAAAGAAATAGAGAAAAAGACTTTCTTTAAGTTTTGTCCATGAGTGACTTGTGAACGAAGAGCGAGAGGAGTTGAGATCTCGGGGTTTTCAATATCTCAATTGACGGGTGTCCTAATGGCCACCACCACAGAGCTGGCGCAACGGTGTGAGGCAAGGAGAGCGGGTGAGGCAAGCCTCGCTCTGTGAAAGCTGATACTTGGGCAACAACGTCTTGTACCGAGGGAATGTAAAGCAAAGATGTGTCAAATTGTCAACTTAGAGAGCCTGTGCGACTAACTAAGATAGTATTTCAAGATTGGAAGAAATTTCGAACACGTTTAAAGTTTAAATCGGGAATTTTAGAGTTGTAGAAGGAATATAGAGTAAATGTCCATAGTTTGTTTAAAATACATTTTAAAAAAATAGTTGATATTCAGTATCAGTGTATTTTACCTGGACGCCCGCCGCTTCGTGAACCAATTAAAGAAACTCACTGGCTTAACGGTCACCGAGATGGTACATGGAGCTCAAGACAGAGATGACTGGCGTCGTGTTTGGGATGTAATATGTACAGTACAACGTTCGATCGCGAATAAAATGATTTATTTATCAGTGTATAAAAGCAAAACATAAAAATATAAATAATAGAGCGGTGTATGGTAGATTAAATTAGCGAAAACGATAGGAGGGTTCACTAGTGATGAGCCAGGCCCTCCTATTATTTATCATCACAGTAAGGAAATATTGTTTTATTTAAAAGAATCATACGTCTCATAAATAGGTCAAATTCCCTATAGAATAAATGGCAGAAAATAAAGAAAATGGAGCTCGGAAGTTAAATACAGTTAAACCTGCCTATAGCGCCCCCTCTAAATAACGTATTCCTTTCTATAGACAGGTTTAACTGTATATATATATATATTATATGATCTAAAATACAATTATTATTTTTTTTAAACATATATTTTATTTTCATTCATTGACTGTTTTACATATTTGACCATAGATTCAAAAACATACCACACTTTTAATTATTATTGTTGTAAATATGTAAAGTTAACTCTACCTTTTTAAATTAAAATCACGATTATAGAATTCATTGTATAAGTTCTATATTGCAGTGATAAATAATTTTATGTGTATTTTTACTTCAAGTAATTCAAAATAAAATCTACTTGAAAGGTAAATAATTATCTTTACTTTTCCACGACTGCACCTCTTTTCAACAATCAAACACACAAAAAAATTCTAATCTTAATATATATAAACAAATGTATAGGCATACATGTATGACAACGCAAATGTATCTAGGGGGACACATGGCGCTTTAAATTGAAATAAATAAAGATTTTAAAAAGAGAAAGGAAATAACAAAAGAGAAAAAGACTTAATCTTTTAAAACTTAGATAATTAATGATGTATTCATATCGTGTCAATCATTCTTGATATTGTAGAAAAGTATTTATGATCTTATTAATGGATTATAATTTTTTTATATTTATATTCTGCTACTCTTTAACTTCTCTCAATGATTTTCTTGTATTCAAAATTTTGAATTTGTTCTTGTTCTATTTAAATTGTCCAGTTATCCTGAAGTTCTGTCTTTCCTAATTTTACATGTGACAGTATATCTAGTTTAGCTGAAACTTGAATATTCATCTATAATCATGAAATTAAGTTAGAATGATAAATTTTCAGAAATATATGAAAAATAAAGAAACTAGTTTTTAAAATTTCCTAATACTTTCAGATAAGCCTTTATTCTTTACTGGAATTATTATTCCCTAGTAGAGCAATTTTACTTAATTTTATTTTTAAATATATTTCGAGGGGTATAAAGAAGTAAAATAAATAAACATACTATATTAATATCGGTTAAATATAAATATATATTATAAATTTTGATACTAACGTTTACTTTTCAATATAAATCATAAAAAATACTTCTAAGCATCTTACTGCGATGATAGAAAAAATATATAGATGAAAGAGCTGGGCTTATCAGAGGTGAACCATCTCAGCGGTTTGGCCAAATTAATCTCCAGACCGCTCTACTATTGTATTGGATTGTTTCTCTTATATAGTGTGCATTTTCCAAGATAAAGACATATTAGAAGTATTATCTAATATATATTTTTTATCATATATTAATAGTAAAGATATCAGAATTAGCTTTTGATTATTTATATTTAAAAATACATATATTATCCAATCAAAAGGAAACGCACCCTATTACTCCGTATCAATTCTATGAAAAATAAATAAATGTTAGTGTCAAAAAATGTTCATCAAATTAATTCTATTGATATAATTATAATATTTAATTACTTAATAAAATTATTTTTAAAATAATAATATATTATAATCAATAATTAAAAAGGCATATATTGGATCAAAATAAAATTTATTTTACCAATATATCAGTTGGCTGAACGCCAACCTTTATCAAGGTGTTATAGAATAAAGGTTGGCGTTCAGCCAACTAAAATATTGGTAAAATAAATTATATTTTGATTCAATATATACCTTTTTAATTAAATATTTATTTATGGATTGCTCTATTTTAAAAAATATATATAATCAATATATATAATTCTATAAAATTAACAACTTTTATCATAGAATAATTAAAAATTGATATTTGACCATGGATAACTCAATTAATAACGACAAGAATAAAAGAAAATGAAAATAATTTTCCAAGTTTAATATATTACTCTTATAGAATAAATTCCAAGAACATATTAATTTATTAATTAAAAAAACACTATTTTATATTTAACTATAAATGGTAACCATTACCAACTAGGTTAACTACACGATAACCATTCAGTAATCATTTAACCAAACATTTAACCTCAAGTTTGACAACTTCAAATTAGAACATACAGGACTAATGACCTCCTCTTCCAGCATATTTTCAACGTCAGATATTTTTACAACATCTTAATTTGATGAAGCTCTTGTTTAAAAAAGAACTTAAGTTGTCTTCTTCATGCGGCCTTTAGTTTTTTAATCGGATTAAAGCGTCAGCTTTTTTTGTGGACAATTTTAATGACACATTTTGGTCAAAAGATTAACCAAGTTACTTTACAAAATATACCGTTGTTATATACCGTTATAAAATCTCATAAAAAGTATAACGCCCCATCATAGACGTTGTCAGATGAAATTAGTAAACACTTTGTACTGAGTTAATTATTATTACATTGTTGTTCTTTCTTGATTTTTTTTGTATTTTTTTCTTTATAACGATATTCTATTTAAAATTAAATTAATTGTTAATTAATTAGTTTAGTTAAATTTTAAGATATAGTTGTTTTTTTCGAGAAATATCTCTATTAATTTAATAATGTTTTATAACCTTGCCTACTTTTATTTAAAAAGGTCTCTTAAAGAATATAATTTGAAATATGTAATTAAGTAAACCTCGTTTTTTATTATTTTTGAAGTTAGCAAATCGATATGAGAACGTATGGAGTTATGCAAATTGATCTTTCTTTATAGATTTTGAAGAATATAGCTTTGTTTATGAATTTTTAATATCGTTTTTTAGTTTACACTTATGGACAAAACTTAATGGAAATACAAAGTCTTTGATGTCGCTGGTTGTCTGTTTTTTTATTGAGACAAGCATTTTTTTTCACACTTGGCTATCTCGTGTGTCTTCAATAAAGGTCACTGTAATATCTTTCAGAGTTATTGTCTCAATCCCGATATACATGCTGAAAGTATAACTTCCTTAAGTTTTGTCTCCGTGAGTGTATAATCAAATTAATTTTAATTAAACAGATTGTAAAGCAATAATATAGGGTTTGACAATATTGCGTACGTACAATCATGTCATTTAATTTCCACTTCAAAGCGCGTTATAAAACCAGTAGAAGACCATTTTGTGGTTGAAAGCGACTAGGTAATAAGACAAAATCCAAATAAATTAATGATTTGGTGTTATTATACCTTGTAGTTCTAATCTATAATCTAAATTGTACACTTTCATGGTTGAAAGATTTTTTCGATTTTTAATAAAAGAAGTATATTGCTAGCTTACAGATATTGTCAAATATTGTCTAGAACTGCTTGCTATTCATATATTTATTAAAGGCCAATATAAAGTTATTTATCACAGAGAGATTGGGTGAGGGTAGATAAGTAAATGACCTTCAGCTTATCTAAAAGGATATCTTGATAGAGCGGGTGTGCTTACAAATAGTTAGAAAGTTGAGACCGAGATAGACTTCAGAAGTTGCTTATGAAAGTCATTTCTTCCATCAATATAGACGCAAAAAAAACCCTGTCACATATGTTTATTTTGTTGAATAATGCTTTTAGTGCGCCATCTTTTTTTTTTTTTTTTGTTCGATGTATATATTTGAATATTAGATAGTAAAAAGGCATATATTGGATTGAATAAATATTTATTGTCAATATTTCGGTTGGCTGAGCGCCAACCTTTATCAAGGCATTACATTCAGCAATACGTTCAGCCAACCGAAATATTAGCAATAAATATTTTATTCAATCCAATATATGCCTTTTACTATCTGATGATTTATGTATAGATTGCTCTATTTTCAGAACAATATTTGAATATATTACGCATATTTCATATATCCTGAATTTTCTTGGATAAATATCTTCACCATACGAATTAATACAAATTGCTAGCTATATGTGAAATCGTTACATTAATGTTAATTTAATATATCAAATAATTCTTCCATGGATACGTTTCTTGTATAAATTTTTATTTTGTCAAGCTTTCGTACTTTTATCTGCCCTTCGACGGGAGTATCATAATAACTAAATTGAACGCCGAAATGTGAGAGATACATATTTTTATACAAATGCTTATTATTATTTACATATTCATTTTAATGCTATCTTGATAAGGACAAACGTTTTTGGTCAAAACGTCGATCAAATAAAATAGATATTGTCTGAAGCTAAAATGTCCTCATTTGTAGAAAATATGAATGATGGCCAGAAACCCTAATACAATAGTAGAGTGAGCTTACAAACTAAGCTGGGAGGGTTTACTAGAGATGAGCCACGGGGGTCCCTCAATATATATTTCCATTACAAAAGAGTATAGTAGGAAATTGTCATTCAAAGTTGTAACCTCTTGTATAATATCATTCGGCAAAAAATCCTCCAGGGATATATTTCTTGTAAACATATTTTAAAGCTTTCAGGTTTCAACGCCCCTTCTACAGCAGTTGACTAATTGTAATGTCATTAGAGTTAGTCAACTATATTCCTTTATTTGGGTGTCAAGGTCCAATAATGGTAAACAATAAATCGTAAACAGATAGTCAAATCTTACTTGAGAGTTATTAAGGTGAAAACATCACAGGCTTCCAAAGAAAAGTTTTTTTCAAACATTTTATTTCCAATCTCCAGCTTTCAGGTATGATAGCCCTTCTACAAAAGAAACACGTTATAATCTTGTATTATATATTGTTTCTCCTGTAGAAGGGATATTATACCCGAAATCTAGAGATTGAAAGTAAAATATAAAAATATTTGAATGTAATTCTACTGTTCTATAAGCTTATGTCCATAGTTTACTCAAATACCATTTCTAAGATTCCACCTTTTAGTGTAGCATATATAAGCAGAATGATCCAATACAGTATTAGAGCTCTGAGAAGCGGTCTGGTGGATTAAATTGGCGAAACCGCTGGGAGGGTTCACCACTGATGAGCCAATCCCTCCCAATATATTTTTTCATCGCAGTAAGGACAGTAGAAGTTTGTATTATGTATAAAAGAATCATACGTGCTTTTAAATTTTTTCATTTTATATGAAATTAAAATGTTTGAAAAGAAACTTATTCCTGGAAGTCTGTGTAATGTTTTGACCTAAATATTGATACATGGGATTATTGTATTGACTTTAAAGTTATGTTTAGAAAAAATAGGAAATAAAGAGAGGTAAATGATAAAAACCAGGGTGAAAGACAATAATTGACAAAGTAGGACACTAAGACATCATTGAAATGACCGTTGCTGATTGAATTAGTCATCTTTCAACATTCAGTAACACCGAGCTATCGGTGGTATGTCATAAACAAGAGTTTACTCTCTAACTAATCCTAAACAATACAGAATATAACATGGACTCTAGAAATAGTATGGAATGTTAGAAGTACTCACTCACTCTGAAGACTCCCATGTACTACACGACAACGCCCCCGTTAATCTCTAACGTAAAATAAACAACCGTCCCGCCCCCACTACTGACCCACACATCCTGAAATTCAATTAGAGCAAGCCACAGAAGCTCTCAGACTTTTTATTTTTTACCATTTTTTAAATCGTATTTATCATAGACCATTGAACATTCACCAATTTAAGCTATTTTGTTCCATTTTGAATGACAACTATAAATAGAAACAGCGTATGACTAATTAGATATTGATGGAAAGGATTTCAATACTCTTCCGAATGACCAAACCACCAGCGAATGAAAGTATCCAAATTTGATTAGACACAATGTAAGTTCAAAAATCGAGCTGTTTTCTACATTGTATACATGTGGTATATTTACTGTAAAAAGGCAGTCGCCAACTACCCACCATGGTTATCACTGACCTGTACCATGTACAATGTAAGTGCAAAAATCGAACTGTTTTCTACATTGTAGACATGTCATGTACTTAAAGGTATTTCTCTCATCTAAGAAACTCTTTATTTAAATTTGAAAACACTTATAAGTGGCCGTGGAACAATTATTTAAAAAATACTATACAAAGTTTAGTGAAATGTATTCTTATTGCTTGTGTGTAAGCCATATAGCTTGTCTTGTTCACAATATCTGGTATAAGAATCAAGGAACCATTAAGCTGTATTTATATTATGATTTAAAGCAATAACGCGCCATCTATATACAGCAAATGAAAAATATTAAGGCGCGAATTTTTCATACACACATCATTCAAACTTCTACTGTCCTTAATGCGATGAAAGAATATTGGGAAGGCTTGGCTGATCAGTGGTGAACCCTTCCAATGTTTTCACCAATTTAATCTACCAGACCGCTTCTTCAGAGCTCTAATACTGTAGTGGATCATTCTGCTTATATATGTGAATTGAGTGATTCAATACATTTACGTAAGGAAATGTATATATGTACATACGCCATTTTATAAACAATTGACGTCAAGATGATGGATCAGTAGGTTATGGTATATATATATAGGTTGCAAAAGGTTTTGAAATGTTTTCAATATAAGAAATCTGCTTCGGTAAAAGACTTTCAAAGATTGAACTGTAACAAACACCAGTTTGTGTGACTAATACATTTATTCGCAAAGATAGAGGCTGCCTGGGCGGCATTCATAGTATGGCCATAGTATCTTTAATTTGAACTAATACATTTAAAGTTGGTATGAATACGAAGAGTTTGATGTATTAGAAAACATCAGTATAAATCATTGTTGTAACCATGATAGAGCATTTGTAATGTAGCAATTGTATATAAACATGATAGCATATATGTTATCATTAATATCATTATTATTTATAATAAATTACTTAAAATAAACTAATATAGCTAAATAGTATAGTATAGTGTGGCATTAATGACAGTCATTCCTTCCAGATCCTGTTAAATCTCTCTATCTAGATTGATCAAATAGCGTAAATAGAGATTTCCATACATTATGGATGGATACATAATGGCTTTCTATACATTCGTTGACTTTTATAGAGAGATCTATATAATGTTAGAGGATTATAGGTTTGTCAGAGTATTAATGCCTTAATTGAGAGTATGTATAACTGGTTATTACTAAGTTAAACTGGCTACTACACGTAGAGACAGTACAAGTTAAATCAATCCACTATGGGTACCACTAACCTGTGAAAGGGGGATACCCTGCTATGTGTCTAGGTCAAGGGTCGGCACACTTTTGAGTCGGAAAAGAGTCAAAAATTCCAATTTACGAAATTTCAAAGTTTTAAAGAGCCACAACATTTTTTTCTTGCCAATAATAAATAGTACTCGCATAAATAATATTTACTTATGGGAGCAGTAACAAGCTCACTAAAAAAACCTGGGCTCAGCTGGCCTGGCTGATAGTACCCTGTTAGGGCTCCAAATCCAGGGATACAGGATGAGCAGTGTTTGTACTCCATGTTAGGAGCTGCTGCACATGGCGTCTGTCCCTCATGTCAGAGGCGGCCATTTATTTTGGAGCTAAGTCGGCCTGCCACTGAGTAGTGCTCCCAGTCTTAATGACAAAGGCAGACGCATTCTACTTCACCCATTGTAGAGATAAGAAAGAAGAAGAAGACTTATGGAACTATATAAAGAGCCGCAGCTTCACATCCAAAGAGCCGCAGACCCCTGGTCTAGGTGACAGAATGCAAACATAGAATTCAACCCGTGCAAAATATTGACGAACACCACAAAGTTCGCAAAATATAAATCCAGGAATACTCTTCGATAGGTGTCGTCATTGGCGTTTCGTCACGGCGAAATTTACAACCTTCCGTACTTCGCCGATAGTGCCATCAACAACGTACTTGGCCAATCCGGTGTAACACTGGCAGCTTCGCACACTCTTCTTTCTAACCTTCACTTCGATTATGTTCTCAATAATCTCTATACGTTGTTAGTAGGCTTTTTCCGGAAAGTACATAACCACATAGTAGTAAATGACGTTCAACACATATTACTACCAAACCATCATTTAGTCGTTTATTTCTTCTCGACCAAACGGTGTAACAGTCGAGTGTAAAACACGAGGATACAAACTTATAACGATTCCTTTCTCTTTATTTACATATAACTCGGCGATGCTTTGAAGTCAAAAAAGACTTTTCTTCATTGTCCTAATATGATGAATTTTAGCTTATTAAAGCCACCAAGAAAAAAACTTGGCTTTAGCTTACTAAAGCCGTGAAGATAAATGTGTTTGGCTTGAAGATCGCCCAGTTATATCGAAATAAAGAAAGAAGAAGTAGCCGAGAAGTAAATTAAAAGAAGTAGATGGGAATTAACGAAGTAATGATAAAAAACTATCTATTTTGAAAAATCACTTCCTAAAATAGAATCTATACAATTGAAAAAAGGAATTGCTCTTCAATGGTCCCATACTCTTCCGAATGACCAAAACACCAGCTAATGCAAGTGTGTATCCAAATTTGATTAGACACAATGTAAGTTCAAAAATCGAACTGTTTTCTACATTGTAAACATGTGGTATATTTACTATAATAAGGAAGTCGATAACTATCCACCATGATTATCATTGGCCTGTACTACGCGTATTTGAGATAAGTAACAAAAGAGGTATGTAAATAAATTTCTTTTTTTTTTTTCTCTACGTTAGTGAAATGTATCGAAGAGTGGAAAATGTTAACAAGGAAATTGACCGCCGAACTATAAAAGTGGAAAAGGAAAAAATCCAACTATCGAAAAGAGGAAAATGTTCAAATGGATACTGTATAAAGAGGGAAGCATTTTTACATTCATTAAGATTTTTAATTGGTACATTTATAAATAAGGTGGCCTATATAAAAGCCTCCAGTTTGGTACTAAGTATCAAATATATCCGATTTGTGTAAATATATTTAATATGTTGACTATAGTACACGGTTATGACTCAAATAAAGGAAAAACACGAGAAAGCCATTTAATATTTTACACACTATTATCAAATATCAATTGTAAATTGATTTCATTTTATTGCTGTATTCAAAAAAAGATAAAATTTCGAATATTTTTAACATGTCATAAAACAACTATAGGTTTTTTTATGTACATAAAAAGACTTTCCCGCTTTAAAAAATGTGTATACATTTCAAGTAACAATAAAATATATTTTGACTCATCAAATGTTGCACTTAGCTAGAAATAAAGTCGGTCTAATATTTTCTAAAATGATATACAGTTAAACCTGTCTATAGCCCCCCCCCCCTCTAAATAGCGCAATCCTCTCTATAGCGCCCGATTTTAAATACGTAGTACGATGCGATGTCAATGCGATGTGTAAAAGTGACTTGTCTATAGCACCCCCTCTCTATAGCACCCTATTTTGTTGAGTCCCAAGAGGGAGCGCTATAGACAGGCTTAACTAATATTTATATAAAACACAAAGTATATCAGTATATACCATTCAAATACAAAATTGTCATTATAATTGTATTTACATATAACTGTATTATTTACATAGATGTTTACATATATTAAGACAATAATGGACAGATTTGATTGAAAAATCTTAATCAAACGATAACATTATGAAGGTCACCTTCTTTGTTGTGTAGTAGATAAATTCTCGACTTTTAGAATATACCTCACCTTTTTTTAAATCTTTAAAAAGTGTCTTATACAATATTTTGTATTAAAATATAAATAACACGATATTGACTGAATTAGTGATGATGATTAACTTTCATATAAACAGATAAAAGACATATACTAATCTGTTTTTTAAAATTAATATTCCTACTTGCACATTAAGAGGTAACATATTCATCCATATGCAAATCAAATCAAATTTATACATAAGAATGTAGTTAAATAAACAAGCAACGTAACTCGATCTATTGGGAAGCCAAAAGAAGAAATACGACATGGCACCTTTCCCTAGGAAAGAAACAAAAGAGGTAGCAATAAGCCAGCAAACGACTTCGCAAAAAATCACCAAACGATATCGACCACACACGTGCTATTAATAGAAAGTCACTTGGAAGGATTCCTCCAATAGGCGAAGAGAGAAAATCATCTTGTATTTACCTAGTAAAAAGATAAAGGCTATAAAGGTAAACTAGATAATTATAAATATATTTATCCTGAAAAATATAGCTACACATTCCTATAATATATATATGTGGTGTCAGTTTTTCTCTCTCGTTGATTGGTTCTCACCCGCTTATATGTTTACCATTGAAGAGCCAATTATATACAAGTTAGGTATTTCTAGATGAAAATATAATGGACCTTTCAGTTACATTTGCGACAGGCTGATTCTCTAGCAATTATGCATATAGACCTAATCTATTTACATAACATATTTTACTATCTAGAGTGAATTGAAAAAAGAAGATAACCTCGAAAGCTATTTGCAAATTTTTTATTGTAAAATATTTGTTTTTATAGAATCTATTGTAAATACCCTATTTTTATGCGGGAAAGAATTTTTACGTAATCGTGTTTCTATTTATAAGGCATATAGGTAGTATATAAGGTATATAGAAGTAGCATATACTTAATGAGAGAGAGAGAAATATGAACATTTCCATTTAAAATAATATATGAATATATATACTGCCTAAGCATAAAAAAATCCGTGTAAAGAAAATATAGGATTACTTTTATGTAAAAATGAAACAATAATATAAACAAAGACTAAAACCTTATATGCATATTGTATTGCATATATCTGGAAGCTTTATTTACATAATCTGCTGAAAATTTGGCGGGAAATTTTGAGGAAGTCTGAAATATTCAAAGTGGTTTGAGGTTTCCATTTATATTTATACAAAGTAAAAATATATAATTGTATTTTAAATGCTATGAAAAGAGCTGAGGAATAAAGCTAAGAAACTGCTAGACGTGGTACTCATATCGGAATATATTGTACACAATATAAAAAACAGCATATTGAAACTGTAAGTATATATTATAATCATAAATAAAACAAAAAATAGAAAAAAAATGTCTATTTTAGCTTTCGAACACCGTACCTTTTTTATTACTGAGAGTGTAAATCAAAAGCGAAAAGGCGGAGATCCAGGAAGACAATTAAGATGATTGAATGCTTCCACTCATCAAATTAACCAAAGGGTTAATTAACCAGACCTAACTACTCGGTTGTAACCATCTTCCGCCCATTTCACGCCTCAGCAATCACGTCTGCTTCTAGTTAGGTTAGGTTAAAACCTCCTCCCTTGTTTATTGACTGTCTATCGTTAGAAGATCTTAGCTTATTTGATACACGTTACGTTATAGTTTGGTGTTCTGTATATTGTTTTATTATAAAATAAATAAAGCTTCCAGGGTTAAGTTTCTTGTACAACTTTTTATTTTCAAGCTTTCGGACTTGTGTCAGTCCTTCAACAGGATTATCACTTTAACAATTTAATAATAAATACATTTATATATATATATATATACACGTTATTATATACATATATTAAATACCTACTATATAATAAGAGAAAAATATACTACATTATTTCTGTTTGAAATTTTTTTTTGAAAATATACGTGCGTGGTGGATGGATGATACGTGCTGTTTGAATGATATCTCGAGACTTCAAATATTGTTTTATATTATATGAAATAGTTAATTCTATATAAACTATCACTATATTATTCTTTATTTACATATAGGGGTGTCCATCCCTTAGCTCTGCTACCCAGTTTAAACTTCAGCTATTTTTAAAGGAATTTTGGTAAATAGTAATTTTTTTTTTTAATTTTCGAATTGGATTGTGAAAGTTATATAAATATGCAGATGCTATTAATTTGACAATGTAAAATTTTGAAAATTAATATTTATTGACAACTAAGCAAGTAACTTACGGGCTAAGGGCTAATCACCATTTCTTCTACCGGCAGCTACCTAAAAATAAGGCAATAGAATTATGCAAAATTTTAATTTTACTATATATATTACATATATACATATCATGTTATTATCATATTTATTATTATTTGCTCATAGAAAAGCAAATTTACTCGAAAGCTTGCAACACCTCAAAATAAATAAAAAGCTCTTTATATATATCTCTCTCAAAAGCTAATTGTCCATATTTAAGGAATTCCTGTCAAACTATTGCTCTCGCTGTCCATATATCTAAGTTTATAACATTTATATTTATTTTTTCTTAAAAGAAGTTTTATGAATTGGGGTTTCTCAAACACACTTAGCATTTCGGGGTTTAGATATATCTTATTCCCAAATATAACTATTTAACGTGAATAGTTTTTACTATGTGAATATGTACATCACAAACAACTCGAAATGATTTTAAAAACCTCTGATTATTGGAATAACACGTTAATTAGTAAAGAAATGTAAATGTATCTATGTATATTTCTCCAAACTGAAACCCCCAATACTAATGATCCTAATAACTATTACTTTTCCTAATAATTACCTTCCAACTCTCTCTCTCTAACTACCCAATTAAGATGTTCACTAATCAGATATTAAAAGCCTCTTTCTCTCTCTACCGATAACAATAATACTACTAGTCATAAAACTAATAATTAAAATGGTGGAATATTAACAGAAATATTAACCAAGATTCCAATAACTATTTCTTAATGAACCTATAAACAAATAATAGAAATGCCGAAATATAATGGTGAAAGTAGAAATTGATAAAGCGCAATTCCCATATGAGAGAGAATTTCAGGATATATATATATAATCGATATATATATATTATATATATATAATCGATATATGCAATTAACTAGAAAAAGATTAAGAAATTCCTACCCAATGGAGAAACGAGGATTATAACAATCATTAAAATTGGTAATGATTTACAAAATACCTCCCAAAGATTAAAAATAGGATCTAAATAGCCATGGGTTTTCTATGCACTTAAGGTAATCACACTACCTATGGAGTCAGCCACTTTTGGCCCTTATTTCCTAAGTGTTATCCCCTATAATTAGGGGTTATTTAGCAAGTACTATCTTGCTATAACCCTAATGGTGTTTTTTTTATACACCCACATGCTCATTTTTTGTTTGCATTATTGCTACCTATCTATATATTATTTACCATTTTCCTTCTTTTTTTTTACACTTCACCCATCTTTAATTTTCAATTAGAATTTTTGTCTTTTGAGGAAAGAAAATATCATACAATTAATTATAGGTGTGAAAATTTTGGAAGGTATAATAAAATTAATTTTGTGTAAAAAAGATGTTTGTGACAGTGCTGAATTGTTAACCTTGTAT
Organism: Cordylochernes scorpioides; assembly: GCA_030710605.1. Lineage (NCBI taxonomy): Eukaryota > Metazoa > Arthropoda > Arachnida > Pseudoscorpiones > Chernetidae > Cordylochernes > Cordylochernes scorpioides. The sequence continues at coordinate 137,821,135 of CP092863.1, forward strand.
TTAGATCTTTGTATGGAATCTCCTCTTTTGTGTGTGTGTGTTCAAAATATTATAATTCTCAAGAAAACATAACAAAAATATATTATTTCGAGGGTTAATACACATACAACAACACAATACACAACAACACACACATATAGGTACAATTGAATTGAATAAATATAAAAATATTTGCAGAGTTTCTCTATTCAGATATTGGGAGGCAAGCTTTCAGGCGGTCGCGCTTAATCAGTCCACTGGCTCCGCAATAATGAAACTCTGCAAATTTTTTTAAATTTGTTCAATTCAATTATAATTTTATTTGCATCTATATTTTAAGTACATATAGGTACATACAGGTTTGATTCTGCGAATCTCTTCATGAGATTGTTTTCTTTAGAAATTTTATATTTTTGATGAAGATAGATGAGAGGACTTACCCCTAAAACTTAAAAGAGGTACAATGTCTTCAAGTTTATTTATTTTATTAAAAGATGATATGTGTTACTCTTTACTTTTTTTAAATTTGAAATTTGTATTGGAATAGTATCAAATCCTTTATATAAAATATATATTTCCATTTATAAATAGTATTTTGGGTCAAGTTATACTTCAAAATGCTTCCAATATTGGATTTGGCTCTGGATATACAGGTGACATTGTAAACATGACATTCAGGTTTGTTTTGGTTGTTAATTGGTATAATAATAGTTGTTTGTGAGAGTGATCCAGGTTTTTAATCCTACATGAAGCCTTCCTCATAAGAATTGAAATATAATAGAACACCAAGAGAGTGTTTATACAAGGTAAATATGATTTTTAAAATGTAAGACATCTCCAACTGAAGATTACTAATGGTTTGCATCGTTCTATTACATTATCATTAAATGCCTTAATTGAAGAATGCTAATAAAAAATAGGCGTTTTTAACCATTGAATGATTAGTTCTTTAATAAATCAAGCAGAAAGTTGGACTATTTTAAATTGCTATCTAATTTTTGCTGAATTGATTCGCAACCTGAGAGTGGAGCCAGAAAAAATATTTAAGCTTTTCCAGAAATATCCTGAGGGACATTATCAGGCTTTGACGATTTTATGTACCATCGGAGAATACAGCCAGTAAAAGAAATTATGCCGAACTTGTTCTAAAGAGAATTGTCTTTCAAGAGACTTTGCCCGTATTATATGCCAGTTGAGGGTAGATCTTGAAAAGGTATTTGAGCTATGCCAGACTGGTCCTAAAGGGAATTGTCTAGCGAAAGGCCTTGCCGATTTTATGTGCAATTTGAGAGTGAAGCCAGAAAAGGGAAAAGAAATAAAGCTTTGTCAGAATAGTCCTGAGAGGAATTGTCTAGCTAGAGTGTACTGGAGGGTGTCACGTCAGGAGAAAAAAGATGTCAAACAACCTGGATTGACAACGCCAAGATATCAGCTCTATCACCAGACTGGAAGGAAATTTGGCAATGAATGATAGCCTCGGCTTCCGAGTCTATTATAGAACTTCAGGATTGTGGGGCGCATATATATATATGCACGGTGTATGTTCTAATATATTCCATATGTACAAACGACAATATATTCTATCCAGAGATGTTCAAATGGTAATATATTCTATCCATTGATGTTAATTTGGTAATATATTCCTTCCATATATGTTCAAATGGTAATATATATTCCATCCATATATGTTCATATCTTCTCTAACATCAATAAATTCTATCCATAGATGTTAAAATGGTAAAAATATATATATTCCATCCAAAGATGTTGTAACATCAATATATTCCATCCATATATGTTCTAACACCAACACATTCCATCCATATATGTTCTAACACCAAAACATTCCATATTTATTCAATATTTCATATATCTAGATAATCAAATGGTAATAGATATTCCATTCATATATGTTCATATCCTCTCTAACATCAATATATTCTATCCATAGATGTTCAAATGGTTGAAAAAAAACATATACCATCCATATATGTTCTAGCATCAATATATCCCATCAACACATTCCATATTTATTCAATATTTCACATCTAGATATTCAAATGGTAATACATATTCTATATGTTCATATCTTCTCTAACATCAATATATTCTATCCATAGATGTTCAAATTATTTTTAAAAAAAAAGTCCATCCAAAGATGTTCTAACATCAATATAGTCCATCTATAGATGTTGAAATGGTAAAATATATATATAAATATTCCATCCATAAATGTTCTAACATCAATATATTCTATCAATATATGTTATAACGGCAATATAGTCCATCCATATATGTTGTAACATCAATATATTCAGTCATATATGTTATAGCGGCAATATATAGATTCCCTCCAACGATGTAATACTGGGCAATAAATCAGAGGATTCCAGTTCAATATGTGTGTCCTGATATTGGAGGGTTTCTTTGTGAATTTCTCTCTGCTATGGACTGACAACCTTTTTACTTGTGGCAAATAAATGGAAGTCTTTTTTTGCTCCTTATTTTTATACCACTCTCTCATTCCTTTTAATCTATCTCTCGTAATCAATCTTTTAGACATTTAACACATGTCTTCGCGTTATATAGATGGAGATTTAAATTAAATTATAATTATTATATTTGGGAGATTTTATAATAACCGTGTGTTGTATACTATATATAGGCTATTATTTGTTCCTTTTTTATTGAACAGTTTAAAAATGTCTTTCAAATTACATAAATAAAAAGATTTTGAAAATAGAGCAATCCATAAATAAATCTTTAATTAAAAAGGCCTATATTGGATCAAAAAATCATTTATTTTACCAATATTTCAGTTGGCTGAACGTCAACCTTTATCAAGGTGTTATAACATTAAATATAACACATTAGGCATATTAAATATGTTATAACACCTTGATAAAAGTTGGCGTTCAGCCAACTGAAATATTGGTAAAATAAATGATTTTTTGATCCAATATAGGCCTTTTTAATTAAATATAAAAAGATAATTGAGTAGTAATAATTATGAACAATTATAATTGGTAGATTAATCATCATCGTTGTCTTTAAGCCTGAAAAAGAAATATTTAGTTTAAGTAAATATATAAACTCATTCTACTGAGGATGGTTGTAGTGGGTAGTCGAAATGTCAGAACTTAAGAGAATGGTTGGTTTTATCTTAAATTATTTTCTATATATGTATTAAGAAAATATATAGAATATATGTATTGTATATATTTATCTATGTATAATAATATATAAACACACACTCTCTCTCATGGATAAAACTTAAGGAAGTTGTACCATTCAGCACGTATATCGGGATTCAGACAATAACTCTGAAAGCTATTACAGTGACCTTTATTGAAGACACACGAGATAACCAAGTGTGAACAAAATTTAAGGAAGTTGTACCATTCAGCATGTATATCATAATTCAGACAATAACTCTGAAAGATATTACAGTGACCTTTATTGAAGACATACGCGATAACCAAGTGTGAACAAAATTTCCTCTGTCTCTTAAAAAAAAAAAAAAACAGACGGCCATTGACATCATAGACTTTCCATTTCTTCAAGTTTTTTTATTATATATTTGAGAGAGTCTCTAAATATATAAAAAAATAATATTGAAATATTCAAAACATTTAAAAATAAAGCTTATTTTATAAATATAATTATTATGGATGTGTCTCAATATTCAGAATGATTTAAAATATGATGTATATATAGTTATATATAATTTGAATCAAAAGAAAATTTATGATTTATATTTCTTTTCCCGCTCAAAAACCAATTATACTGTATACCTATTGCTAAGATCAACAATTACTGGAATGGATAAAATTATAGAAACTATATTGAAACATAAACAAAAAGAATTGACTTCCTTGATAGCTATAGATATTGCGGGTGCATTCGACAATGCATGGTGGCCTGCTATTATAAAAAGAATGGATAATGATGATGTTCCTTCAGATTTAATACGGATCATAAAATCTTATTTGAATAATGAAAGGGAGGTGAAATTTACATACGAATCAGAAACTTTTTATAAGAAACTAACTAAAGGATGTCCACAGGGTGGACCTTTATCTCCACTTCTATGGAATATTTTGCTAAATGATTTGTTGATAAATTTTGATTCAATGAATGCAGATATTATATGTTATGCAGACGACGTTACAATAATTTGCTGGAATAAGACTATTGAAGGACTAAAAACCGCAAGTGAATACACCTTAAATTATGTGATCCAATGGTGTAATAGAAATAAATTAACGATCAGTACAGAGAAGACTAATATGCTATACCTACATAACAGACAAAAAATACCTATTAAGGTTAATAACAATATAATAATGCCGGTCAAGCAAGTAAAAATTCTGGGAATGAAATTTTCTAATCACAAATGGAAAAACAAAGTTAACTTTACACCGCATGTTAATGATATTCTGTGTAAGGCAGGACGTATGAAAAATTTATTATGTTCACTAAGTGGCAATATGTGGGGTTTAGACACTGAAAAGAGGTTAACTTAATTCAAAACAATCATTAGGCCTGTACTTACATACGGTTCTGAAATTTGGTTCAAATATTTAAACAATCGTTGTAAACAAAAACTGAACTCCATGCAGTACCAGATCATTTTATGGGCAGTTAGAGCATACAAAACCACTTCATCAAACTGTGTGCATAGCTTGGCAAAAATTCCACTCCTAACAGATTACATAGAATCCAGAATAATCAAATTTGATCTAGCTCAAATGTCCATTGAAGATCTAATTACTTACGAACCCCATGCTCCAAGTATAGTCAAATCATTCTTACACGCAAAAATGAATGAAATTTTTGAGAACACTAATGAAATTTTCAGAAGCTTTTTCGTATTAGGAATTCCAAGATTTTTCCGTCCAAATTTTTATAATATCCAATTCATTACAGATCATGGCAATTTTGGGAAATTTTTGGCAACTATCGGCGCCGTGAAGGAACCAGGATGCTTCTGCGGAGGTGAAATTCAAGACGCGAGACATCTACTTCTGGAGTGCCCAATTTTCCGGGATTTTAGGGAAAATAGATTTGGTCGTATTGGACAGCTTGATGAATTTGTAGACAAAAAAGAAAAGTATAAAAATTTTGATCAATTTTGTAAATACATATACAACTTTCTCTTGAATTGGAAAAAAGAGAAGGAATCTTAGAAAAAAAAAAGATCTGCGATGCTTGCTCTGTGTGTTTTGCTTTGTTGTTTGTTTTTCTCTTTGGACAATTTTCTTTAGTTAATTTATGTAAAATAATGAATTGAACAGGATTGTATATAGCCGAATTGCTGTAATGCAGTGAAATGTATTGGCGCAAATATCCCTGAGTTTGGGATATCGCGTTTCATGATGTTAATAAAGTTAATTAATTATTGCTATACAAAAATGCTACGAATAAGAGTCTCTGTTAAAAATTATATAAAATATTATTTTAAAATTTCTTATTTTTATATATATATATAATAACTTAGTTGGTAAACCTTTCTAGAAAAAAAAACATTATTTAATATTAGTAATCCTATTAGTAGAGACTTATAATTCGAATTGATTTTCTATAGTTCAAAAAGAATGAGAACAATTCAATTTTAAAACCAGCCAAGAGAGAATGGGAAATCTTAGGACGGCAACCCTGTAGCTATTTCTATTGATTGAATTAAGTGCTGCACAATTTTTATTGGCAAACTTATTTTGTTGTTGGGGTGACATCTTTAACTCTCTCTGGGTGACACTTAGATTTTATTTAGTAGGTAGGTGGATTGATTCTCTTCCCACACTTCATATATTTCTATTTATAAGACATATATAAAGTATTTTTGATGCGTATGATTCTTTTTGATAAAACACAATTGTCCATTGACCTTACTGTAATAAGAGAATAATGTGGGGGTGTCGGTGGAAGGATGGTCTAAACCGTTGGTTTTTGACTGCTACGACCCGGGTTATATTCCCGCATTGGTCACTTTTTTTATTGATTTAAAAAGATAATGCTCTAATGGATCCCGATTATTGAAAAAGTCCAACCCTAACCATCGAGTGCAAGTAACCAAACGGGGCTAAAACATATTTGTAAATGCAAAGTCGAACTGCTTTTCACATGTGTAGACATGTGGTACACTTATAGTAAAAGAAGTCGCCTACCTCTACCCACCATGATTATAATGGTCTGTACCACGTGTACTAGGGATAAGCAAGAGAAGAGATAGAATAATGGGAGGTCCTGGCTAATCAGTGGTGAATCCGTCTAGCGCAGGAGTCGGCAAACTGCGGGCCACATGCGGCTCTTTGGATGTGAAGCTGAAGCTCTTTATATAGTTCCATACGTAAATATTATTTATGCGAGTACTATTTATTGTTGGCAAGAAAAAAAAATTGTGGCTCTTTAAAAACTTTGAAATTTTATAAATTGTAAGTTTTAACTCTTCCGATTCAAAAATTTGCCGACCCCCGTTCTAGCGGTTTCTCCAGTATAATCTACCATACTGCTGTAATATTGCCTTTGGCTGTTATTCTTTTAAACTGAAGCTTTATCCTTGTAATGAGTGTTTTATATGAATTATGGACATAAGCTTTGAATATAACAGATGGGGCGCGCCAACAATGTATTATATAAAACACGAAGGTTTCTTTAACACATAAAAAACAAACTTCTACTATCCTTACTGCGGTGAAACATATTAAGAGGGCTTGTCTCACACTGATAAACCAAATCCTTCCATTATATATTTTATCCTTTCGTTTAGTCTTCTTCTAATTCTATGTAATTTAATTTTGAAAACAACTATATAGTATTTAAAAAATAGTGTAAAATGAGGTTTACAGCATTATACGAGATGAGAGGTATTGAGATAATTTGTACAAATATATCCCCGCTTTAAATATGTCTTTTTAAACATATAAATTTAGTTGAATATATGCTATAAAAGTTTCCTTAAGACTATAGATATACAAATAAAGAGTAAAAAATAGTTAACCAAATTAGTATAATAATTTATAAAATTCTAACAACGTGTCTATTTGGATTTATTTTCTCCATACTATTTCCCTAGTTGCTACGAAGTTGCTTATTTTGTTTGATTTCCCCCACTATCACAATCTAGATCGATATGTCAATAATCGACGGCTTCTTTCTGGTATGTGTGAAGTGAATTTTAAACCAAAAGATACATTAACACACAGATCGTCTGCTCAACAAATACTATCCGATCGATTCCAAGCTGTAACTTTCTTTAATTCTAGTTCTCTAGAAGAATAAACCAACAATACTGTGAATAGACAATTAAAATAATTTTATTGACATCTTGTCAATACATTCAAAGTGCACAGTCTTCACTATTTAAAAAGTACTATTCTTCGTAGATCGCGAAATACATGGTGTCGCTGGAGAACCACTGGCGATTCTCCACCAAACTCTGCAGCGCTGGCAGAGGCGCCATATTCATTGTACTGTAAATAGATACTTCCTTGAAAACTGAAATTTTCTCTTAAGCATATTCTAGCATTTAACCTAGCATAGAGAAAAGAAAGGGAGTTAGCGAATAACACAAGAAAATTTCCTTTTTTACAAATCCTTGTTCTTCAAATGATTACCTTCATTGGGTTCTAAACACTTTCGATATCATAATAGGTCGAAGTAACAATCGGAAAGTGATTCTTAAAGCATTAAACCCCAGATAAATGTAAGCTATCAGCGTAATGGTAAGTGATCAATTCAGGTCAAAGGAAGAATTAAAGTTGTTGATTATATCACTACACCACAGGAGTGTGTTAAAGCAAGATATTGGCAATAGTAAATGTCTATAATCAAAGAAAGAATCGGAAAGTGATCATTAAAGTACTAAACTCTATCTAGGTCAACGAAGTTATCAGAAATGGAAAATAATTATATCAGATCAATAAAGAGAGAATCATAAAGTTGTTGATTATATCACTAGACCACAGGTGGGTTAAAGCAAGATATTAACAATAGTAAATGGCTATATTAAAGAAAATATTGGAAAGTGATAATTAAAATACTAAACTAGGTCAAAAAAGTCATCAGAAATGGAAAATTATTATTTCATATCGAAGAAATAGTATCATAAAGTTGTTAATTATATCACTAAACCACAGGCGTATTAAAGTAAGATATTAACAATAGTAAACGACTATATCAAAGAAAATATTGGAAAGTGATAATTAAAATACTAAACTAGGTCAAAAAAGTCATCAGAAATGGAAAATAATTATATCAGATCAAAAGGAGATAATCATAAAGTTGTTAATTATATCACTAGACCCCATGAGTGTTAAAGCAATATATTGGCAGTAGTAAGTGACTATATCAGATCAAAGAGAAAATTAGAAAATGTTAAATAAATTACTAGACCAGGTGTGTACAGTAGTAAATATCAAGTCAGAGATAATGAGAAAGTGATCGTTAAGTGACTATACCAGGTCAAATATCAGTCATAGCAATTAACTATGAAAGAATCAGAAAGTGTTAATTAGGCTGGGGTCAATGAAATCATTAATAGTCAGCGACCAACAACAGAGTGGAGCAGGTCAAAGGAAGAGTCGGAATGGGACTCCAGGTCAAGGAAAGAGTCGGAATCACAGGTCAACGTTACGTAATGACTAATTGTCGCCATTAGCACAGAGATCCATCACAACTGTCACATTTCTTATGTAACTCTCGCTCTCTAGGAGATTCCCAGGTGTTCCTTACATACTCTCTCACAGCTTATGTTACAACTTTACATATCCCCATTACTATGTTCCTATATGTCAAAGTAGGTTTGGATCCCATTTCCTAGATGTCTTAAATATCTACATGAAATCCCGGGCAAGTAGAAAATTTACCATGGTACCTTCACACTTTCTCTCTCAGAGCATAACCACAGTTTATGTTACAACTTTACATATCCCCCTTAGTATGTTCCTTCCTCTATAGTAGGTTTGGATCCCATTTCCTAGATGTCTGAAATATCTACGTGAGATCCCGGGCAAGTAGAAAATTTACCATGGTACCTTCACACTTTCTCTCTCAGAGCATAACCACAGTTTATGTTACAACTTTACATATCCCCCTTAGTATGTTCCTTCCTCTATAGTAGGTTTGGATCCCATTTCCTAGATGTCTGAAATATCTACGTGAGATCCCGGGCCTGTAGAAACTTACCATGGTACCTTCACACTTTCTCTCTCAAAGCATAAACAAAGTTTATATTCCAACTTTACATATTTCCATTACTATGCTCCCTCCCTGTATATCAGGTTTTGTTCGTCATTTATAAATTACCTGTTTCATCAATACCATTAAAAAATATTTTCAACTATTTTATTTAAAAATTCCTATTTTCCAAAAGAATATTTGATCAAAATATAAGTTATTTACCAATTTTTCAGTCGGCTGAACGCCAGCCTTTTTCAAGGTACCACAACCTATTTATGTAAACAACAAACTGAGCGCCACATAACGTGTCAAAACGATGCATAATAATATAAAACCCTCTCCCAATGTTTTATTGAATAATAACGGCATCTGAAATTGTCTTTTCTTTCAAGTGATACGTTAAAAAACTCGGAACTGATGCCAACAGAGTGAAGAAACAAAAGGTTATAACCGCCTGTTACTATATCCTTCCTCTGATAATTTTACTATTCCCGGATATTGATTATTATTTTCCGCTAAAGATAAATTAATTCCATTCCTGTGTTTGCTCCCAGAATGGTAATGTGTATGTGTTTCCATTCCTGTGTTTGCTCTCAGAATGGTTATGTGTGTGTGTTTCCATTCCTGTGTTTGCTCTCAGAATGGTTATGTGTGTGTGTTTCCATTCCTGTGTTTGCTCTCAGAATGGTTATGTGTGTGTGTTTCCATTCCTGTGTTTGCTCTCAGAATGGTAATGTGTGTGTGTTTCCATTCCCGTGTTTGCTGCCAGAATGGTAATGTGTGTGTGTTTCCATTCCTGTGTTTGCTCTCAGAATGGTAATGTGTGTGTGTTTCCATTCCCGTGTTTCCTGCCAGAATGGTAATGTGTGTGTGTTTCCATTCCTGTGTTTGCTCTCAGAATGGTAATGTGTATGTGTTTCCATTCCTGTGTTTGCTCTCAGAATGGTTATGTGTGTGTGTTTCCATTCCTGTGTTTGCTCTCAGAATGGTAATGTGTGTGTGTTTCCATTCCCGTGTTTGCTGCCAGAATGGTAATGTGTGTGTGTTTCCATTCCTGTGTTTGCTCTCAGAATGGTAATGTGTATGTGTTTCCATTCCTGTGTTTGCTCTCAGAATGGTTATGTGTGTGTGTTTCCATTCCTGTGTTTGCTCTCAGAATGGTAATGTGTATGTGTTTCCATTCCTGTGTTTGCTCTCAGAATGGTTATGTGTGTGTGTTTCCATTCCTGTGTTTGCTGCCAGAATGGTAATGTGTGTGTGTTTCCATTCCTGTGTTTGCTCTCAGAATGGTAATGTGTGTGTGTTTCCATTCCCGTGTTTGCTGCCAGAATGGTAATGTGTGTGTGTTTCCATTCCTGTGTTTGCTCTCAGAATGGTAATGTGTATGTGTTTCCATTCCTGTGTTTCCTCTCAGAATGGTTATGTGTGTGTGTTTCCATTCCCGTGTTTGCTGCCAGAATGGTAATGTGTGTGTGTTTCCATTCCTGTGTTTGCTCTCAGAATGGTAATGTGTATGTGTTTCCATTCCTGTGTTTGCTCTCAGAATGGTTATGTGTGTGTGTTTCCATTCCTGTGTTTGCTCTCAGAATGGTAATGTGTGTGTGTTTCCATTCCCGTGTTTGCTGCCAGAATGGTAATGTGTGTGTGTTTCCATTCCTGTGTTTGCTCTCAGAATGGTAATGTGTGTGTTTCCATTCCTGTGTTTGCTCTCAGAATGGTAATGTGTGTGTTTCCATTCCTGTGGTTGCTCCCAGAATGCGTTATATTAAAATTTAAAGATATTTTTTCTCAATTTTTGATATAAATAAATCAAAATAGTTCGTTAACAAAAAGACAACAAAATAAACAAATAAGTATACAAAGAATTATTCACCTTTGTATGCTGTGTATGTTAAAGAAATTCTTCAAACTATGTCTATTTTTTAACTCATATTTTATATTTTTTTAGATTTTTTTTTTTTTTTTACATATGAAACTATTTTCTATAAAATTACATTCCTCAAATCGGTAGCAATATCTCTTCAGCTTAAAATAAACTACAACACCGGTTTTAGCAAATTCAGATAAATTTCGGGCTATGCCCCTCATCGGTACAGAAACAGCTTCTATTTGCATAACATCCTACAAGAAAAGTTATGAAATCGGTCGAATTTACCAAAAAGGTGTTTAAGCTAGTGGAGGTTTTAAAGGGAGTAGTTGCCACTTTTGTGTTACATGAATATCATCTTCCCGCAACTTTAAGTTATATATATATATATATATATATATATTAATTTTCAGGAGGGGTGAAGGCAATTTCTTTAAACATCCGCCCAATAATCTTAAAGGAAAACATACTCTTAGGAATGTAGGTCGAATTAGGCCTCACCTACTCTGTGATTTTTTTAAGCCGTTTCTGTCGCTTACAAATTATTTTTATTTGAAAATTAATATTAAAACTATCACAACGCTGTTTTTAACTTTTAAAATTAACAAAACGATTTAATTTTATTTATATATATATATGTAGTAATGTAGTAGTAGTTTATGCTGTTGGGGATGAATGCAGTGTGGCATGTTGGCTAGAAGCAGTCGTGGTTGCTGAGCGATGGGTGGTAAGGACACACAGGAGACAGGATCCAGAGGCAAAAACCCGTGAGGAAATAGATCGGGGAGGAAAGATAGAAAGTCCCAGAACAACCCCTAGAACAACTGGCGTCGAGGCCACCTCGGTGAGAACTGAACTTTGATCATCCCGTCTAGCCGCTTTAAGGAAGATCAGTCCCCTAGGGGAGAATGAAGTCGTGATACTTGTTTACCAAGGGGGTTGTTTATTAACCTGGCTATCTTCCCTCTTTCCTTGTACTCCCACACAGGCCATTTTATTTTACGTATTTCCAAATATTATTATATATATAGATATCATTAATTAACATAATGTTAATACCGAAGCTAGAATTTGTTACATTAGTTATTGCATAAATATCCATCCTCTTCTAATTAAATTTTAAAAGTAATTGCTAACCTATCAAATTATGTATATTAAAGTTCCTGTAAAAGGGTTTTAATATAAGAAATATGCATATTTTGCAATATTATAATTAGAATCCCAAATATGCATTATTTTTAATGGCCTAGAGTTATAATTATACATTTAAATTAATTAAAGTTGAATGATGTATATATATTTCTAAAATATTTGGTTTATATTAATTTTCAAATGAAAATATTTGTAAAAGACAGAAACGGCTTCAAAAAAATCACGGAGGCCTAATTGGCCTTACATTCCTAAGAGTATGTTTTCCTTTAAGATTATTGGGCGGATGTTTAAAGAAATTGCCTTCACCCCTCCTGAAAAAAAAGTTTACAAAAACTTGGTCAAATTTTATACTTTTTCCTATATTCTATGAATAAATTATATTATTTTTAAAATTCAATTTACATTTATAATTTCTCTTTATACTATCTGTAACATCCAAAAATATATGGATTAATCACCAAGATTGAATTAATACTGTTTATCTAGCACTATTCTGGTCAAAATTCAATTAAAGAGGTTGATATAAATTTGATTGAAATTTCCCTACAGACAATAATACCAACCTATATATCAATTTTTCTTTAAACCCATATATTCTGGCTTTCAAACTTTGTAATGTTTGGAAATAAGCCATCGACATGAAAAGTTTGGGTAAAATAACTCAACAAATTTGTTATGCTTGACTCAAAAAGTATATGAAATCATTGTTATATGTTTACCTAAGGTGTGATGTTGGTCTACAAATACAACTTGATCCATAGAGGGTTAAAATAGGTATAGTATAAGAAGTAGAAACTATATAACACTGTTAAGTACTACGCTATTAAAAACATTATGCTTTCCGAGTATTCTTGAAGTCCACTCCTCTCCAATTTTGCGATGCGAGTATTATACTTTATAGAAGTATTCTATTATAATTCTATACCATGGTATTCTAGAGAAGTTAGGTGAGGATTTCAAGAAATTAGGAAAACATGGAAAAAGTAGATGGCATTGGTCCATTTACATGATGGTGTATATTGAGGAAACATTCCTTTAATATTGTACTTTTTTACCGTATTTGTCAACCTACTTCTAGAAACCCAATAAATCTCGAGTACACATTTATATGCAAATATGGCTTATATAAAAATCTGTCATGATAAGCCACGTTTGGAATATAAAAAGAGAGATTAAGAGGAACGTGGTAAGTTTCTTTATTAAGCAGTATACGAGCTTTCATCGTCAGCCGTCCTTCATCAGGTATTGACATGAATGAGAAGGAGATGCTATATTTATAAGCGACAGTTTAGCATAAAAAATATTAAACAAGAAATAAAAGATTAAAAAGATTTGGGATTTGCATGCCAGTAATAAAAATATTTAAAAGTGTACAATATATAGATTTAAGAAAATCTGCATACCTAGGATGAAGGGAAAAAGGCGGAAAACTAGAGGCGAAGACAAAAGCAAGAATAAAAATAAAAATAGGAATATAAATGAGAATATAAAACTAATATTAACTTTATCTTTATTCCGCTGTTTTTTATATTCTCGTTTATATTCTTATTTTTATTTTTATTCTTGCTTTTGTCTTCGCCTCTAGTTTTCCGCCTTTTTCCCTTCATCCTAGGTATGCAGATTTTCTTAAATCTATATATTGTACACTTTTAAATATTTTTATTACTGGCATGCAAATCCCAAATCTTTTTTATCTTTTATTTCTTGTTTAATATTTTTTATGCTAAACTGTCGCTTATAAATATAGCATCTCCTTCTCATTCATGTCAATACCTGATGAAGGACGGCTGACGTCCGAAAGCTCGTATACTGCTTAATAAAGAAACTTACCACGTTCCTCTTAATCTCTCTTTTTATAAAAATCTGTACAAATCCTATTTGCATATCCGGTATATACCCGATTTTTATCTTTATGATCTTAATGATTGTACTGTGTTGTTGGTGTTGGAGGAATTGTATAAACCGTCCATTTTAGACAGTCACGAACCGGGATCGAAACCTGCATTTGGCACTTTTTTTTTTTTTGTGAAGAAAAAAATGTACTTTAATGGTCACCGATTCTTGCAAGAGTTCAGTCGTACCAGTGAGTGCACATAACCAAAAGGAATTCTTGACAACTTTTTTCAAAAAAATGTCAAACAGCAATTATCTCTACAGGTGTAGAGAGACTTATCAAAACCATGGTTATTATGGCCTGTACAATGTGTACTTGGGATAGGTAAAAAAAAACTGTCTTGTTATTGTTTGAGTTACGTTTTATAGGTGTGTGTTGTATATTGCATTGTTGTATTTGAATGAACCATTTTGTTGCATCATTGTTTTAAGTTTAGAAAGAAATGATTATGAAAAGGAAAAATGTAAACCTCAAAGATATTAAATTTCTCAATTTTTCTAATGACGTTTTAAACCTAGTTTTAAGGAAAGTTTGGAAGAAAAATATCAAACCCATTAAGTAAATATACTTGGTTTTAAAAAGACGTTCCCATTTTAAATTACACTTAACTACTATATGTAAAATTCAGATCTCCTACTCCTTTGTTACATCTCTCTTGGCGTAGGGATTCTAAGAAGATGCTTATTCTTATTGGAAATACAAATTTCGCCCTTAACATATGCATTCATGGACAAAACTTAAGGAAGTTGTACCTTTTAGCATGTATATCGGGATTCATACAATAATTCTGAAAGTTATTACAGTGACCTTTATTGAACACACACGAGATAACCAAGTGTGAACAAAAATTAATGAATTTGTACCTTTTAGTATATATATCGGGATTCAGACAATAACTCTGAAAGATATTACAGTGACCTTTATTGAAGACACACGAGATGACCAAGTGTGAACAAAACTTAAGGATGTTGTACCTTTTAGCATGTATATCGGGATTCATACAATAACTCTGAAAGATATTACAGTGACCTTTATTGAAGACACACGAGATAACCAAGTGTGAACAAAACTTAAGGATGTTGTACCTTTTAGCATGTATATCGGGATTGAGACAATAACTCTGAAAGATATTACAGTGACTTTTATTGAAGACACACGAGATAATCAAGTGTGAACTAAATTGCCTCTGTCTCCTTAAGAAAAAAAAAGGAAACTGACGATATCAAAGACTTACTACTTCCTTAAGTTTTGTTCATGAGTATAAATTATAGATTGATATGAAAGTTATAAAAGAATACATTCTCTCTCTCTCTAAATGTCTGTTTGATACAAATATTCGAAAGCTTCAAATTATCTTGGTTTTGAAACTTTCTTATCGGTGTGTAGTCTCATCTTTATTAAAATAAAAAAATATCATTGCGCTTTCATTATATTAAAACCATTTGGATTACACGACTAAAATAGGTTTATATAAAAAAGCTTCTTATCAATTTTGAAATACTTCTTATTATATTTGCATATATAAAGAGATAAATATATTTAAAATAGAATATTTTCCCTTGTAAGAGGAAAATATTAAATGAGATTTCAATATTTATTTTAATGATTGCAATCTATAAGAAACTATAAATAAAGGCAATGCAATAATTTCATATCCTGTTTCCAACCTGAATAAATACATACCATATACAATGTTATAAATTTCTCTATGTCAATATAAACAACCAGAATGTTTACTAATCTAGATTCTGGCAATTTGCCAAAATATCAAGGAAATATCGTCTGCCAAGAAAAAAAAATCTCCTTAAAAAACTCATAAAAAAAGATAAATGATGTAAGGTTAATACAGGAAGCTAAAATTAATTATAAAATTATGTTTTCTCACTTTGTATACAGTTATTTAATTTTTTGAATTCCTTTATTTACAAAAATTAGTGTTAGAAATATGTTTTAATATGTTTTGACCTGAATATTATTTTTGTAATATATAAATAGAGAATTATTTTTCTTTCATACAAAAACAAAATAAAATTACAAAATATATTCTAGTTTTATTATTAGATTATAAAAATGAGAAATGTCTGTCTATTTTAATTATAAAACATATATATTTTCCATTTTGAAAAAATGTATATATTGTTTTAAAACAGTTTAAAGAGTTGTTGCTTTTCTTCCCCCTTAAAATAAGAATTGAGACAAAAGCGCGCCAAAAAATAATAAAGCAAACGATAAAATGTTGGTTTTTAGATGTAAGAAAATGTCTAAAATACAATTTTAAATTTATTTTGTGTCCAAAAGATATTTCATCTCAAATATTAAATATAATTTCTTTACGTTTTAAGCAGTTAAAATATATTTTATTTTTATATTTTACCTAAAAGCCTCTATATTTGGTATTATTCTGGTTGTCATATATAAATTTAATATTTTTTACTATAGAAAGTTTGAGTAAAAAAGGAACAAAATATTTAGAATAATTTTTCAAGACAATGTGTATCAATAACAAACCTTTATAAAGTTCAAAAGAAAATATTTTTACCTTCTCACCGCCATTTTACCCACGTCATAAAAATTCTGTGAGTGTAGTTTGGTAGTATTTGACCGGGGAAGTACAATTGACGACCTGAAAATCTAGACGGTAGCTCACAAACACCCACATCTATGAGATGGCCGTCGTTATTTTTTAGGCCCAAGGGGGAGGTAAGGGCAAAAAAAATCTCTGAGTCCCATGCCTTAAATAAGGGTTCAACAAAAGACCTAGCAGCCGAAGGGGGGGTCGGGGCAGCTCGTGATTGTCGTCTGTATACCTTTTTCATCACTTGGTTCCTCCAGACGTCTCGGCTTGTTGGCGTCTGCTTCGAAACAAAAGTTTCGTTTGGTTGCTTATTCCACCTTTTAAAAAAAATAACATTTGTTGTTTTTGTGTCTTTTTTTTTTTTACTTTTAGTTTTATTTTTAATATATTTCAGCATTTTTTTCTACGAATTATCTGAGAAAAATTGTTTCCTTCCGTTTTTAACTTCCGGTTTATTATTAAAATTATCATCTGCTTTTTAAAAAAAATTGGATATATTTAGAAACATTTATTTTGTGGGAGTAAATAATGGAAGTTTTTTATTCATTTTGTAAATTTTCTATTTGTCTCTTCTATATGATTTTAAAGGTTTCTCTCTGAAATTTAGTTTTGTGCTTTCATTTAAAATGTTTTCATTTGAAAATTCAATTTGTTAAACCTTCAAATTGAATTTTATTATAGATTGTGATAAATGGTAAGCTTTACAGAGAGTTTTCATTTATTAATATTTTTCTCTCGTAAAAATAAGACAAATTCATTAAAAAAAAACTTGTTTTAAAAAAATATATTGAATATATTTTTTTACAAGACAAAAACAAATTATTAGGTTTGTAATTTTAAAATTTTTATTTTTCATTGAAAAAAATATATAATTCTGTATATATATATAGAAATGTATATTTCAAAAATTATAATGATAATTGAATCTTATAATAGCAAGAGGTGACTTTTAATTAATAATATATAAATAAATAATAGAGAAAATGTAACACAACATATCTAAATACCAATACTGTCACGTGGAAAATTAGGGAAGACAAAAAACTTCAGGAGGAGACAACAATTTATTTCAGGCAAGAACAAACTATGAATGGTAAACAAAATATAAGCCACGAGGGAAATTTACAGAGAAGCAAAATATAAACATAAAAATGACCACTCTGTTAATAAAAATAATCAAATTAATAAATACTTTGTTACAATATTGTTAAAATATTTGATATACAGTACATTAATTCATGGTAAACGGTTTGCGGATTTCGACAAATTAGAAAGAAGGAATCATATATCGCACGCGGTGCTATTGAAACGAGGGCGATAGGGGCGTGGTAAATTTCTTTTCGTTTATTTTGATTTATATTAAAAACGATATATAATCTCTCTTTGTTTGTACAATATAATTAGCTGAAGAAGGGCTTGCCCGAAAGCTTCCTTAACCGCTATAATAATAAAAAGAGTTGCGGCGATATATGATTCCTTCTTTCTAGTACATTAATTATTATATTCATTATAAATATTTTTATAAAAGGACATTCGTACTTTGTCAATAAAAAAAATATGAATATGATAATATATTTAGTATTTTATCCGTTTATATAATAATGTTTTAGGGGAAGATTTATAGATACCAAACGAACTATTTATACTTTCAGACGATATTAAGTAAATGGTAAGGAAATTGCTTTTTAGAAATCCACAGAGTGAGCTTACCATTTATTAAATTACTTGGGGATTTATTTATTCCTTCAGCCGAATATAGCTTCGTTAGAATTCCAACAGACCTATAGTAATCAAACGATATAGATAGGTGCCGACGAATAAAAAATTGTCTTGGTCAACAGTCAAAATGATTTATGGGACCATTTCTTATAAGAAAAGTTACTCACTGACTAAACCGAGGTTTTATGAAGAAATTGCCCATTTACGCATTTTCGTTTTATTTTTTCCTCTTATAAATATATAAATTCTTTATTATTTTTATAATATTTTTATACTTTACATGCTAATTATCTCTCATTCTTATAATTGATTTTTTTATTCATACGTTAAAAAATAGAATATATTTAAATATATAATAAGAAATTAATAGTTTAATTTATATGTATAGATTTTTATTTATTTTTATTAAAATTACCGATTTTTAAAATTAGCAATTTATTCTGCATTGTGTTCAAATTTATTTTATTCATATATTGATTTAAAAATATGTAATACATTAAGATATAAAAGGTTTTAATAAATAAAACATTGTTTTTTTTTTAATTTATTAAATTACCGATTTCTTTATAAATTTAATGTGTATGTTGAGAAAATCTTTATATATTTCAGCCTAGACATTGTGTATAAATGTATATTGTATTATATAAATTGCCTACCTTTGTATGTAGTCACTGATAATTGTAGATGGAATTCTGAAACATAAAAATACATAAATATATTTTATATATAGACAGATTATAGATGTAAAAATAATATGAAAATAATTTTAATCATTATAAAATATTTATTTATTTTTATTTATTTATTTCAATTCAAAACGCTATGTCCCCCTAGGGACACTTGCGCTAAATGTACATACAAATATTATAAAATATATATACCTTGTGTTATTTTTTATATAAAGTATTGCGTATTTTTATTAATATATATAATGTTTAATATATATATGATATTTTATAATAATTATATTAATGTTACTTATATATCAAAATATATATCGTTTGCTTCCATATATATATATGCAAATAATATATAATCAAAATATTTTTAAAACTTAATTCTGTTGACGTTATGTGGCGCTGAGTTTGTTGTTGACACACATTAAATGTTATAACACCTTGATAAAGGTTGGCGTTCAGCCAACTGAAATATTGGTAAAATAAATAATATTTTGATCCAATATATGTCTTTTTAATTAAAGATTTATTTATGGATTGCTCTATTTTCAAATATATATATAATTATCCATAAAACTTTAAAATATGAATGTCAAATATATTTTATAAAACTTTTTTTATAATTGAGTCTACTATCTATTTTCATTAGAGAGATTGTTAAAATAATATATTTTTTTAATTAAGTGTATTTTTGTTTGTTAAATAAAGACATTTTTCAAACTTAGTAAAAAAATATGTACATATTGTTATTGATAAGGGTTTTATAAAAACATTTTATAATAAATGACAAAAATCCATTCTATAAATTACGAACACAAAATATAAACGTGTTTATATAAAAAACATAGATGCTACACACTTTTAGATTTTTTTTTTTAATTTAAATATATTCATAGAGATCAGGCTTCGTTGATTCCATATTTTAAACCTACCCTATTAAATTTCATATTTTTATATTCATAGAGGGAAAAAAACGGTTCTTTTTTAAAACCCGTGTTTATATTATAAAAATGGAAGTGATATTTTTGCTCCTTTAAATATTCAGTTCACATAGTTTCCTATTGATAATATTTTTTTCCTCTATGTCAATTTTTCTTCAAAATGCATTCATAACATTGTGAATTTTTAATATATATCGTTTTTTTAATGATCTATAAAACCTTTTGAATTCGGTATCTTTTTAGATAGCTATACTGTGTTTTTTTTTTAGGTGTTATTCTTGTGATATTTGATGTATATCGCGATAAAAAGGTATATATTACCACGTGGAAAATTAGGAAAGACTAACTTCAGGATGAGACAGCAATTTATTTAAGGCAAGAACAAACTATGAATAATAAACAAAAAATAAGCAATGAGATAAGCTTATAGAGCATCAAAATATAAGCTTGAAAAATAAAACTATTAATAAAATAATAAATACTTCGCTACAGTATGATAATTATTGTAAGTTTTAATATACGTAAGTTTATATATAGGCGTTTTTTATAATTCAGAAGACTAATTGTGTCATAAATTTCAGAATCCAAATTTACAATGTTTGTTTAAGTAGACTGGGAAGGTGGCTTTGAAAATTCTTATTTAGTTTATCTCTCATGGACAAAACTTAAGGAAGTTGTACCTTTTAGCATGTATATCGGTATTTAGACAATAACTCTGAAAGATATTACAGTGACCTTTATTGAAGACACACGAGATAACCAAGTGTGAACAAAACTTAAGAAAGTTGTACCTTTTATCATGTATATCGGGATTCAGACAATAACTCTAAAAGATATTACAGTGACCTTTATTGAAGACACACGAGATAAACAAGTGTGAACAAAACTTAAGGAAGTTGTACATTTTAGCATGTATATCGGGATTCAGACAATAACTCTGAAAGATATTACAGTGACCTTTATTGAAGACGCCGCGAGATAACCAAGTGTGAACAAAACTTAAGGAAGCTGTACCTTTTAGCATGTATATCGGTATTTAGACAATAACTCTGAAATATATTAGAGTGACCTTTATTGAAGACACACGAGATAACCAAATGTGATCAATCTCTGTCTCCTTCAAAAAAAAAAAAAAAACAGTCAACGGGCAACAAAAAAGAATTTACAGTTCCTTAAGTTTGTCCATGAGTGTATTGTTTACCTTTCAGTTTGATATTATCGTAAAAAAGAATAGAATTTGGAGAATGAAAGAAAAAAATCTTAGCTGGTATTATCTTTATTTGTAATAGAGCATTCTGAATGTATTATGGAAATGGTACTATTACTATTACAGCCCAACTACCATACTAGGTATGTTACAAAGTACATAGTACTAAACAAACTCCTTTCCCAGACATTGCCATTTTTGACTCAATACAGAGTCCAAGGGCAGAAGCTTTTGGTGTTGCCCTTCCAAATTTTCCTATGAACGTATTTGGATCATCATATAAACTTAGGTGTTCAAAATATTTAGATTTTTATTTATTCTATGAACCAGAAATATATTATAAAAACCTCTTTGGTATATCTACGAATGAAATTATAGAGCATAGGTTTTTTTTTTTAATGAAATCATAGCAGCCCTCGTACTGATAAAAATCTTACCGTGAAACTTTGTGATATTGGCTATATATCGTTATTTTCTGAATTTGTTCCTTGAAGCTAGTGCTGAGTCATATTTGTTGGTTTGTTTCTGTACGAATTGATAAGATTGAATATAAATAATTTGCCTTCTTTTAAAAGGTGGAAGTGTAACTCTTAACTAAATATAAATATTTTTTACTGAAAAATATCCCCCATATTTCTATATAAGAATATAGATTTTATTACATATATAGCCACTCTATCAGCTAAACACCTTTTTGGCAAATTGTGAAGATTTCATTTGATCCCTTGTAGATCTCTCACAATATCACCCTGGATTGACGAAGTCCATTAGTCCAAAACCATGGTCTCCAGTTGGCCGCTTTTCAGTTTTCCAAAGCTGGTGTTGTGGCTTTGTCATCGACCTGAGTCTGATAGTTTGTAGAGACGGTCAATAGATGGCGCTTAGTTTAAATTTTTATTTTAACAGGAGAGAGACGACCTCTCTTTATAAAATAAATCTATTTACAAAAAGAAAACACCCTAATTTCGATAGAGTATAAAAATAGCTATTTAGGTATACTATAAAAAGCCATCTTTAAATACATTAAAATTGATAATGCTTTTTTTTAGAGAGAAATAAGTAGAAGTAAAGCAAAATTTTAGATCTCGTTTATTATTGTTTATGTAAATTGAGGAGTATACCTTTTGGTAAGATAAAGTCGAATGAAAAATATTGTTGTCCAAAAAGAAAGTATTTTCAAGCATCTATTAGAGCTGCTTTAAAATCCCATTGAAAATTCTCTTGTTGAAGAAAAAAGAGAACATTGCAGGCGAAATTTTGAAATCACGTGATGAACCTCATTCCAAGAGGATTTAGAGAGAAAATATAAAAAGAAGACTTGGTGAATTTTTTTAAATCAAAGAACTCTCGGGCAAATTTATATTTAGCTGATTTCGTTTAAAATTTTGGTGGAAAGATGAAAAAATCAGCTTTTGTTAGAATATTACACGTATACTTCAATAATTTTCTACTTAAAACTGATCTATAGAATTTAATATAAATTAAATTGTTCGTATTTACTTAGAAACTGAGAAAATTATATATATATATTATTTATATATATAAAATAAAACTATGTTAGAAAACATATTCACTATATTAGATAATAAAAAAGTCATATATTGAATTTAATAAAAGATTTATTTTGCCAATATTTCGGCTGGCTGAACGCCAACCTTTATCGAGGCATTACTTTTTTGTATACATATTGTAATATATGTCGACATTTTTCAAAGTTTCAAAGTAGTAACTATATAAAAGTTCTTATATATTTTTATATTGCTTATATAAATATATATAAACCCGCGCGTGTAGAAATAATTATATTTTCTATTACTATTTTATTTCCTACTGTAAATATTAGAGTTGTTGTCTTTTCCATTCTTTTTATTACGACCCTTATCTACATATAATCTAAAATAGAGTGAGAGTAAGTTATTTCAACTGTGATATTATAACACTATGCGGCGCTGAGTTTGTTTATACAAAAAATGTAATGCCTTGATAAAGTTTGGCATTCAGCCAACCGAAATATTGGCAATAAATATTTTATTAAATCCAATATATTAAACATACCCAATATATTTTGAGTCAAAAGGCGATCAATAATTGTTTTGACCAATGACAAATTTGTTTTCATATGATCTACAATAATCATACAATAAAACACACAATAAATTGATAAAAAGGGAGCAATCTCTCGAAATATTTTGAGAAAAATATGTTTTTTTTTTCTTTACAGATCCAGGTACGCCCTTTTTATATAATATCCAATATATGTAATGTAAACATATAATCTTAGGCTAAAATTTAGGTGTTTATATAAATATTAAATTTATAAAGTGGGAAAACTTATAATATCTCCTTCTTATGAGTTTTTATTATAAAAGGATAAAAGTTTAATTTTTCAAGGTCTTAATTTAAAAAAGAACTTGTGTAAATATGTAAGGATTAAATTAACCCAGATTCCTGAGGGGAAATGAGGATGTAGAAATAGAAAACGGTGTGTGCTCTATAAGTAGATAAGATAAAAATTATACCATATAGTGTTTAGATAAATATAAAGTAAAAATTGTACTATTGATATTAAAGGTGAATAAAATAGTTGAAATAATGTTGAAAATAAATGTACATAAATATACATTTGACACAGATAAGTATGCAATATCTACTTATATAATTGCCTTATTCTGTCTGTGTGAAGTTCACTGTGTGAAGTTCACGGATAGATTTTGGTCAGAATGGATAAAATAAAAAAAAGTGTCAAGGGATGGGAATCGAACCCACGACCTTCCGCTTACCGGGCAGATGCCATGACCACTAGGCTACCCTGGACATATTTTTCCGTTCATAAAGTTAATATATGATGCCAATATATATAATAATTGTATAAACGAATGCAAGACAAAATCACCGCGAATGTTTCTTTTTTTTAAGGCAATTATCGTTTTGCACAATTACTTAATCTTTTAAAATAAATAACAATACTTAAATGAAAATATGTTTCTTTAAATAAAATAAAATAAACTTTAGGTACTAAAGGTAACTAAAGGTATATTTAGTCAATATACCTAAGTTCATGTTACAAATGTAATTATCTCTATCGATTTAGTAGGTGAAATGCAAAAAAAAAATCGACATGATGAAATCTTTATGAAAATTCACATTTTTATTTTTATATTTTCAAGACACACACAGTTTGGGGCGGGACGTTTCACAAGAGAGACATCCACGGCGCCAATTTATAATTGTAACGAATAGTATTTTAATTAAAACATTTTAAAAACACGCAGTTTGGAACGGGACGTTTCACAGGAGTGATATCCATGGCGCCAATTTATAATTGTAACGAATAGTATTTGAATTAAAACGTTTTTAAAATATATACGCACTCGGGTAAAACCCGGGCGTTGCCCGGGCCATTCGTCTAGTGATATAATATTGCATATAACATAAATTAAAAATTGTACAAGTATTGATATAAAGTAAAAATATAAATATATATAATATA
This sequence comes from Cordylochernes scorpioides, assembly GCA_030710605.1. Taxonomy (NCBI): domain Eukaryota; kingdom Metazoa; phylum Arthropoda; class Arachnida; order Pseudoscorpiones; family Chernetidae; genus Cordylochernes; species Cordylochernes scorpioides. The sequence continues at coordinate 137,845,816 of CP092863.1, forward strand.
AAATAAAATTGTAGTGTTGATATTAAAGGTGATTAAAAAAAGGTTGAAATAATGTTGAAAATAAATGTATATAAATATACATTTAACACAGAGAAGCATGCTTACTCTGTTTTACTCTCTCTCTCTCTATAGATAGAAAAATAAAAATGTAAACTCCCTTATACTCATTATATGTTTCTCTTACTCTTTCTCTATAAATATATGAAGATATATATATTTAAATTTGTGAACTTAACGATTTGATTTCCGATTAAAAAAAACATATTTAAAGTTCAATTCATTTTGTAAATACATTCTAAACTTTCTACAAAATCTGGATCTCTAATGTTTTCATGAGTTGAATAATGTAAATAACTTATGTTGCGGAATATAGCGCTTTGGAAATAAAAAATAATAATAATTATAACTCTAAAATATACAGTCTACATACATTCCTACTCCGCGTAAACATATTTGCATATTCATAGATAAATTGATGGTATATTCTTTTAGTTATAGATTTATTGACTCCTCCAATCAATTTCTACAGAAAAAAGTTAAGACCAAATAAAGGAAAATATATAAGAAGAATAAATAACGTGTCGATAAAATTTTGGTTATAGATGTGTGAAATCTATTCACTCTGATTTTATATCTGTATATGTTTATGTATGTTATATATATTATAATATAATTTATATTTAGTTGTGATAGATGTTTATTCATACATTTGTTATTTATAGGAAGATGGAATAATCATAAATTTGTTATAAAATAGGAGGGAGAATTTATGGTGAAGTTTCGATATGTTTTTGTGTGTAACCATTTCTACTTACGAATTGATAGAAAATTATCGGATAAGAAGACTAATGGTTTCTAGGGAATTTATTATGTAACTTTAAATACATATTTGACCATTTTTACATACTAATTGGTAGGAAATATTCCGATAAGAAGACTATGTATAATGATTGCTATGGAACAACTAAAATTTCCTAGAAATCATTAGTCTTTTTATATATGTATTAATTATTCCTCTATATTATTTGGCATAATACCAACTAGGGAGAGGTTTTTCTTATATAAATATTTTAATATCTGTGCAGAGCTTTCAGGCTTTAACGCCTTTCTACAGGATCATTGTTGACTAATAAGAGAAGTCTGAAAGCTAGAGATGTTGGGGGGGGGGGGGGGGGGGGGGATATATATACAGGAAAACAATCCCTCAATGTATTTATGCCAGTATGATATAAGGAAGGAAAAATTTCGGATTTCCAATAACTGAGTGAAAAATAAGTTGGGATAGTTGTATCCCCAATGAAGTGATTCTATTAAGAATGTGAAGCCAAGTATTTGTGAATCTATATAAAGGTGTGAGAGCAGTAAAAAAAGTGCTGAAGTATAAAATGTGGCAAGGCGTTAGAACCAGGTTATGGAGTCAAGGATCGCTTCGAAGGTGAAGAAATAGTTGAACAACGTCCAATCTCGTTTGCCCTAAACAAATGTTAGAACATTTTCCCGCCAAGTACCTCTTTTCTAATCTGTTGGCAAATATCCTCTTTTTTTTAGAACGATTATATTCATTGAATATATTTTATTGATATTTGACCAGGTGTCTAATACATTCGAATTATTCGAATTTTTGATCGCTTGGTAAATTATTCTCTTTTTAAAATTTTTCTGTTAATTTATATTTTTTATATTTATAACGTTTCAAATATATTATATACTGTTATGATGAATTGTGTTTATACATTCGTGTATATTGTATTTGAATAAATAAGTGAATTATATAAAGGTTATTTTAAATTTTAAAATTGGTATATTCTGCTAATATTGTTTTTTCTACATTATTCGTTAAAATTAATGCAAGAATACATTTCAAAATATTTACTCGTTTCCATATTTAACGTTAAATATTGACGGCAAATATAGTTCTATTATATATATTTTCATTGAATATGAATGTTAAAATATTTTCATTACTATACATGCGTATTATACTTTGAAGATTTTTAAAATATTCGATGAAATTTAATATTTTATAGAAATCACTTTAGAATCATTGGAATATTGGCAAATAAGGTTCAAATCCTTAGTTGAGTAATTCTCGTTTGTTTTATATCCTTTATTTAATTGGCATGTGCTTTGTGTAAAGTGAAGATATCAGAAATGAACTAGAACACTATATGACACCACATGTAGAACAATACATAGGAAGAAAGAGAATAATTTTTACTCAAGAATCTGCAAGTATTCAACGTCAATTTATAACTGAGGACAGACTTCTATATAACTTCTTCCAATCAGTTAACAGAAAGAAGGAACGACACCACAAGATTGTACTGTAAATGTAATATGTAAATATATGTACAATTAACCCTGTCTATAGCGCTCCCTCTCTATAGCGCCCGATTTTAAATACGTAGTACGATGCGATTTACATTAAAATTGGCCTGTCTATATAACGCCCCCTCTAAATAGCGCCCGATTTTAAATACGTAGTACGATGCGATTTACATTAAATGTGACCTGTCTATAGCACCCTATTTTGGTGAGTTCCAAGAGGGGGGCGTATAGGCAGGTTTAACTGTATATGTAATCGGGAGTATTCAATATGGGGCTTTGGCTCTAATAAAGACTGTGAAAATATAGTACAAATGTGAAATTGTACTGCGATAAGATGGATAAATTAAGAAAAAGGCATCTCCTTAGCGTGAAACTGAAAGTTGCTGTTGGCTTGCGCCATCTATCGGAATAAATATCAACTATTCGCTTATTTTTAATTACTCCAGGGGCTGTTGTTGTTATATCCATTGTTTAATTAATTTGTTGCAATGGTGTTGTTAGGATATACAGATATTAGGATAAATGTATAATTCAAAATAAAATAGAGATGGGTATCAAGCGTCAAAAGAGTTTAGCGTGATATCAAACCGGCCCAAGTTTACCATCTCACGATCAAACAAACCTTTTTCCAGCCTTGTCATCAAACTTTATTTCCTTGTAGTTCCTAGTCAGCTACTGTCTATATTGGTCCGTTTTTTTTTTTATATATATATATATCCGCTTTGCATATCTCAGCAGATATTCTGAGTGAACTTTCTAACGTAGATAATCCTATTAAAAACAAATTAGGCATATCCTGAACATTAACATGAGCGTTTTTAAATGGTAGAGCGCCATTATATTGATTACGAATTTCTATAGGGGAAGCATGACCTCTGGCGGTCGATTTAAGAGAGTATTTGGATCTATGAAATATAATTTTAAATAGAATAATATTTTAATATAACATATATATATATAATACTAGCCGAATGACCCGGGCAACGCCCGGGTTTTACCCGATTAAATGCTTTTATTCAAATACTATTCGTTACAATTATAAATTGGCGCCGTGGATGTCATTCTTGTCTAATATATAAATGAGTTTTAAAAATTGTAAAAAAAAAAAAATGCATCGGCCGGGAATCGAACCCGGGCCGCCCGCGTGGCAGGCGAGCATTCTACTACTGAACCACCGATGGTTATGAGAAATGGCCATATTTGGATATTTATTCCATTCACAAAAGCAAACGGTGACAGAATTGATTAAGAAAGAATTGATTATGACGCTGATAACTGTATATTTTAATAGAGAGACTAAAATATACCTTCAATAAATTCTGATTAACGTATGAATAATATAAATACAAGTTGTAAAATAGAATAGTTTTGAAAGTTACATTAAGTAAACTTATGTAAAATTCTCTATTAAAACATTTTAGCTTTCTGAATTTTAGATGTAATCCGTTTTAAGAATGTTTTTTTTTTGTGTATAAAATATAGAATAAATATTCCACAAGTTTTTTAAGATTTATTCTATGTAGAATATTAAATTATAAATTTTATGTGGAGTTTAGCTTGCATTAATAAATTTTAAAACAAATGTTGGGGGCTGTTTGTAAAATGCAAGTCATCTATTTGGTTATGATCTTAATAAATTTTGTTAAATTCCATTGTTATTCACTTTGAGTATATAAATTATTCAACACAAATGAAAACACACCAAAACGCGAATGTTTCTTTTCATAAATAAATCGAACTTTTACTGCCCTTACTGCAGTGAAATAATATTGGGAGGGTTCATCACTGATGAGCCAAGTCTTCCCAATATGTTTTTTTCATCGCCGTAAGGACAGTAGAAGTTTGATTTATTTGTGAAAAGAAACATTTGCGTTTTAATGTATTCATTTGTGTTATATAGATGGTGTGTTATCTCTTTGTATATAAATTATTCATTAAGATTGAACCGTTGGTTTTCGACCGCTACGACCCGGGTTCGATTCCCGCATTGGGCACTTTTTCTAATTAAAAATGCTCCAATAGCCCCCGATTCTTGCAATGGTCCAACCCCACCAGCGAGTGCAAGTACTTAAAAGGGCCTCTGGCTCATTTTTAAGTGCAAAGTCGAACTGCTTTTCACACGTGTAGACATGTGGTGCACTTACAGTAAAAGCAGCCGCCTACTTACCCACCATGATTATCATGGCCTGTTCCACGTGTACTAGGGATAAGGAAAAAAAATAAGATTGAAAGATTCAAATAAAATAACTCATATCTAGTCATTCTTTTTCATGAATATTTTAAAGTGAAAAGCAATTTTGTACGTTTTTTTAGTTTGAAATGATTTGTAAATTTCACTTTTCTTTTAACTTTGTTTATTTTTTATTCCAAGTAGACCTAGTACAGGCCAATCATGGTAGGTATTTAACGACCGCTTTTACTGCAAGTATACCACATATCTACATATGTATATTCCAGGACTCGAGACACCTACTGCTGGAATGCCCACTCTTCTTTACCGCTAGACAACAGACAATAAATAATGTTGTAGATCTATATCAATTTGTAAATAGCAGAGAGAATTATCATAGATTTAACTATTTTTGTAAATATATATATATATGATTATCTTTCTAACCTTAAAGGTTCAGGTTCCTAATATATGTTATTGTGTCTCTTTTTTATTTTTTAATTATTTTTCTTGTATAATATGTTTATAACTGTTTCTGTTTAAAAAAATGTAAATCGACGCAATTATCCCTAGCCGGGATATCGCGTTTTGTGTGTTGAAATAAATACATATGTATAAATCAGTTTGACTTTTTCACTTATAAATGTGCCAGAGCCCCGATTGGGTACTTGTATTCACTGGTGGGGTTGGATTTTTACAAGAATCGGGGTTCATTGAAACAATTTTTTCTTCGGGGAAAAAAAAAAGTCAAATGCGGGAGTCCATTCCGGGTCGTAGCTGTCAAAATTCAAACCCCTCCTCAACCTTGCATGTAACCTGCTTAAAGAATGATTTCAAATTTCTTCTTTACAGTTCAATAGAGTAAAGCTAAAGTTTTTATCCACCGGGTCGATAGGTGAGTGGTCTAAACCATTGGTTTTTCGACTTCTATAACCCGGGTTCGAATCCCGCATTGGGCACTTTTTTTTCTAAAAAAAAATTGATCCAATAATCCCCGATTCTTGCAAAAGTCCGATTCCACTAGCAAGTGAAAATAACCAAACGGGACACTTGTAAGTACAAAAGTCCAACTGCTTTTCACATATGTAGACATGCAGTGCATATACAGTAAAAAACAGTCTCCAACTTCGACCCACCATGATTATCATGGCCACAACGTTTACTAGAGATATTAGTAAAAAAGGTTTTTAATAAATTTAACACGAACAATTTTGTCCAACTCTTTCCTTTGACTCTGTTATTGATTGATTTGAGTATTCATCGCTGATTCTAACCGAATCCACAAATTTATAAAATTGGAGTTTTACACTTTGAATAACACCTGTTATAGAGTTTTTTTTTAAATTGATGTGTGCCAAGTTAAGAATTAAAATACGAGTGATATTTCAAACAAAAAAATACTTTTCGACAGTTTTTTTAAATCTCAAAAGAGACCTAAAAAATAATTCGTTTCATCTTTAAAAAATATATGTTTAAAGACTTAAAGAAAACATCATGACTAAGCTATTGACTGTATTGACTCATCCATTGATGAACTCTACTCATCCCCAGCAGACACCATCAACAAGCTCTACAAGCTTGATATCTTAATATTATTGTTGAGTGGAGATAAGAAAGAAGATGTTTTGGGTACCACATCATTGAATGTATTGACTCATCCATTGATGAACTCTACTCATCCCCAGCAGACACCATCAACAAGCTCTACAAGCTTGATATCTTAATATTATTGTTGAGTGGAGATAAGAAAGAAGATGTTTTGGGTACCACATCATTGACTGTATTGACTCATCCATTGATGAGCTCTACTCAGCATCCCCAGCAGACACCATCAACAAGCTCTACAAGCTTGATACCTTAATATTATTGTTGAGTGGAGATAAGAAAGTGGATGTTTTGGGTACCACATCATTGACTGTTTTGAGACCCATCCATTGATGAGCTCTACTCATCCTCAGCAAACATTATCAACAAGCTTTACAAGCTTGATATTTTAATATGATTGAGTAGAGATAAGAAAGAAAACAATAAATTTTGAAATAGTGAAAATTAAAAGATGAGATCTGAGATAACAGAATATATTTAAACATGATCTCAAAGTTTCTCGACGACGAGAACGTGTAACGCCGCGTTCCATTGTTCTATAAACCACACAGTAGATCACCTCTTTATGTGAAATGGGTGGAGTCGTCCTAGCCAGTTATCCTCTCACGGATTAGCATCTTTATGGAAACTTCTTTGTTGCTAAAGGACAATAAACATTCCTACTGAAGTAGCTCTGTTCCCTTGCCTTTCCATGACATCTATTAGTTTGGATTCTCTCACTATACCTCACTGTTTTGAACATATCTCTTATGTCTCTCTTTATGTAGACGGCACGCGTGTGCTGTATATATGCTGAAAATGACACCTCTCCCTTTAAAAATGAATTAAAACGCTGTTTTTTCGTTTAAAGTTCCAGTATAGAACGTATTGTTTGTTATAAAGAATGATCCATAATGATTAAGATGGGTATACTACTTTAGCGAAATTCCTAGTTTCCACTTATTTAGATTAGGTCCAAATTTGCATAGCAGTCTTAGAGAAGGTGGATATATACATATTCAAGGCTGTATGGTCAATCAAACTTGAGGATGTGGTTTCCTAACAGATATATGTGACACGCCGTTACTTGTTTAGATTAGGTTAAGTTATTTTTCAATATGTACGATCAAATTTGCATAGTAGTGCTGAACTGAGAAGGTGGATATATACATATTCCAAGCTGTATGGTCAATCGCCCTTGAGGATGTGGTTTCCTAACGGATATATGTGACACGCCGTTACTTGTTTAGATTAGGTTATGTTATTTTTCAATATGTACGATCAAATTTGCATAGTAGTGCTGAACTGAGAAGGTGGATATATACATATTCCAAGCTGTATGGTCAATCGCCCCTGAGGATGTGGTTTCCTAACGGATATATGTGACACGCCGTTACTTGTTTAGATTAGGTTATGCTATTTTTCAATATGTACGATCAAATTTGCATAGTAGTGCTGAACTGAGAAGGTGGATATATACATATTCCATGCATGTCAATCAAACTTGATGTGGTTTCCTAACGGATATATGTGATACGCCGTTACTTGTTTATATTGTTGTGTTTCAATATGTATGACCAAATTTGCATAGAATTGATGAGAACGTGGATATGCACATATCCCAGGCTGTATGGTCGGTCAAGGGCGATAGAGGATGTGGTTTCCTAACGGATATATGGGATACGCCGTTACTTGTTTATATTGTTGTGTTTCAATATATATGACCAAATTTGCATAGCAGCGATGAGAACGTGGATATGCACATATCCCAGGCTGTATGGTCGGTCAAGGGCGATAGAGGATGTGGTTTCCTAACGGATATATGTGACACGCCGTTTCGAGATCGGCTTCATGTAACAAGTCTCTGATTACCTTCAGGATTCTCCCGACTTGGCACAAGCTATGTATAAATGGGGGGCCTTGGAGGATAAATATTCACTACATTGGAGTAACTCGACCCCACGGTATCGTTCTTACATATCATCTTAGAGATCTGCTAGTCTAAAGATTTCAGTTTGAACAACAAAAACCACGGTTCGATACCCGCTTTGAGGAAGTTTTTCAAGCAATAATACGAAGAAGTAGATTATTAGATCGTATTATTGAGAATAACAAACCTATAAATATTGTTAATTCTGTCATATAATATATGTAACTTTTATTTCGCGGTATGCATATAAGATCCTCTTTGTATCAGCCTTCTTTGTAATTGACAAAAGGGACTGCGAGATTTGAATGCTCGCTTTCCACTTAAGATATCTTCCCGGCGATTATTTCTTACAATGATAAATTGGTTTTCTCCCATACATATATACAATGGCTCTTTCACTATTACTGTACAAGTCCAATTCTATTAGAAGTAACCAAACAGGACTCTGTCACCTTGTAAAAGTAATTGTAGAACTGGCCTATATCTGTGTGGACGTGTGATGCACATACATACGCGAAACTCCTATCTTCATGATTATTATGGCCTGTCTCAGGTGTATTTGGGAATAAAAATCTTGGGAAATTGCGTTTTCGAATCATTTCCTTTAAAATTGGCTTTTTTTTTTCTTGAGCCGTTTCTTTTCGTTTCTGGAAAACTAAAAATATCGTTCCTTTCTTTATTATGGCTTTGAATGATTGATTTTAGTAGTTGTGTAAGGCTTTGATTGCCTTAGCACGACATCTGTAGATAAGAAAAGAAACAACTTCTCCCAATGCACTTTACTGCGATGAAAAAAAAATACTGGAAGGTCTTGGCTCATCAATGGTGAACCCTCACAGCGGTTTCGCCAGTTTACTCTACCTCTCTACCAATTCCTTTGAAGTACCGGATATATAAGCAGAGAGAACAGCCCAATACAATATTATGTAGCGTACTAATTGATTAAACTGCCGAAGTGCCTGAGAGGGTTTGCCAATGATGAGCCAAGCCCTCTCTTTATATTTTCCACCGCTGTACAGAAAAATTCCTTTTATTTAGGGAAAAATGAAAAATAAAATACTTTTAAAAATAATTTATCTTACAATATATAAATGATTTATTTTTATTTTATTATTTTATTTCAATTTAAAGCGCTATGTTCTCCTAGGGACACTTGCGCTGTCATACATGTATGCCTTTACATTTTAGGCCGTGGATAGAATAGTCATATGATATTAACAATGAGAATGAAAGAAAAAAAAAAACGACAAAAGACTTGTGTACAAAATAAAGAAGTGTCTGGCAATATGTACAATAAGCATTTATTTATTTATTTTTATTATTATTATTTTTTGCTTATCCCTAGTACACGTGGTACTGGCCATGATTATCATGGTGGGTAGTTGGCGAATGCTTTTTTTTTTTACTGTAAGCGCACTACATGTCTACACATGTGAAAAGCAGTTCGACTTTGCACTTACAAATGCGCCAGAGCCCCGTTTGGTTACTTGCACTCGCTGGTGGGGTTGGACTTTTGCAAGAATCGGGGGCCATTGGAGCATTTTTTTTTTAACAGAAAAAGTGTCCAATGCGGGAATCGAACCCGGGTCGTAGTGGTCGAAAACCAAACGGTTTAACCAGCCTTCCACCGACCCATTACACCGACAGCATTTATTATAGCTGACACACACCGTCAAAAGGTAAGAGGGAAAAAAAACATGGCGTGGAAAAATTTGGGTGAGCTTTCGGTATCAGGGTTGCTTCCTTCATCAGGCTGAGGTTATCGATTCCAAGATTGATTGAAACCATTAACTATGATGTGACTTATCGCTGGGCCATTTGTGGATGAATATTGGTTTATAGGAAGAACACCAGGAAGACCTAGAATGGAATTCGTGGACCATTTTGGATGGAAACCCTACAATACTATCAAAGGACTTCTATAGAAAGGACGCTCTGAGAGGACAGGAATACTGACAGTCACCAATCTATGGCTGGTTGACTAGAAAATTTTACTTTTTTTATTTTGAATTTAAAGTGACGCCGTTGTTTCATCTGATATGGAGGATTGTATTATTATGTATTCGCCGTAATAATATTATTCGCCAAGTAATAAGAAAAACGCGAACTTTTGGGACAACCTTATATGTTGCCCTTATTTTTATTCCTTTTAATTATTATTAAATTATTATGAACGTTATTGAAAAATTATTCCGATAGATGGCGTAAGCCATCAGCAAATTTTATTTTCACGATCATTAGATACCTTTCTCTTATACAGTAGAACTTGGATAATTCGAACTTCTTTAATTCGAAAACCTCTTTAATTCGAATATTTATCTTGGTCCCTAGAATTTCCTATATAAATAATTTAACATCTTTAATTCGAATTTTTGGATAATTCGAATTTTTTTATGGTCCCTTGGGGTTCGAATTATCCAAGTTCGACTGTATTATCAACCTGATCCTAGTACAATTTCACTTTTGTACAAATTTTTTAAATGTTTTTTTTTTTAAACATATTTAGTTGAATATTTTTTTTGTTGTTGTTCAAAGCTCTACCCCCTTTTAGTCAACACCTTATAGCTATATTATCTTTACCTAAATGAATCCATTGAAATCAATGGAAGCGAATTTATTTTCGTGGTAGTATAATGGCCTATTAATTACGATTTGTAAAAATACAATAAAATGAATGACTTTGAGAAAGAGGGGTTTAAAATTAATTTGAGATTTTTTTTTTGTGTGTTTCTCTCTCTTTCCCTAATCCCTACATTTAGAAGTAATTTAAAACCTCTACTTCGTAAAAAATATATATTTGTAATTGCAATTTTTATTTGTTCGGATTTAAAAGCTTAAAGAAAAATGACTTTTTTAAAAATTCAGATATAACATTTAAAAAATATTCTTTTTTTTGATTGATTCATTGTTTTAATTTAACATTTTAAAGATTTTTTTTGTTTCATTGAGTTTTTAAAAAATGTTTTCATTCATTAGGTTTGGTAACACTGATATTTTCGTCTGGTGTCTATATTTTGGCGCCAAAATATTGTATAATCTTTTGAGGATAGTAATAAATATACTTTTTAACAGTATTTTTAGGTAAATATAATTTAGAAAATTTAAACAAATGTATATACGGATTATATATATATTTCCTCCCGCGTCTAATAAGTCGATGCGGGGCATGAGATTGAATGTGAAGTTTATATAGCGAGTTATTCTTCACAGTTGATCAGGCTAAAACAAAGGCCTTATCTCTTCAGAATTCTCAACGAACAAGCTAGTGAACCGTCTGCTTAAAAAGAAGCTTCTTCGACGTCTTCTTCTTTCTTCCATTGATTCTTTCTTATTGATTCAATCTTTGTTGGTGAACCTCTCGTACAGAACACTTCGCTCTTCCTTCTTAATTCAGAAACCTGATTCCAGTACAATTTTTCTCATTTGTGTACTTTATATATATATATATATATATATATGTTGTAATATATTCCAATATATCTATGTCTCCATGTATTGTATAAATGTATAATGTAATTGCCAAAGTGACAAATAAAATTTCGAGTGAGTGACAGTCGATGCCAGAAGGAGGAAAGAGGTCCGAAAAACAAGTCGGGTTCCTAGGTGTGCCCTTTCTTACTCAAACAGATTAGTCGGCTTTGAGACACAATGATGGACAGACCCCTCTAGACAGATCTCTCCCCGACCAGGCGGCGGCTACACTCACTCTCTGCCAATCTCTATGGTGCCATCCAACATGCCTCGTCTTTTTGTGTAATCCCAATCACGCCTGAAACCACTCTAATCATTGTGGCCACCACGACTGCAACCAACATGCCACACTACATTCATCCAACAGATACAACAACTATACATTACTACATATATATATATATAGTTCGGCGTTCACGTGCACCTATGGCCTTAAATACATATTTATTGGGTTTTTTTCAAGAATCTTCGAAGATTAGTTTTTTGGTTGTCGATGTACAGCTTGCACTACGCTGACGAGAGCCAACAGCCTGTAACGCGTACGTAATTGTGGATTTCCTTGATTAATCAAGAAAGGGTATTTGACCAATAATCTGGAATAATGGTAAAAAATCAACGATTAGTTGATATTTATTCCGATAGATGTCGTTAGCCATCAGCAACTTTCATTTGAAATATCAGGAGATGTTTTTTTCTTCTCTCTTTGTGCTTGGCTGAAGAGCTTCCCCATATTTACATATATCTAATCCATTTCTTGTTGTTGTTGTTGTCATGTCCAATGAAGAGCCTCAGATGTCTCCATGCATCTCTATCACAGCACAGCAGCAATGATCCATTTCTATTTATTGTTTATACTGAAGAGTTATTTTATGTACTTTCTTGCCTCAAAACTAACAAAAACTTTGAGAGGGTTTACCAATGATGAGCCAGGGGTCCTCCCAATATATATATATATATTATCATTGAAGTAAGAGGGTAGTAGAAATGTATTTAAAAAGAAACCGGTACCTTATAAATTGTTATATATTTTTCAAATATCAGGTCTACCTATCACACATGAATTTAATCTCAAGATTTTTAAAATATCTTGCGCTTTCCAATGGGCGAAATAAGAAATGTATTTACATATTATGTGGATTACCTGTTTCTTTGAGACATATGTCAAGTCTGGAATTTCTCCTCAATTTCCCAACTGGGTAGATTGAAATGTGTGTTTAGCCATTTTTGTAATTTATAGGTGTTGCCATAGAGTGATGCAAAACCCCGTGTAAAGGATAGATATTTATTGGAATTTGCATAATATTAGAAACTAAAAATCTAGTTGCATATATCCTGTATGCTGTGTGTGAATGTGTAATTGACTAGACATACTATTAGATTGGGGCTTAGATTGAGTTGAGAGACTATATGTAGAACGAAGAAGAATTTTTCCATATGCTAAGAAGATTTTGATAAAAAAAGTAATAACAATCTTGAACACGTCTCACTATAGACAAATCTAATTCTATATATAACTTTTTGATCTTACTTAATTGTAATATTCGTTTATATAGATGTACGTTTAAAAAAAAAACTCTTGTAATTTGCATAATCGCATAAGCTCTCCTAGTTGCATATATCTCTAAATACGCAGTAGCGGCAAGGCTTAAGAGAGTGACTTAAGCAAGTAAGTAAGTACTTGGAAGTAATTGTTTCTCAGTTCGCCTTTGACCTTGACATTCTGACCTTCCCAAATGAAGTCGTCTGGTGACAAATTGAACTTCAGTTCCCCCCACGGCTGACATAATTGTCTTCCTGCCACCGCTTCCTAGTCTTCCTTCTTCCTTTCAGTCGTTTGATATCTTCTGATAGTACATCCTCTCTCTTTACATTCTTGTTGAATCCTTGGTGCGCTTGCTCAATATTTTATCGATGTTTTAAAGTCCTTTAGTCTCAAATATAGTTAATTTCTTTCATCCTGCTCGTTTAAAAAAAGTCTAATTCTCATATATGCCTAGAAAGTTTCTAGAGAAGTGCTACTATAAGAAGATAGGCAATCAACCTAGTAAAAATATCAAAATCTTTTACTAAACATTGTTTTCAAGATATATAAACTTATAGGAGAAAAAAAACTTGAAGTAGAAAGACTTTGAAGTAGGCCGGTTTATATGGTACAGACCCTGATAATGATGGTGGGTATTTAGCAACTGCTTTTTTACTCTAAATTCTCTACGAGTCTATGTAGAAAGCAGTTCGAATTTTACACTTACAAGTGTTCCATAAATCCCCGTTTGGTTACTTACACTGGTGGGATTTGGAGTTTAGCAAGAAACGGGGGCTATTGAGAGACAATTTTTGTTTCTTCAGAAAAAAAAAAAAAAAGGCCAATACCAGGATTCGATCCTGGCTTGTGGTTGTCGAAAATCGACAGTTTCCATTATTCCTCCGCTCAACAAACCCCAACAACAATGTTGACAACACCTATAGGTTCCAGGGAAGGAATCTCTTAACAGAATCTCCTCTGAGGTTCCCTTTCCAAAATCCTCACACAGAATGTAGATGACACGCGGGTCTCTCCTGGAAATAGACACTTATTAGAGTTAGTATTTTTCAGTTAAAGTATTTTTATTCTCTAAAAAATAGCCATTCAGGGGAATTTTACTGCTATTTATTATCATAAAGATAGAGGCTGCCTAGCTGGCGTTCATAGTTCTCCAAATAACTGGACGAAGTATCTTTGATTTGTTATTTATTAATTACACTCATGCACAACACTTAGGGAAGTTATACCTTTTAGCATGTATATCAGGATTCAGACAATAACTCTGAAATATATTACAGTGACCTTTATTGAAGACACACGAGATAACCAAGCGTGAACAAAACTTAAGGAAGTTGTACCTTTTAGCATGTATATCAGGATTCAGACAATAACTCTGAAAGATATTACAGTGACCTTTATTGAAGACACACGAGATAACCAAGTGCGAACAAAACTTAAGGAAGTTGTACCTTTTAGCATGTATATCAGGATTCAGACAATAACTCTGAAAGATATTACAGTGACCTTTATTGAAGACACACGAGATAACCAAATGTAAACAAAATTGCCTAGTATCCTTAAAAAAAAACAGAAGATCGGCTAGTTCAAAGACTTTCCACTTCCTCGAGTTTTGTCCATAAGTGTGTTAAACATTTTTTTTTTTATATAATCAACAAAAACTCTTACGCTCTGCAAATCTTTGCAGCTCAAATTTAGTAACTACATACACTGGCAGTTATGTATATCTGATGTCTTAAAATGTCTTGAGTGTGTGAGAGATTGCTCTTTAAATAAAGGAAGCTTTCGGAGGGGTTATCTTTCTCAAGAACGCGCGGTGTATTGTGGGAGTCCAGACGATCTCTCCACCAATCAGAAGCGAGGTAATGGTCTGAAAGGAGATACCATTGTAGAACCTATCTCTAGGCATTCATCGCGCCATTGAAAGGATCCAATTGGTGAAATCCTCCTCCCCTCCCTCCATTAAATTTGCTGAAGAGATAGAATTACGCCATTGTTTCAACCTTCTTTGTTGACGGCAAAGGTAAATACCAATGTACAAAGGAATACAGATTTGGATAAACCTCTTGTTGCAGATTTTATAGCATTTTTGACTATCGCTTGTTGATAACTTTCAATGAGATAGCATTCCTCATCTCTCTACGGTTTATTTTATCTCTTTCTTGGTGAAGAACTATCTACGAAAGCTCAAATTCGACTTGGGATAATTTATTCTAAAATTATCAATATTTTTGATGATAAATATAAAACTTTCGATGAAATAACTTTATTTTTGGAATTTTACTTCTCTCTTTCTCTTTTGCTCAAATATATGCGTTAAACTTGCACAATTCTGTATCCAAATTATGGTAGGTCTAAGGCTTATATTCTCGTCAACCTAATTTCTACAATCACAAAAGTATATTTCCACAGTTTCATTCAAACATCAATGTCAAGAATAAACCTTCAAGTACAGATACTATATAAACCGAATGAACAATAGGTATAACGATATGGTGTATTAAATTGGCGAAATCGCTAAAAATGTTCACCACAGATTAGCAAACCCTTTCCACAATTCTCTTTTTCATATTCAGTTCAATAATTGCACAAATACGTTCATTATGTAAATAAAAAATCAATAGTGTTGAAAAGTTCCATTCTATACACACTGAGTGCTCTATGCGTATATTGTTTAGTTATTATCAAATCTCTCTGATAGATAACTAGAGAGAGGAGTGGAAAGAGAGAGATAAGTTTATCGGAGAAGAACCCAAACTAACTTATAAAGTTAATGTATGGAGAAAACGGTTATAAACGTCCATTATGTAAAAAAGAACAAGATCGTTGAAAAATTCCATCTATACACAGAGTACACTATGTATATTGTTTAGGTAGTATTAAATCTCTCAAATAGAGAGATAGGGAGAAGGGGGAAAGAAAAACATGTCTAGCATAAAGTTAATGTATGGAGAGAAAACGGTTATAAACGTCCAATATGTAAAAAAGAACAAGATCGTTGAAAAATTCCATCTATACACAGAGTACACTATGTATATTGTTTAGGTAGTATTAAATCTCTCAAATAGAGAGATAGGGAGAAGGGGGAAAGAAAAACATGTCTAGCATAAAGTTAATGTATGGAGAGAAAACGGTTATAAACGTCCATTATGTAAAAAAGAACACGAGCGTTGAAAAGTTCAATAGTTAGTATCAATTCTAATAGAGATATATAGAGAGAAAAGGGAAAGACAAGTCTAGCAGAACATCGGAGAAGAACCCAAATTAACTTTTAAAGTTATTGTATGCAGAAAACG
Source organism: Cordylochernes scorpioides (assembly GCA_030710605.1). Lineage (NCBI taxonomy): Eukaryota > Metazoa > Arthropoda > Arachnida > Pseudoscorpiones > Chernetidae > Cordylochernes > Cordylochernes scorpioides. Next base: position 137,862,135 of record CP092863.1, read on the forward strand.
GTTATAAACGTCCATTATGTAAAAAAAGAACACGAGCGTTGAAAATACCCATCCTCTACACACAGAGTATGTGTATTGTTTAGCTTTTATCAATTCTAATAGAGAAATAGAGAGAAGAGGGGAAGAGAGACTAGTCTAGCAGAACCCAAACTAAATTAGAAAGTCAATGTATGGAGAGAAAACGGTTATAAACTTCCATTGTGTAAATAAAAAAGAACAAGACCGTTGAAAATATCCATCCGTTACATTCAGAGTGTGTGTATTTTGCTGTTATCAATTCTAATAGAGAGAAATAGAGGGAAAGAAAGACAAGTCTAGCAGAACACCGGACCAAACTAACTTGTAAAGTTAATGTGTGAAGAAAACGGTCATAAAGTTCATTAGGTAAAGTTCCATCTACATACGGAGTATACTATGTGTATATTGTTTAGTTAGTAACAATTCTAATAGAGAAATAGAGAGAAATGGAGGGAAATAGAGACGTGTCTGTCTAGCAGAACCCAAACTAAATTATAAATGTATGCAGAGAAAACGGTTATAATCCATATTTATGGAAGTGTCCAATAACCAGTCTGGACTGACCTTGACTGCTGAAGTGGCTTCAAAACATCCTTCTCCTTTTTTTGGTCGTCATTCGAGTGGATTGCTTGATGTGGGTGAGAAGGAAAGAAAAACTACTCGCCTTTATAAATGAACTGTAGACTTTTTTTTTCTACTCTATACACGGTGTGAGGTATTCTCCTATTGGTCAGTTCGTCTAACTACTCCTTTTTGTCACACACACTTCTTTATCAGTATTTTAATATGCCTCAATTCATACCACGTTTTGATACAGAATGGTACAAGTTTAACGCTTATATTTGAGCAAAGAGAGATAAAACTAAAATTTAAAAAATAAAGATATTTATAAAAACAATATAATGCGGCTTATGATTGTAGAAACGACATTTGACACAATTATCCCGCAAATGTTTATTTTGAACGAAAAAAATAGAAATTTATTTTAAGGAGAAATAACGATTATTTCTAACCTTAGGGATGAGGTATGAAAGAATAAATTGTGAAGAGTAATGGTAAATGGAAAAATAAAGTTTCCAAGGATGGGAATCGAACCCACAGTGTTCCGCTTACCGGGCAGATGCCATGTCCACTAGGCTACCCTGGACATATTTTTGTTCAAAAGAAACATTTGCGGGATAATTTCCAAAGTCGTTTCTATAAAGATATTTATTCGAGAGTTTTCATATTTATCATCAAAAAAATTATGATTAATTTTAGAATGAATTCTCCAAAGTCGAATCAAATTTAAGCTTTCGTAGATAGTTCTTTACCAAGAAAGAGATAAACTTTTGAGATGAGGGAGGCTATCGCCTTGAAAAGTGGATTTACGGTTTTAAAGTTATCTTTTTTTAAACTAAAATTTATGATTTTTAAAAATATTTGTCTTATTGATTTTTTAAAAATTATAAAATTATTCAATTTCAAATTCACAACCACACTACGAAATTATTCTATTCTATTATAAATAAATTGATAAATTTTTATTCAGTTTTTGTTAGTCTGGAAAATATCTATTATTATATTTAAAGTGAGTAGTCCAATTATTTTATCTTTTTTTAAATTATTATTTTAAAAATCTATGGCCGCCATTTTAAAATAAAAATCCAGACGTATGTTTACTAAAAAAATGTTCATTTATATTGATAATTTGTCAAAGAAACCTATTTTTAAAGGGCTTTTTATTGGTGTTTCCTTTGTTGTGAGGACAATGTGTATTTATGACCAAAAGATGGCTCTTCCAATCGTCTGCTCTAAAATAAAAGGTCGTTTGGGACTTTAATAATTGAAACAAATAAGGCCTAAGGGAAGTAGCTTCCTTAAAAGGACCCCCCCCCCCCCATGTCGATTATAAAACACTTTAACAGCTGAAATATTTGAGAACCTTTTCGAAAAAATGTCTTAAAGTGTTGAAATGTCTAAGAGTGAGTGACTATATGACTTTCAATATTTTATTTTTTAAAGAGTATTCTATCTCTCTCTCTCTAACCAGTTAGTAAAAAACACTTTAACAGCTGGAAAATTTGAGAACTTTTTTCGAAAAAATGTCTTAAAGGATTGAAATGTCTAAGAATAAGTAACTATATGGTTATCAAAAATTTTATTTTTTTAAAGATCATTCTTTCTCTCTCTCTCTAACCAGTTAGTAAAAAACACTTTAACAGCTGGAAAATTTGAGAACTTTTTTCGAAAAAATGTCTTAAAAGATTGAAATGTCTAAGAATAAGTAACTATATGGTTATCAAAAATTTTATTTTTTTAAAGATCATTCTTTCTCTCTCTCTCTAACCAGTTAGTAAAAAACACTTTAACAGCTGGAAAATTTGAGAACTTTTTTCGAAAAAATGTCTTAAAGGATTGAAATGTCTAAGAATAAGTAACTATATGGTTATCAAAAATTTTATTTTTTTAAAGATCATTCTTTCTCTCTCTCTCTAACCAGTTAGTAAAAAACACTTTAACAGCTGGAAAATTTGAGAACTTTTTTCGAAAAAATGTCTTAAAGGATTGAAATGTCTAAGAATAAGTAACTATATGGTTATCAAAAATTTTATTTTTTTAAAGATCATTCTTTCTCTCTCTCTCTAACCAGTTAGTAAAAAACACTTTAACAGTTGGAATATTTGAGAACTTTTTTCGAAAAAAATGTCTTAAAAGATTGAAATTACTGAGTGAGTGACTATATGGTTATCAATACAAGAAATATATACTTCTATTTCCTATTTTGAAGAGTATTCCTTAATAAGTTAGAGTATTTAAAACTTTGTTGGAAGTGTTTATATGTATTCTCTATTTAATTTATGTGTAAAAATGGTGGAGTAACATAACTGTTGTATATCGTGGGGAAAACATTAAAATATCATCAAATATTATCTCTATAGATAAAAATTATTGAATTAGAGTGTTCATCAGTGGTAAACCATCTCAGCGGTTTAACTAAATTAAACTACAGACCGCTTTACTATTGTATTGGATTGGTTTTCTTATATATCCTGCACATTTACTATGGAAGGCAACTTAGGGATGTTTATTATAAAATAAATGAAGCTTTCAGTGTTAGGTTTCTTGTGCAACTTTTAATTTTCAAGCTTTCGGACTTGTCAGTCCTTCAACAGGATTATCACGTTAACAACTTAATAATAAATACAATTTTATATACACATTATTATATACATATTTTAAATACTTATTATATATTGAGAGAAAAATATATCACATTATTTCTGTTAGTTGTTAGGGATGTTTAGGGAACCTAGGGACATAGGCTTATAGGTCTGTAGATTTGCATATCTACTTATATATTTGCCTTATTCTGTCTGTTTGTCTGTTTGTCTGAAGCTCACGGATAGAATGCGCGCTCATTGGCTGCAAGGGAACACGTGTCCTCCCTGCCCCCCTCTAGACAACCCTGTTATTCAAAAACCATACATCCAATCGCCATGAAATTCTGGGATATTATTAGGTATATCCCCGGAAAGGTTTTCGAAAAATAATTTCTTGAATATCTTGAATATCCTTAGAGTTATTTTCAGAATTGTAGATATAACTCGCAAGCAGCGCCGCCAGACGGTGATAGGCTTAAGCTTGCTGCTCCACCCCTGTTGACCTTGGGTCGTCGTGTGAGTCACAGCATGATGCAACAAAAAACACTCTCTCTGGGGATTGCGGCGTCAACAACCTGTAAGTTTGTGCCTCTCTCATAAACCTGTCTATACAGACCACCCTGTCTATAGCGACCACTCTAGACAACCCTGTTATCAGCTGTGTGATACATCCACCTGTCTATACAGACCACCCTGTTAATAGCGACCACCCAAGTCAACGTTTTTAGAATATATTCGCACTCGGGTAAACCCCGGGCGTTGCCCGGGCCATTCGTCTAGTATATATATATTTACAATGTTGACACAATCAATAAGGGATCAAGGGTTTAGTTTCTTATATCTTTTATTTCTAGAGTTTTCGGCTAACATGCTCTTCAACACGGAGATCTAGAAGTACTACTTCTGTTGTATTTCAGGATCTCCGTGTTGAAGAGCATGTTGGCCCGAAAGCTCAAGAAATAAAAGATATAAGAAACTAAACCCTTGATCCCTTATTGATTGCGTCAACATTGTAAAATAAGGGAAGAAACCTTATTAGAATTACAATGTAGAATTTTTATTTATTTGTGAAAAGAAACATTCGCGTTTTGATGTTTTTCATTTGTATTATAATTACAATGTATATATATATTTATATATATATATATCGTGGTCAAATGAAGAGGCGCAACCGTTATGCCAAGCGAACGGCGCACAACGCGATGTCTGCCACCTTTATTTTTTTTGTACAGTTTTTATAGATGGATGAATTTGCATATTTACATTTTAACATAAGCTTAACATATTTACATACTTCTTTTGACGAAAAAATATCATATCTCTTGGGCATTAATTATACAAATTATGACATATATATATTTGCTTATCCTACCCTAACAACATTCGCGTTATGCAAGTTTTTTTTCGTACAACGCGAATTCCTATAACGCGATTTCATACAACACGGAACACATTAATCGTGTTATAGGAGAGTTTACTGTAATAACAAACTTAACATATAAACTTCAAACAGAGCTTCTTCTATAGAACATGTTTATTTTGCAAGCTTTCGAACGAAAATCGTTCTTCAACGGGCTTAAAGAACCAATGTAGATCATGTCAAGAGAAAGCAAGCTACCAAAGAATCTACAGAGAGTACAGAAGCTCAACTACCACAAACTTTTCCTTTGAAGCCATAAATAGATTATTCAATCCCCTCTTAACATGATCCACATTGGTTTTATTCCATCTAAAAATGCATTTCTGAGAAAGCTAATAAAAAATATTCAAAATAAAATTAAAAGTTTAAAGAAGGAGATGAAAATTTAATAAATAATAAAAGTTCTCGCTAAAGCTTTCAAGTATATTTTTAAAATTTAAAATAGCTCTCTATCTATCTTTACGGCTTTTAAAATCCCCAAGAAACTCTGATGTTGAAGCTATGTATAGATGTTTCATTGTCATCTATTTTTAGGCCTATCTAAGCCTAATAAAGATATCTTTTTTTAAAGTATGACAAAAATAGAATCTATTTTTAGATTTTTATATGGGTGTTGAGATTTTATATGTGTTTTTTCCTGGCTTTAACTACTTTCTATTTTAAAGTTCTGTCGTCTTAAAACCGGATTTCTTAGAAACTTCATAAAAGTTTAGTATTTTAGGTTTAGTTATACTCGACTTTTCCTCGGTCGCATGTATGACGCATAATCTGTCTTTGTCACCGACCCTAGTCCGCTAGTGTTGCAGAGACAGTCGATAGATAGCGCTTAGTTTTTGGCGTCTGTTTTGACGGGAGAGGTGACCTCTTTTTATAGATCAAATTGACACCCGCCAAAATATTCATATCATATGCACTCATGGACAAAACTAAATGAAGTGGAAAGACTTTGATGTCGCCGGTCGTCTCTCTTTTTTTTGGTAGGAAACAGAGGCCATTTTGTTCACACTTGGTTATCTCGTGTGTCTTCAATAAAGATCACTGTAATATCTTTCAGAATTATTGTCTGAATCCCGATATACATGCTGAAAGGTACAACTTCCTTAAGTTTTGTCCATGAGTGTATATAAAGTCTTATTACATGGAATTTAATACCTTTCATCAGTTTACTATATGAGACTTCCTGGTTGGTTCTTTGCCCCAATTTTTTGGAAGTTTATCGCCTTTTTTATAATACATTCTTCATTTTGATGGTTTATGTTCTAATATATTAGAGATTTCTTGCTAAATCACTTTAGTTATGTTTTAATTTTAAAAAGTAGGTCATCTATATTGGAAAATAGTTGTAATCTTAAACAAGAGGTTGTTGATGTATTACTGAAATGTTGTTTTCTAAGACTTTTCCCCTTCTTTCAAATGGCCCGTAAAAGGATTCATAGCTACATATGGTAAAACTACATTTTTTACATCGAAAAATAGTGTTTTAAAACATTTATGATCGTTTATTGTCCCTCCATTCTGTTAAATAAACCATTATAATATATCAATATAGGTATATATATATATATATATGTATATATATGTGTGTGAAAAAGTAAAAAATAAAAAGGTCAGGTGTTTATATTGTTACATCATGATTAATGGCGTATTTCTTATATTAGTTTTAATATATTTGAAATTTAAATTATATATTTATTTATTTTTATATAAAATATTCTATGATATTTATTTAAAACAGATTATTAATTTATCATCATTTGTATTTAGGTACACTGTGACTTCACTGCTCTCTTTGATGTGAGAAAATAAAGAGAGGATTCTGGTGGCTACTTAAAGAAGACTTATCTCGTTATTCCCTTTTATAAATTTCTAGGATGGTTGAAACACGCTCTGGTAAGATGCAGGACCCAGCACAGGAGAGAATCCAGGCTGAAGAGTCTGCCAAGCCGCAACCTGGTGCAACAATTGGTAGAGATGCTAGTTCCGACCCAGTTGTCCTGAATCCCAACATCGACATCCCCAAGTATGATGGAACGGAAGACCCTCGCCCATGGATTGAATCTCTTGAAGAAATTGGCTTCTTGTACCATTGGGCAGACTACATTATCTCTCGTTATGCCGCCATGAACATGACGGGAAGCGCTAAAACCTGGTTGAATTTACACAAAGCTAGTTTCACGAGCTGGGAAAATATTAAAATCCGCCTCATTCAGGATTTTTCTTTGGACGCGAATAAAGAAGAACTTAGAATGAAGCTCAACAGAATGCAACACTGGAATGAACCAGCAATCAGGTTCGCGGAAGACATTCTAGTGTTGTGCAACAAGGTTGACCCCGCAATGGAAGAAGAAACAAAAATTGAACATGTTATTGGAGGACTGAAAAAAGAGTACTCATTCGCGCTCTACCTGAACCCTCCTAAAACGACCGATGACCTTCTTGTCGTGTGCAAGAAAATGGATTATTTTGAAAAGAAGTATCGGGAACGTGTGGAGAAATCCAGAAACCTATATAACGGTCCACGCTATTCTAGACCCCAACAACAATCGAGGTACGTGCCGCCGACTGCCGCACGAAACTACCAGACCACTTCCAGGCCCCAAGCCCCTGTTTCCAATAATTACAAGAACGACTCCCCTCCTACCCCCAGACAGTATCGAAACAACTTTCCCCAGCCCTCTACCCCTAGACGTCCTTATAATCCTAACTTTGTGCCGAAACCAAACCTTCAGAGAAACACTTACAATAAAAGCCAAGAAGTGAGCAAAAATAGGACGGAAGATGGAAGACCAATCTGCTTTAAATGTAACAAGCCAGGGCACGTGGCCCGTTATTGTAGGGTCAAGTTTATAAGAATCCTAGAAGAGGATCCAGCAGATACCCAAGAGAAGGTCGAAGAAAAATGCCAAATGAATGAAACATCAGAGAAATCAGGACCTCAGCTTTATGCTGATGTATGTCATAGCACACAGACAAATATTCCTACCCGGAATAGATATTCCGTGTTGGAAGATTTAAACTAAGCGTCGCGCCTGAATCTGTCAATCAAAGCAAGTCGACCATAAACGGAATCAAGAAGTTGGACCCTAAATACAAATTAAAAATTAATGTGGACAAGATAGGGACTTTTGAAGCTTTGGTTGATACAGGTGCTGACCTCTCAGTGGTCGACCTCAGAACGGCCCTCGATACAGGCCATGGTATAAGTAAACTCGCAAAAATTTGTGCAGGACCCGATGGAAAAAAATTGGACATGGTAGGAAGTATATTTTTAAATATAAAAATTGATGACGAAACATTATCACACAACTTTGTGATATTGAAAACGCATTTACGGACATTAATTCTTGGGAGAGATTTCCTTAAGAAAATGAACGCAAAAATAGATTGTAAGCAAGAAACTATAAAATATGATTTGACGAATAATCATGACGAAATCAATTTTGAAATGTTGAAAATAAAGAGTGCCAAGGATTCCATTGTACCGGAATGTTCCATGAAATTGATCAAGGCATTGGTAGAAACAGAGGATGGAGAATATATTATCGAAGAGAGCAGCAAAATGTTTCAAACAAATGGACTTCGTCTAGCAAGAAGCTTGATCAATGTTATAAATAGGGAAACACACATCTGGATAACTAATCCGTATCCTCGACCGTTAAAAATAATGAAAAACCAAACATTGGCTTTTGGAAGTAGTCCAGCGAAAATAAATGTGAGTCGAGAAAGAGAGGTAGAAAAGAACGAAGAACCTAGATTCCAAATAAACGAAAATCTTTCACCAAAGGAACAGAAGGAGTTAAAACAAGTTTTAGAAAGGTATGGAGATCTTTTTTCATCAAGATTAGGGAGAACCAATTTGGCAAAACATCGGATAGACACAGAAGACGCGAAGCCAATTAAACACAAGCCTTACCGGGTAAGTGCTAAAGAACGAGATATTATAAAAGAGCAAATTGACGAGATGCTTACAGAAGGCATAATTAGGCCATCTTCTAGCCCCTGGTCTTTTCCAGTAATATTGGTCAAGAAGCGAGATGGTAAATACAGATTTTGTGTGGACTACAGAAAACTGAATAATGTGACGGTAAAAGATGTCTATCCGATCCCTAGAATAGACGAAGTTATGGATACTCTCCAAGGATCTACACACTTCTCAGCAATAGACCTCAGATCTGGATATTGGCAAGTTGAAGTCGAAGAAAGAGACAAAGAGAAAACAGCTTTCACTACAGCGCATGGATTATATGAATTCAACGTGATGCCTTTTGGACTTTGTAACGCGCCTGCTACCTTTGAGAGAAATATGGAGAATATGCTTGGAAATCTGAGATGGCAAATTTGTTTGTGTTATCTGGATGATGTTATCATATATAGCCCGGATTTTCCAACGCACCTCAAAAGACTTGAAGCTGTTTTTAGATGTTTTCGTGAATCTAATTTAAGGTTAAACGACAAAAAATGCCGATTTGCTTTTGAAGAATTGGAGATTCTCGGCTATATAACGAGCAAACATGGTATAAAACCCGCGGAACATAACATCAAAGCTGTCAGAAATTTTCCTCGGCCCAAAAAGGTCAAAGAAGTACAATCCTTTTTGGGAATGTGTTCATATTATAGAAAATTTATCAAAGACTTTTCAAAAATTGCTGACCCTTTGACCAACCTTATAAAAAAAAGTGTATCATTTACCTGGACAGAAAGACAAGAGGAAGCGTTTCAAACCCTAAAAACAGCACTATTAAGTCCACCAATTTTAGGTCACTTCAATCCAAATGCACCTACTTATGTTCATACTGATGCGTCCAACATCGGCATAGGTGCAACACTTGTCCAAGACATCGGTGGTGAAGAGAAGGTGATCTCATATTTGAGTCGTACCCTAAGTAAAGCGGAGCAAAATTATTCAACCACTGAAAAAGAATGTCTGGCCGTTGTCTGGTCAATGTCAAAATTACGACCCTACCTTTATGGAAGACACTTTAAAATAGTAACAGACCATCACGCCTTATGCTGGCTCAAAAACTTGAAGGATCCAACAGGTCGATTGGCAAGATGGGCATTGAAAATTCAAGAATATGACTTCGATATAATACATAAATCGGGAAAGAAGCATCTGGACGCCGATGGCTTATCTAGGGGGCCCTTACCAGAAACTGATTGGGATGAGGATTTTGAAAGGCTATTTTTAAATCAAATAACAGACGAAGAGGATAAATTTATCGAAAGTGTTAAGAAAAACCTTAATGGAAGCAGGCGATCAATTGCGCAAAACTTTAAAGTAGAAGATGGATGCCTCTTTAAGAAAAACCCGAACCCTGAAGGCAGGGCGTGGTTGCTTGTGGTTCCAGAGAATAAAAGAGAGAAATTATGAAAGAATATCACAATCATATGTCGAATGGCCATCTGGGCGTCGCCAGAACCATGTACCGAATAAAGAGTAAATACTTTTGGCCATCCATGCTAAAGGATGTCTCAGAATTCGTTAAGACGTGTCACCTTTGCCAAAGTAGGAAAGGCTCAAACCAATTACCTTCTGGACTACTACAGCCCATCCCCCCAGCCAACTTTCCTTTCGAAAGAATTGGAATTGACTTTGTTGGTCCACTACCATCTACGAAAAACAGGAAAAAATGGATAATCGTGCTGTCGGACTACTACACTAGATATGCAGAAACAAGAGCAGTCTCGGAAGCAACAGTGAAAGAAGTTTCTAAATTTCTAGTAGAGGATATTTTTCTTCGGCACGGAGCCCCACAATATCTTATTAGTGACAGAGGCTCTCAATTTACCAGTAATTTAATGAAAGAGGTGATGAAAACGTGCAAGATTAAACATTGCTTCACAACGAGCTATCATCCCCAGACTAATGGATTGACAGAGCGGTTAAATAGAACATTGATCAATATGCTCAGTATGTATGTGAACACTGATCAGAAAAATTGGGACGAAATACTCCCATTCATCACTCACGCTTACAATACTACAATTCAGGAAACCACAGGATATTCTCCCTTTTTCCTGATGTTTGGAAGAGAACCCACGTCTCTTTTGGACGACAGGAATATCTCGGTGGACATTGACAAAGATGATTATGATGAATACATAAAACATCACTTAGACAAAATAAACAGAACAAGAAAATTAGTTATTAACAACACAATAAAGACTCAAGAAAGAATGAAAAAGAACTATGACAAGAAACACATGGAAAGAAGCTACGAACCAGGAGAATTAGTAGCAGTTTGGACACCAATTAGGAAAATAGGAAAGTGTGAGAAACTACTGAGAAAATATTTTGGCCCATATAGAATATTAAAGAAGCTGTCCAACGTAAATTACTTAATTGAACCAAAAGATAATCCTGGCCAAGACCCATTGATTGTCCATGTCTCAAGAATCAAACCCTATTTTGAAAGAATTGATGAGGTCAATCACGAGGACGTGACGACCTCTGGAGAAGGGGAAGTGTTACATCATGATTAATGGCGTATTTCTTATATTAGTTTTAATATATTTGAAATTTAAATTATATATTTATTTATTTTTATATAAAATATTCTATGATATTTATTTAAAACAGATTATTAATTTATCATCATTTGTATTTAGGTACACTGTGACTTCACTGCTCTCTTTGATGTGAGAAAATAAAGAGAGGATTCTGGTGGCTACTTAAAGAAGACTTATCTCGTTATTCCCTTTTATAAATTTCTAGGATGGTTGAAACACGCTCTGGTAAGATGCAGGACCCAGCACAGGAGAGAATCCAGGCTGAAGAGTCTGCCAAGCCGCAACCTGGTGCAACAATATTAACAAACAACGAAGGCATATCCTGACCAAAAATCTTTTTGGTTCCAGAGGCTTCTTGAGAAATCAAGAAATGGGTATTTAAGACCAAATTTGCGTAAATAAGCTTAACGTGTGGATAATAATATTATAAAATATTGATGAGATAGAAAATTATTTGCTTATTTTTGTTTTAATACAAGTATTTTGCCAATGGTATGCAGACGTGGAAATTTTTTGAATAAAATACTGCCACGTGGAAAATTAGGGAAGACAAAAAACTTCAGGAGAAAACAAAATTTATTTCAGGCAAGGACAAACTATGAATGGTAAACAAAAGATAAGCCACGAGGGAAATTTACAGAGTAGCAAAATATAAACATAAAAATGACCACTCTGTTAATAAAAATAATGAAATTAATAAATACTTTGTTACAATATAATAACTTTAAACTTACTAATTGATTTGATAATTGAACTGATAAAATCAACTTAAGGCAAAAAGAAGGAAGAAAACAAAAGATTTAAAACGTATTTACATATTTACAAAAACAGGAAAACAACAACAATGTATTTATATAAGCTACGCTATCTGGCGGTCGACTTTACAGAGAATTTCTAGAACAATATATTTTAAAATTAAATTTTAAAAATTTACATAATATAACATATTAAAAATAAAGAAAGCATATCCTGACCAGGAACACATGTCCTTTATAGAAGGCAGGGCGCCATCTGGTGGAACAGAAATCAACTAAACATTGATTTAGCCTGTTTCCTGATATTTGGCCAACCCAATTTCTTGATAAATCAAGAAAAGCCATCCACGATATAACATATATATATATATGATGTATATGTATATATGTATGCTGTATATAATAAACGTTTCCGAAAAAAAAAAACCATTACTTCTGTGAACACGGCTATATAGATGAAAGAAATCAATATTTAGGTGGTGTCAAGGGACCGATAAAGTGAATGCTATAGCTGTTTTAGTGCTGTACAGACCTTAATGTCCCCTAAATTGGTCGTTCATGCCATAGCTACTCCAGATAAACACATTATAAGCCTTTCTAATAGATCAGTTTCTCTCTCATATAGAAGGTAATGAATGACCATAGAGATGTCGGTATGGAAATCTTTTTAATAAGAAGTTAGCAGATGTTTTTGATTATTTTATTCTTAACACTAATCCACTATAATCTACTCAATGTGAAAAAATAGTACAATATCACATTTGTACTATTTTTTTCACATTGTGTCGCGGTCTCACGCAATTCTGGCCTTAACTACCCGTTTCATGATTTTTCAGGATGCCTGAATGACCAGTTTTTTGGTCGTTGAGGTACAACTTGCACCACGCTGATGAGGGCCAAAAGCCCGAAACGCGTCCGTGGTTAGCTTTTCTTGATTAATCAAGAATGGGTATTTGGCCAATTCTGGAATAATTAAAAATCAACGAGAATAGTTGATATTTATTCCGATAGATGGCGCAAGCCATCAGCAACTTTCAGTTGCACGATAAGGATATACTCAATTCAAAGCAACAAATATCTTTCAAGAAACTGATAATTTATATTATGCTGATTGTACATATTGCTAGACATTTCTTTCTTTTGTACCCAGTTCTTTTCTCGTTTTTTTTTTCTTCTCTCTTTCTCATTGTTAACATCATATGACTATTCTATTCACGGCCTAAAATTATAGTACATAAAATGGCATACATGTATGACAGCGAAAGTGTCCCTAGGGGAACATAGCGCTTTAAATTTAAATATATTTATATATTAAAAATAAAGAAAGCATATCTCCTGACCAGGAGCACATGTGCTTTACAGAAGGCAGAGCGCCATCTGGTGGAACATGTTTAGTTGATTTGGAACATGAACAATGTTTAGTTGATTTCTGTTGCACCAGATGGCGCTCTGACTTCTGTAAAGCACATGTGCTCCTGGTCAGGATATGCTTTCTTTTTTTTTATATCAACACCTGACCCACTTATCTTTTATTTTTTGACGTGACAACGTCTTAAATTAGGTTGCGGCTGGGAGTCACTTATGAAAAAGTGTAACGCCCGGTAACGTTACGATGAGTCATCGAACGAGAGTGCTGCCGCGCAGCTGCGCGCGCAGCGCTAGAGAATTAGGCGCATTGAATCGGCGCATGCTTGTCTCTGTCTTTGTCTTTCTCGAACGTTCTTGGCGTTGGAAAAACAAGAAAGCGTCATAATACAAGTTCACACGTGTGGTTAAAGTATCGTCAGCTGTGTCTGTAGTGAAAATGTGGAGTGCTTAGATTCGTCATTTACAACAACTACAACAATAAAGGTAAATAATTGTACACTGATATTTCATTATCGTAAACTATGATTGATTGATTAATTGTTAGATTGACACAAAAGTTGAGAAACTGAGTTTATAGGTTATGTCATACTATTGATAAATGTTGATAGTGTTAAGTAAATTATTAGTTTAAAATTAATTAATTAATTAATTATTATTTTACAAATTTTAAATAGTTTCAAATTTATTTAGCAAAAATTTGAACCTTCGATCTGAATAAATGTTTTGATTTTCGAATTGATTCTTTAAAATTACAAATATTAAGAAAAAGTGGCAGATATAAGAAAACTTTATTTAAACTGTGTTTAGCAAGAATTTTAACATCTTATTTAAGTAAATGTTTTAATTTTCAACTTCATCATTTACAATTACAAATTTTATTTAATTTCAAATTTATTTAGCAAAAATTTGAACCTTCGATCTGAATAAGTGTTTTGATTTTCAAATACCAACGCGGCTGGTGGAGTGGCGATCTATCGTAAATTATCATCGACATCTACGGCGGAAGTGTTCCAAGTTGCGATTACAGACGTAACTCGTGTCATTAAAACCAAGGGTGACATGTGCATGACTGAAGTTACTTGCTTCGCCGCTAATACTAGCTTCAAGTTTATACTCGGTGCTGTATATATTCATCCAGGAGCTAGTATGCAGGATATTGGAATGTTACTATGGCAAGGACTCGGTCCGTACATTCACAACAGCCAGTACGTGCCACCGTTCGTGCAAGTTGATTCTAGTATACCGATTCTTCTGTGTGGTGATTTTAACAAAAACGTAAAGCCTGACAACTCGTTTCTTAAATTCATGAAAAATACGTATAATCTTGATTGCGTATCAAACGTTTCTAAGTCAACTACGTTAAAAGGAACAACTATCGACTTGACTTTCGCAAGACACATTACAGCAGAAACACTTCCTTTCATTTCATATTTCTCCTATCATCGTCCTATCCTCAACAAAATCACTCAAATAAGAATTAGTTAAGTTTAAGTTTACATGTACAATGTTTTAGTAAACAAAATATATTTCTATAGTTAAAATTTGTGCAATTCTTATTTTCATTCAATTCCTTGTTCCTATTGTGCAATTTAATTATATTCATATCAATAAATATTCTACCGTTGTCACGTAAAATCTTCGCCCGTAAAACCGACTTTATTTCTATTGTTTTTTCATATTTATATATATATATATTTTGAAAATAGAGCAATCCATAGATAAATCTTTAATTAAAAAAGTAAAATTGGTAAAATAAATGATTTTTTGATCCAATATATGCCTTTTTAATTAAATATATATATATATATATATATATATATATATATATACGAGGGGCATCCAATACATAAGTTTCCCTATTTTTTTAACAAATAAACAACATTATTTACAATTATGCAGTTATTTAATTTTCATTATACAACTCATAGACTACTTCTCTACATAATCACCATTTCTGTCCAAACATTTTTGGTACCGTTGTAGCAATTTTTTTATACCACTGTTGTAACAAGCCGTGTCCTGTCTTCGTAGCCAGTGGTTCGCCTCCGCCTGCACTTCGTCATCATTCGCAAAGTGCTTGCCTCCAAGGTGCAACTTGAGTGCTGGAAAAAGATGGAAGTCGCTTGGGGCAAGTTCCGGAGAATAAGTTGGATGTGTGAAAATTTCTTATTTGAAGTTTTCCAGCAACGTTTGGGTCGTTCGAGCTGCGTGAGGGCGAGCATTGTCATGGACGAGTAACACTTTCCGAGACCAAGGTCCAGGATGTTTCCGTTTTATTGCAGTTCTGAGTTTAGTGAAGACTTCGCAGTACCTCGCAGCGTTAACCGTAGTGTTTGGGGGCAGGTAGTCAACCAAGAAAACACCCTTACAGTCCCAAAAGACGATAGCCATAACTTTGCCTGCAGAGATTGTGAACTTCGCCTTTTTTGGTACACCTTCCTCAGGCTTCTTCCACACCATGCTTTGTCGTTTTGTTTCTGGAGTTGATTGATGCGCCCAGCTTTCATCTCCAGTGACAATAGGGGAAAACAGTTGATCTCCATCTCTTCGATGCATTTCCAGGAAAGCTGTGATATATGCTCCTGGTCAGGATATGTCTTTTTTATTTTTAATATCAATACCTGACCTTTTTATTATTCTTTTTTATATATATATTATTTTTTCACACACACACACATATATATAAAGAGACAAGGGTCGCCTCTCCCATCAAAATAGACGTCTAAAACCAGACGCCATCTATTGACCGTCGTCGCAACTAGCGGCCTCGGGTCGGTGACAAATGCGGCGACGGTCAATAGATGGCGTCTGGTTTTAGACGTCTATTTTGACGGGAGAGGCAACCCTTGTCTCTTTA
>CP092863.1:137878305-137928540 GCA_030710605.1 Cordylochernes scorpioides
GGAAACATTCCTTTAATATTGTACTTTTTTTACCGTATTTGTCAGCCTACTTCTAGAAATCTAATAAATCTCGAGTACACATTTATATGCAAATATGGCTTATATAAAGATCTGTACAAATCCTATTTGCATATCCGGTATATACCCGATTTTTATCTTTATGATCTTAATGATTGTACTGTGTTTTTGGAGGAATTGTATAAACCGTCCATTTTAGACAGTCACGAACCGGGATCGAAAACTGCATTTGGCACTTTTTTTCTTTTTTTTTTTGTGAAGAAAAAATGTACTTCAACGGTCACCAATTCTTGCAAAGATCCAGCCGTACCAGTGAGTGCACATAACCAAAAGGAACTCTTGACAACTTTTTTCAACAAAAAAAATCGAAACAGCAATTATGTCTACAGGTGTAGAGAGACACATCAAAACCATGAATATTATGGCCTGTACAATGTGTACTTGGGATAGGTAAAAAAAATACAAACTGTCTTGTTATTGTTTGAGTTACGTTTTATAGGTGTGTGTTGTATATTGCATTGTTGTATTTGAATGAACTATTTGTTGCATCATTGTTTTAAGTTTAGAAAGAAATGATTATGAAAAGGAGAAATGTAAACCTCAAAGATATTAAATGTCTCAATTTTTTCTAATGACGTTTTAAACCTAGTTTTAAGGAAAGTTTGAAAGAAAAATATCAAACCCATTAAGTAAATATACTTGGTTTTAAAAACACGTTCCCATTTTAAATTGCACTTAACTACTATATGTAAAATTCAGATCTCCTACTCCTTTGTTACATTTCTGTTGGCGTAGGGATTCTAAGAAGGTGCTTATTCTTATTGGAAATACAAATTTCGCCCTTAACATATGCATTCATGGACAAAACTTAAGGAAGTTGTACCTTTTAGCATGTATATCGGGATTCATACAATAATTCTGAAAGTTATTACAGTGACCTTTATTGAACACACACGAGATAACCAAGTGTGAACAAAAATTAAGGAATTTGTACCTTTTAGTATATATATCGGGATTCAGACAATAATTCTGAAAGATATTACAGTGACCATTATTGAAGACACACGAGATGACCAAGTGTGAACAAAACTTAAGGAAGTTGTACCTTTTAGCATGTATATCGGGATTCAGACAATAACTCAGAAATATATTACAGTGACCTTTATTAAAGACACACGAGATAACCAAGTGTGAACTAAATTGCCTCTGTCCCCTTAAAGAAAAAAAAAATAGGCAACATATCAAATACTTTCCCCTTCCTTAAGTTTTGTTCACGAGTGTAAATTATAGATTGATATGAAAGTTATAAAATAATACATTCTCTCCTCTCTCTCTCTCTAAATGTCTGTTTGATACAAATATTCGAAAGCTTCAAATTACCTTGGTTTTGAAACTTTCTTATCTGCGTGTGTAATCTCCTCTTTATTAAAATAATAAAATATCATTGTGCTGTCATTATATTAAAACCATTTGAATTACACGACTAAAATATATAAAAGAGCTTCTTATCAATTTGAAATACTTCTTATTATATTTGCATATATAAAGATAGAAATATATTTAAAATTTTCCCTTTGTAAGAGGAAAATTAAATGAGATTTCAATATTTATTTTAATGATTGCAATCTATAAGAAACTATAAATAAAGGCAATGCAATAATTTCATATCCTGTTTCCAACCTGAATAAATACATACCGTATACAATGTTATAAATTTCTCTATGTCAATATAAACAACCAGAATGTTTACTAATCTAGATTCTGGCAACTTGCCAAAATATCAAGGAAATATCGTCTGCCAAGAAAAAAAAATGGAAGCAAAAAAATCTCCTTAAAAAACTCATAAAAAAAGATAAATGATGTAAGGTTAATACAGGAAGCTAAAATTAATTATAAAATTATGTTTTCTCACTTTGTATACAGTTATTTAATTTTTTGAATTCCTTTATTTACAAAAATTAGTGTTAGAAATATGTTTTAATATGTTTTGACCTTAATATTATTTTTGTAATATATAAATAGAGAATTATTTTTCTTTCATACAAAAACAAAATAAAATTACAAAATATATTCTAGTTTTATTATTAGATTATAAAAATGAGAAATGTCTGTCTATTTTAATTATAAAACATATATATTTTCCATTTTGAAAATGTATATATTGTTTTAAAACAGTTTAAAGAGTTGTTGCTTTTCTTCCCCTTAAAATAAGAATTGAGACAAAAGCGCGCCAAAAAATAATAAAGCAAACGATAAAATGTTGGTTTTTAGATGTAAGAAAATGTCTAAAATACAATTTTAAACTTATTTTGTGTCCAAAAGATATTCATCTCAAATATTAAATATAATTTATTTACGTTTTAAGCAGTTTTAAATATATTTTATTTTTATATTTTACCTAAAAGCCTCTATATTTGGTATTATTCTGGTTGTCATATATAAATTTAATATTTTTTATAATAGAAAGTTTGAGTAAAAAGGGAACAAAATATTTAGAATAATTTTTCAAGACAATGTGTATCAATAACAAACCTTTATAAAGTTCAAAAGAAAATATTTTTACCTTCTCACCGCCATTTTACCCACGTCATAAAAATTCTGTGAGTGTAGTAGGTAGTATTTGACCGGGGAAGTACAATTGACGACCTGAAAATCTAGACGGTAGCTCACAAACACCCACATCTATGAGATGGCCGTCGTTATTTTTTAGGCCCAAGGGGAGGTAAGGGCAAAAAAAAATCTCTGAGTCCCATGCCTTAAATAAGGGTTCAACAAAAGACCTAGCAGCCGAAGGGGGGGTCGGGGCAGCTCGTGATTGTCGTCTGTATACCTTTTTCATCACTTGGTTCCTCCAGACGTCTCGGCTTGTTGGCGTCTGCTTCGAAACAAAAGTTTCGTTTGGTTGCTTATTCCACCTTTAAAAAAAAATAACATTTGTTGTTTTTGTGTCTTTTTTTTTTACTTTTAGTTTTATTTTTAATATATTTCAGCATTTTTTTCTACGAATTATCTGAGAAAAATTGTTTCCTTCCGTTTTTAACTTCCGGTTTATTATTAAAATTATCATCTGCCTTTTAAAAAAAATGGATATATTTAGAAACGTTTATTTTGTGGGAGTAAATAATGGAAGTTTTTTATTCATTTTGTAAATTTTCTATTTGTCTCTTCTATATGATTTTAAAGGTTTCTCTCTGAAATTTAGTTTTGTGCTTTCATTTAAAATGTTTTCATTTGAAAAATTCAATTTGTTAAACCTTCAAATTAAATTTTATTATAGATTGTGATAAATGGTAAGCTTTACAGAGAGTTTTCATTTATTAATATTTTTCTCTCGTAAAAATAAGACAAATTTATTTAAAAAAACAATACTTGTGTCTTAAAAAAAATATTGAATATATTTTTTTACAAGACAAAAACAAATTATTAGGTTTGTAATTTTAAAATTTTTATTTTTCATTGAAAAAAAATATAATTCTGTATATATATATAGAAATGTATATTTCAAAAATTATAATGATAATTGAATCTTATAATAGCAAGAGGTGACATTTAATTAATAATATATAAATAAATAATAGGAAAAATGTAACACAACATATCTAAATACCATAATACTGACACGTGGAAAATTAGGGAAGACAAAAAACTTCAGGAGGAGACAACAATTTATTTCAGGCAAGAACAAACTATGAATGGTAAACAAAATATAAGCCACGAGGGAAGTTTACAGAGAAGCAAAATATAAACATAAAAATGACCACTCTGTTAATAAAAATAATAAAATTAATAAATACTTTGTTACAATATTGTTAAAATATTTTATATACAGTACATTAATTATTATATATTCATTATAAATATTTTTATAAAAGGACATTCGTACTTTGTAAATAAAAAATATGAATATGATAATATATTTAGTATTTTCTCCGTTTATATAAGAACATTTTTGGGGAAGATTTATAGATACCAAACGAACTATTTATACTTTCAGACGATATTAAGTAAATGGTAAGGAAATTGCTTTTTAGAAATCCACAGAGTGAGCTTACCATTTATTAAATTACTTGGGGATTTATTTATTCCTTCAGCCGAATATAGCTTCGTTAGAATTCCAACAGACCTATAGTAATCAAACGATATAGATAGGTGCCGACGAATAAAAAATTGTCTTGGTCAACAGTCAAAATGATTTATGGGACCATTTCTTATAAGAAAAGTTACTCACTGACTAAACCGAGGTTTTATGAAGAAATTGCCCATTTACGCATTTTCGTTTTATTTTTTCCTCTTATAAATATATAAATTCTTTATTATTTTTATAATATTTTTATACTTTACATGCTAATTATCTCTCATTCTTATAATTGATTTTTTTATTCATACGTTAAAAAATAGAATATATTTAAATATATAATAAGAAATTAATAGTTTAATTTATATGTATAGATTTTTATTTATTTTTATTAAAATTACCGATTTTAAAATTAGCAATTTATTCTGCATTGTGTTCAAATTTATTTTATTCATATATTGATTTAAAAATATGTAATACATTAAGATATAAAAGGTTTTAATAAATAAAACATCGTTTTTTTTTAATTTATTAAATTACCGATTTCTTTATAAATTTAATGTGTATGTTGAGAAAATCTTTATATATTTCAGCCTAGACATTGTGTATAAATGTATATTGTATTATATAAATGCCTACCTTTGTATGTAGTCACTGATAATTGTAGATGGAATTCTGAAACATAAAAATACATAAATATATTTTATATATAGACAGATTATAGATGTAAAAATAATATGAAAATAATTTTAATCATTATAAAATATGTATTTATTTTTATTTATTTATTTCAATTCAAAACGCTATGTCCCCCTAGGGACACTTGCGCTAAATGTACATACAAATATTATAAAATATATATACCTTGTGTTATTTTTTATATAAAGTATTGCGTATTTTTATTAATATATATAATGTTTAATATATATGATATTTTATAATAATTATATTAATGTTACTTATATATCAAAATATATATCGTTTGCTTCCATATATATATATGCAAATAATATATAATCAAAATATTTTTAAAACTTAATTCTGTTGACGTTATGTGACGCTGAGTTTGTTGTTGACACACATTAAATGTTATAACACCTTGATAAAGGTTGGCGTTCAGCCAACTGAAATATTGGTAAAATAAATGATATTTTGATCCAATATATGTCTTTTTAATTAAAGATTTATTTATGGATTGCTCTATTTTCAAATATATATATAATTATCCATAAAACTTTAAAATATGAATGTCAAATATATTTTATAAAACTTTTTTTATAATTGATTCTACTATCTATTTTCATTAGAGAGATTGTTAAAATAATATATATATATTTAATTAAGTGTATTTTTGTTTGTTAAATAAAGACATTTTTCAAACTTAGTAAAAAAATATGTACATATTATTATTGATAAGGGTTTTATAAAAACATTTTATAATAAATGACAAAAATCCATTCTATAAATTACGAACACAAAATATAAACGTGTTTATATAAAAAAACATAGATGCTACACACTTTTAGATTTTTTTTTAAATTTAAATATATTCATAGAGATCAGGCTTCGTTGATTCCATATTTTAAACCTACCCTATTAAATTTCATATTTTTATATTCATAGAGGGAAAAAAACCGCTCTTTTTTAAAACCCGTGTTTATATTATAAAAATGGAAGTGATATTTTTGCTCCTTTAAATATTCAGTTCACATAGTTTCCTATTGATAATATTTTTTTCCTCTATGTTAATTTTTCTTCAAAATACATTCATAACATTGTGAATTTTTAATATATATCGTTTTTTTTTAATGATTTATAAAACCTTTTGAATTCGGTATCTTTTTAGATAGCTATACTGTGTTTTTTTAGGTGTTATTCTCGTGATATTTGATGTATATCGCGATATAAAGGCATATTTTGCCACGTGGAAAATTAAGAAAGAAGAACTTCAGGATGACACAGCAATTTATTTAAGGCAATAACAAACTATGAATGATAAGCAATGAGGGAAGTTTACAGAGCATCAAAATATAAGTTGAAAAATAAAACTATTAATAAAATAATAAATACTTCGCTACAGTATGATAATTATTGGAAGTTTTATTATGTTTAGTTTATATATTTCAGTGTTATGTTTATATGTTTCAGTGTTATAAATTTCAGAATCCAAATTTACAATGTTTGTTTAAGTAGACTGGGAAGGTGGAATTGAAGATTCTTATTTAGTTTATCTCTCATGTACAAAATTTAAGGAAGCTGTACCTTTTATCATGTATATCGGTATTTAGACAATAACTCTGAAAGATATTACAGTGACCTTTATTGAAGACACACGAGATAACCAAGTATGAACAAAACTTAAGAAAGTTGTACCTTTTATCATGTATATCGAGATTCTGACAATAACTCTGAAATATATTACAGTGACCTTTATTGAAGACACACGAGATAACCAAATGTGATCAATCTCTGTCTCCTTCAAAAAAAAACAGTCAACGGGCAACAAAAAAGAATTTACAGTTCCTTAAGTTTTGTCCATGAGTGTATTGTTTACCTTTCAGTTTGATATTATCGTAAAAAAAGAATAGAATTTGGAGAATGAAAGAATAAAATCTTAGCTGGTATTATCTCGTATTTGTAATAAAGCATTCTGAATGTATTATGGAAATGGTACTATTACTATTATAGCCCAACTACCATACTAGGTGTGTTACAAAGTACATAGTACTAAACAAACTCCTTTCCCAGACATTGCCATTTTTGACTCAATACAGAGTCCAAGGGCAGAAGCTTTTGGTGCTGCCCTTCCAAATTTTCCTATGAACGTATTTGGATCATCATATAAACTTAGGTGTTCAAAATATTTATATTTTTATTTATTCTATGAACCAGAAATATATTATAAAAACCTCTTTGGTATATCTACGAATGAAATTATAGAGCATAGGGTTTTTTTTTTATGAAATCATAGCAGCCCTCGTACTGATAGAAATCTTATCGTGAAACTTTGTGATATTGGCTATATATCTTTATTTTCTGAATTTGTTCCTTGAAGCTAGTGCTGAGTCATATTTGTTGGTTTGTTTCTGTACGAATTGATAAGATTGAATATAAATAATTTGTCTCCTTTTAAAAGGTGGAAATGTAACTCTTAACTAAATATAAATATTTTTTACTGATAAATATTCCCCATATTTCTATACAAGAATATAGATTTTATTACATATATAGCCACTCTATCAGCTAAACACCTTTTTGGCAAATTGTGAAGATTTCATTTGATTCCTTGTAGATCTCACAATATCACCCTGGATTGACGAAGTCCATTAGTCCAAAACCATGATCTACAGTTGGCCGCATTTCAGTTTACCAAAGCTGGTGTTGTGGCTTTGTCACCGACCTGAGTCTGATAGTTTGTAGAGACGGTCAATAGATGGCGCTTAGTTTAAATGTTTATTTTAACAGGAGAGAGACGGACCTCTCTTTATAAAATAAATCTATTTACAAAAAGAAAACACCCTAATTTCGATAGAGTATAAAAATAGCTATTAAGGTATACTATAAAAATCCATCTTTAAACACATTAAAATTGATGATGCTTTTTTTTAGAGTGAAATAAGTAGAAGTAAAGCGAAATTTTGGATCTCGTTTATTATTGTTTATGTAAATTGAGGAGTATACCTTTTGGTAAGATAAAGTCGAATGAAAAATATTGTTGTCCAAAAAGAAAGTATTTTCAAGCATCTATTAGAGCTGCTTTAAAATCCCATTGAAAATTCTCTTGTTGAAGAAAAAAAAGAACATTGCAGGCGAAATTTAGAAATCACGTGATGAACCTCATTCCAAGAGGATTTAGAGAGAAAATATAAAAAGAAGAATTGGTGAATTTTTTTAACTCAAAGAATTCTCGGGCAAATTTATATTTAGCTGATTTCGGTTAAAATGTAGGTGGAAAGATGAAAAATCAGCTTTTGTTAGAATATTACACGTATACTTCAATAATGTTCTACTTAAAACTGATCTATAGAATTTAATATAAATTAAATTGTTCGTATTTACTTAGAAACTGAGAAATATATATATATATTATTTATATATATAATAAAACTCTATGCTAGAAAACATATTCACTATATTAGATAATAAAAAAGTCATATATTGAATTTAATAAAAGATTTATTTTGCCAATATTTCGGCTGGCTGAACGCCAACCTTTATCGAGGCATTACATTTTTGTATACATATTGTAATATATGTCGACATTTTTCAAAGTTTCAAAGTAGTAACTATATAAAAGTCCTTATATATATTTTTATATCGCTTATATAAATATATATAAACCCGTGCGTGTAGAAATAATTATATTTTCTATTACTATTTTATTTCCTACTGTAAATATTAGAGTTGTTGTCTTTTCCATTCTTTTTATTACGACCCTTATCTACATATAATCTAAAATAGAGTGAGAGTAAGTTATTTCAACTGTGATATTATAACACTATGCGGCGCTGAGTTTGTTTATACAAAAATGTAATGCCTTGATAAAGGTTGGCATTCAGCCAACCGAAATATTGCCAAATAAATATTTTATTCAATCCAATATATGAAACATATCCAATATATTTTGAGTCAAAAGGCGATCAATAATTGTTTTTGACCAATGACAAATTTGTTTCAATATGATGTACAATAATTTGTAAATTAAATTCACTGTGCAATAAATTGATAAAAAGGGAGCAATCTCTCGAAATATTTTGAGAAAAAAATATTTTTTTTTTTCTTTACAGATCCAGGTACGCCCTTTTATATAATATCCAATATATGTAATGTAAACATATAATCTTAGGCTATAATTTAGGTGTTTATATAAATATTAAATTTATAAAGTGGGAAAACTTATAATATCTCTTTCTTATGAGTTTTATCATAAAAGGATAAAAGTTTAATTTTTCAAGGTCTTAATTTAAAAAAGAACTTGTGTAAATATGTAAGGATTAAATTAACCCAGATTCCTGAGGGGAAATGAGGATGTAGAAATAGAAAATGGTGTGTGCTCTATAAGTAGATAAGATAAAAATTATACCATATAGTGTTTAGATAAATATAAAGTAAAAATTGTACTATTGATATTAAAGGTGAATAAAATAGTTGAAATAATGTTGAAAATAAATGTACATAAATATACATTTGACACAGATAAGTATGCAATATCTACTTATATAATTGCCTTATTCTGTCTGTGTGAAGTTCACTGTGTGAAGTTCACGGATAGATTTTGGTCAGAATGGATAAAATAAAAAAAGTGTCAAGGGATGGGAATCGAACCCACGACCTTCCGCTTACCGGGCAGATGCCATGACCACTAGGCTACCCTGGACATATTTTTCCGTTCATAAAGTTAATATATGATGCCAATATATATAATAATTGTATAAACGAATGCAAGACAAAATCACCGCGAATGTTTTTTTTTTTTTTTTTAAGGCAATTTCTTTTTAAGGCAATTATCGTTTTGCACAATTACTTAATCTTTTAAAATAAATAACAATACTTAAATGAAAATATGTTTCTTTAAATAAAATAAAATAAACTTTAGGTACTAAAGGTAACTAAAGGTATATTTAGTCAATATACCTAAGTTCATGTTGCAAATGTAATTATCTCTATCGATTTAGTAGGTGAAATGCAAAAAAAAAAAATCGACATGATGAAATCTTTATGAAAATTCACATTTTTATTTTTATATTTTCAAGACACACACAGTTTGGGGCGGGACGTTTCACAAGAGAGACATCCACGGCGCCAATTTATAATTGTAACGAATAGTATTTTAATTAAAACATTTTAAAAACACGCAGTTTGGAACGGGACGTTTCACAGGAGTGATATCCATGGCGCCAATTTATAATTGTAACGAATAGTATTTGAATTAAAACGTTTTTAAAATATATACGCACTCGGGTAAAACCCGGGCGTTGCCCGGGCCATTCGTCTAGTGATATAATATTGCATATAACATAAATTAAAAATTGTACAAGTATTGATATAAAGTAAAAATATAAATATATATAATATAAAATAAAATTGTAGTGTTGATATCAAAGGTGATTAAAAAAAGGTTGAAATAATGTTGAAAATAAATGTATATAAATATACATTTAACACAGAGAAGCATGCTTACTCTGATTTACGCTCTCTCTCTCTATAGATAGAAAAATAAAAATGTAAACTCCCTTATATTCATTATATGTTTCTCTTACTCTTTCTCTATAAATATATAAAGATATATATATTTAAATTTGTGAACTTAACGATTTGATTTCCGATAAAAAATCATATTTAAAGTTCAATTCATTTTGTAAATACATTCTAAACTTTCTACAAAATCTGGATCTCTAATGTTTTCATGAGTTGAATAATGTAAATAACTTATGTTGCGGAATATAGCGCTTTGGAAATAAAAAATAATAATAATTATAACTCTAAAATATACAGTCTACATACATTCCTACTCCGCGTAAACATATTTGCATATTCATAGATAAATTGATGGTATATTCTTTTAGTTATAGATTTATTGACTCCTCCAATCAATTTCTACAGAAAAAAGTTAAGACCAAATAAAGGAAAATATATAAGAAGAATAAATAACGTGTAGATAAAATGTTGGTTATAGATGTGTGAAATAAATTCAAATAACTCTGATTTTATACATGTATATGTGTGTTATATCTATTATAATATAATTTATATTTAGTTGTGATAGATGTTTATTCATACATTTGTTATTTATAGGAAGATGGAATAATCATAAATTTGTTATAAAATAGGAGGGAGAATTTATGGTGAAGTTTCGATATGTTTTTGTGTGTAACCATTTCTACTTACGAATTGATAGAAAATTATCGGATAAGAAGACTAATGGTTTCTAGGGAATTTAATATGTAACTTTAAATACATATTTGACCATTTTTACATACTAATTGGTAGTAAATATTCCGATAAGAAGACTATGTATAATGATTGCTATGGAACAACTAAAATTTCCTAGAAATCATTAGTCTTTTTATATATGTATTAATTATTCCTCTATATTATTTGGCATAATACCAACTAGGGAGAGGTTTTTCTTATATAAATATTTTAATATCTGTGCAGAGCGTTAAAGCCTTTCTACAGGATCATTGTTGACTAATAAGAGAAGTCTGAAAGCTAGAGATGTTGGGGGGGGGGGATATATATACAGGAAAACAATCCCTCAATGTATTTATGCCAGTATGATATAAGGAAGGAAAAATTTCGGATTTCCAATAACTGAGTGAAAAATAAGTTGGGATAGTTGTATCCCCAATGAAGTGATTCTATTAAGAATGTGAAGCCAAGTATTTGTGAATCTATATAAAGGTGTGAGAGCAGTAAAAAAAGTGCTGAAGTATAAAATGTGGCAAGGCGTTAGAACCAGGTTATGGAGTCAAGGATCGCTTCGAAGGTGAAGAAATAGTTGAACAACGTCCAATCTCGTTTGCCCTAAACAAATGTTAGAACATTTTCCCGCCAAGTACCTCTTTTCTAATCTGTTGGCAAATATCCTCTTTTTTTAGAACGATTATATTCATTGAATATATTTTATTGATATTTGACCAGGTGTCTAATACATTCGAATTATTCGAATTTTTGATCGCTTGGTAAATTATTCTCTTTTTAAAATTTTTCTGTTAATTTATATTTTTTATATTTATAACGTTTCAAATATATTATATACTGTTATGATAATTTGTGTTTATACATTCGTGTATATTGTATTTGAATAAATAAGTGAATTATATAAAGGTTATTTTAAATTTTAAAATTGGTATATTCTGCTAATATTGTTTTTTCTACATTATTCGTTAAAATTAATGCAAGAATACATTTCAAAATATTTACTCGTTTCCATGTTTAACGTTAAATATATTGACGGCAAATATAGTTCTATTATATATATTTTCATTGAATATGAATGTTAAAATATTTTCATTACTATACATGCGTGTTATACTTTAAAGATTTAAAAAAAATTATATTAAAAATTTAATATTTTATAGAAAATCACTTTAGAATCATTAGAATATTGGAAAAAAGGTTCAAATCCTTAGTTGAGAAATTCTCGTTTGTTTTATATCCTTTATTTAATTGGCATGTGCTTTGTGTAAAGTGAAGATATCAGAAATGAACTAGAACACTATATGACACCACATGTAGAACAATACATAGGAAGAAAGAGAAGATTTTTACTCAAGAATCGGCATCAAGTCGTCAATATATTTATGCTCTGATAAATTAACTGAGGACAGACTTATACAAGTATATACAAGGTATGTCCTATAAGTTCCCGGACTGGGTCCATAAAAAAATAAATAAATGAAAAATGTAAATGAATTTGACTGTTTATTATAGAAAAAATATCTGGCTACACGGTGGTACCAATATCGAGGCGGTACGTGCACGCGCCCCAAAGTTATTCTAATTTATTAAAAGGTTACACATAGCGCTGCGGCGATTTTACGATGGAACGAAAATTGAAGCAGAGGATTTGCATAGAAATTTGTGTGAAACTTCAAATATCAGCAACTGAAACTTTTTAAATGCTTAATAAAGCATTCCCCAAAGAGAACAATTGTTTTTGAATGGCATTCTAGATTTAAAGCTGGCAGAATTTCCATTGAAGATGATCTTCGTCAAGGACGCCCAAAAATTTCAAAGGACTGATGAAAATGTGCAAAAAATCACCGATTTGATAAAAGAAAATCCTCGAACCACTTTGCTGGAGCTAGAGCAAGACACAGGCATCTCTAAAACAGCGATTGGAAGGATCGTAACCAAATCAAAAAGACTCCTGCAAAATTCATCCCAAGATTCCTTACTAATGAGCAAAAACTGTGTCGGCTTGCAACCTGTGAGGACATGTTGGAAATGACAAGAACGGATCCGGAATGGAAAGACAAGATAATCACAGGCTACGAGACATGGGTCTATGGCTATGATCCTGAAACCAAGCATCAATCTGCCGAGTGGAGATGTCAGGGTGAACTTAGACCCAAAAAATCCAGATTATTGAAATCCAGAAACAAGGTGTTGCTGGTCGCTTTTTTGGATAAAAAGGGCATTTTTCATCACGAGTATCTTCCTGCAGGCCAAACAGTTATCAAGGATATGTATTTGGGCATTCTTCGCCGTCTAAGGGAAGCGATTCGAAAAAAAAGGCCAGAAAAATGGACTAATGGTGGCTGGATCCTACACCATGACAATGCTCGCCCTCACACAGCACACTTGATGACTATCTTTTTGGCGAAAAACGGGACACAAATTCTACTTCAGCCACCCTATTTCCCAGACATCGCACCAAATGACTTTTTCCTGTTCCCCAAACTTTAAGCAGTCCTAAAAGGAAGACATTTTGACACCAGGGATGACATAATAGAAAAATCGCCGTTAGCATTGAAGAGCATTCCAAAAGAGGCTCATAAAAATTGTTTCGACAATTGGGAGAAACGATGGCGCTGGTGCGTTGAAGCAAGGGGGGATTACTTTGAAAAGTTTTAATAAAATTTTTTAAAAAAAATCTTACCTTTTTTTTTTATGGACCCAGTCCGGGAACTTATGGGACATACCTTGTATATAAGTATATACTACTTATATAACTTCTTCCAATCAGTTAACGGAAAGAAGGAACGACATGACAAGATTGTACTGTAAATGTAATATGTAAATATATGTACAGTTAACCCTCTCTATAACGCCCGATTTTAAATACGTAGTACGATGCGATTTACATTAAAAGTGACCTGTCTATAGCGCCCCCTCTAAATTGCGCCTCCCTCTCTATAGCGCCCGATTTTAAATACGTAGTACGATGCGATTTACATTAAAATTGACCTGTCTATATAACGCCCCCTCTAAATAGCGCCTCCCTCTCTATAGCGCCCGATTTTAAATACGTAGTACGAGGCGATTTACATTAAAATTGACCTGTCTATATAACGCCCCCCTCTAAATAGCGCCTCCCTCTCTATAGCGCCCGATTTTAAATACGTAGTACGATGCGATTTACATTAAAAGTGACCTGTCTATAGCACCCTATTTTGGTGAGTCCCAAGAGGGGGGCGAAATAGGCAGGTTTAACTGTATATGTAATCGGGAGTATTCAATGTGGGGCTTTGGTTCTAATAAAGACTGTGAAAATATAGTACAAATGTGAAATTATACTGCGATAAGGTGGATAAATTAAGAAAAAGGCATCTCCTTAGCGTGAAACTGAAAGTTACTGATGGCTTGCGTCATCTATCGGAATAAATACCAACTATTCGTTGATTTTTAATTACTCCACGGACTGTTGTTGTTATATCCTCTGTTTAATTAATTTGTTGCAATGGTGTTGTTAGGATATACAGATATTAGGATAAATATATAATTCAAAATAAAATAGAGATGGGTATCAAGCGTCAAAAGAGTTTAGCATGATATCAAACCGGCCCAAGTTTACCATCTCACGATCAAACAAACCTTTTTCCAGCCTTGTCATCAAACTTTATTTCCTTGTATTTTCTAGTCAGCTACTGTCTATATTGGTCCGTTTTTTTTATATATATATATCCGCTTTGCATATCTCAGCAGATATTCTGAGTGAACTTTCTAACGTAGATAATCCTATTAAAAACAAATTAGGCATATCCTGAACACTAACATGAGCGTATTTAAATGGTAGAGCGCCATTATATTGATTACGAGTTTTTATAGGGGAAGCATGACCTCTGGCGGTCGATTTAAGAGAGTATTTGGATCAATGAAATATAATTTAAATAGAATAATATTTTAATATAACATATATATATATATATATATATATATATATATATAATACTAGCCGAATGACCCGGGCAACGCCCGGGTTTTACCCGATTAAATGCTTTTATTCAAATACTATTCGTTACAATTATAAATTGGCGCCGTGGATGTCATTCTTGTATAATATATAAATGAGTTTTAAAAATTGTAAAAAAAAAAAAATGCATCGGCCGGGAATCGAACCCGGGCCGCCCGCGTGGCAGGCGAGCATTCTACTACTGAACCACCGATGGTTATGAGAAATGGCCATATTTGGGTATTTATTCCATTCACAAAAGCAAACGGTGACAGAATTGATTAAGAAAGAATTTATTATGACGCTGATAACTGTATATTTTAATAGAGAGACTAAAATATACCTTTAATAAATTCTGATTAACGAATGAATAATATAAATACAAGTTGTAAAATAGAATAGTTTTGAAAGTTACATTAAGTAAACTTATGTAAAATTCTCTATTAAAACATTTTACCTTTCTGAATTTTAGATGTAATCCGTTTTAAGAATGTTTTTTTGTGTATAAATATAGAATAAATATTCCACAAGTTTTTTAAGATTGATTCTATGTAGAATATTAAATTATAAATTTTATGTGGAGTTTAGCTTGCATTAATAAATTTTAAAACAAATGTTGGGGGCTGTTTGTAAAATGCAAGTCATCTATTTGGTTATGATCTTAATAAATTTTGTTAAATTCCATTGTTATTCACTTTGAGTATATAAATTATTCAACACAAATGAAAACACACCAAAACGCGAATGTTTCTTTTCATAAATAAATCGAACTTTTACTGCCCTTACTGCAGTGAAATAATATTGGGAGGGTTCATCACTGATGAGCCAAGCCCTCCCAATATGTTTTTTCATCGCCGTAAGGATTTGTGAAAAGAAACATTTGCGTTTTAATGTTTTCATTTGTGTTATATAGATGGTGGGTTATTTCTTTGTATATAAATTATTCATTAAGATTGAACCGTTGGTTTTCGACCGCTACGACACGGGTTCGATTCCCGCATTGGGCACTTTTTTCTAATTAAAAAATGCTCCAATAGCCCCCGATTCTTGCAAAAGTCCAACCCCACCAGCGAGTGCAAGTAATTAAACGGGGCTCTGGCACATTTGTAAGTGCAAAGTCGAACTGCTTTTCACATGTGTAGACATGTGGTGCACTTACAGTAAAAGCAGTCGCCTACTTCTACCCACCATGATTATCATGGCCTGTGCCACGTGTACTAGGGATAAGGAAAAAAATTAAGATTGAAAGATTCAAATAAAATAATTCATATCTAGTCATTATTTTTCATGAATATTTTAAAGTGAAAAGCAATTTTATAAGTTTTTTTTTTTTTTAGATTGAAATGATTTGTAAATTTCACATTTCTTTTAATTTTGTTTATTTTTTATTCCAAGTAGACCTAGTACAGGCCAATCATGGTAGGTATTTAACGACCGCTTTTACTGCAAGTATACCACATATCTACATATGTATATTCCAGGACTCGAGATACCTACTGCTGGAATGCCCACTCTTCTTTACCGCTAGACAACAGACAATAAATAATGTTGTAGATCTATATCAATTTGTAAATAGAAGAGAGAATTATCATAGATTTAACTATTTTTGTAAATATATTAATGATTATCTTTCTTGCCTGAAAGGTTCAGGTTCCTAATATATGTTATTGTGTCTCTTTTTTATTTTTTAATTATTTTTCTTGTATAATATGTTTATAGCTGTTTCTGTTTTTAAAAAAATGTAAATCGACGCAATTATCCCTAGCCGGGATATCGCGTTTTGTGTGTTGAAATAAATACATATGTATAAATCAGTTTGACTTTTTCACTTATAAATGTGCCAGAGCCCCGATTGGGTACTTGTATTCACTGGTGGGGTTGGATTTTTACAAGAATCGGGGTTCATTGAAACAATTTTTTCTTCGGGGAAAAAAAAAAGTCAAATGCGGGAGTCCATTCCGGGTCGTAGCTGTCAAAATTCAAACCCCTCCTCAACCTTGCATGTAACCTGCTTAAAGAATGATTTCAAATTTCTTCTTTAAAGTTCAATAGAGTAAAGCTAAAGTTTTTATCCACCGGGTCGGTAGGTGAGTGGTCTAAACCATTGGTTTTTCGACTTCTATAACCCGGGTTCGAATCCCGCATTGGGCACTTTTTTTTTTTCTAAAAAAAAAATTGATCCAATAATCCCCGATTCTTGCAAAAGTCCGATTCCACTAGCAAGTGAAAATAACCAAACGGGACACTTGTAAGTACAAAAGTCCAACTGCTTTTCACATGTGTAGACATGCAGTGCATATACAGTAAAAAACAGTCTCCAACTTCGACCCACCATGATTATCATGGCCTATATACAACGTTTACTAGAGATATTAGTAAAAAAAGTTTTTAATAAATTTAACACGAACAATTTTGTCCAACTCTTTCCTTTGACTCTGTTATTGATTGATTTGAGTATTCATCGCTGATTCTAACCAAATCCACAAATTTATAAAATTGGAGTTTTACACTTTGAATAACACCTGTTTTAGAGTTTTTTAAAAATTGATGCCAAGTTAAGAACTAAAATACGAGTGATATTTCAAACAAAAAATACTTTTCGACAGTTTTTTTAAATCTCAAAAGAGACCTAAAAAATATTTCGTTTCATCTCTAAAAAATATATTTTTTAAAGACTTAAAGAAAACATCATGACTAAGCTATTGACTGTATTGACTCATCCATTGATGAACTCTACTCATCCCTAGCAGACACCATCAACATGCTCTACAAGCTTGATATCTTAATATTATTGTTGAATGGAGATAAGAAAGTAGATGTTTTGGGTACAACATCATTGACTGTATTGACTCATCCATTGATAAGCTCTACTCAGCATCCCCAGCAGACACCATCAACAAGATCTATAAGCTTGATATCTTAATATTATTGTTGAATGGAGATAAGAAAGTAGATGTTTTGGGTACAACATCATTGACTGTATTGACTCATCCATTGATAAGCTCTACTCAGCATCCCCAGCAGACACCATCAACAAGCTTGATATCTTAATATGATTGTGAGTGGAGATAAGAAAGTGGATGTTTTGGGTACCACATCATTGACTGTATTGACTCATCCATTGATAAGCTCTACTCAGCATCCCCAGCAGACACCATCAACAAGCTTGATATCTTAATATGATTGTGAGTGGAGATAAGAAAGTGGATGTTTTGGGTACCACATCATTGACTGTATTGACTCATCCATTGATAAGCTCTACTCAGCATCCCCAGCAGACACCATCAACAAGATCTATAAGCTTGATATCTTAATATTATTGTTGAATGGAGATAAGAAAGTAGATGTTTTGGGTACAACATCATTGACTGTATTGACTCATCCATTGATAAGCTCTACTCAGCATCCCCAGCAGACACCATCAACAAGATCTATAAGCTTGATATCTTAATATTATTGTTGAATGGAGATAAGAAAGTAGATGTTTTGGGTACAACATCATTGACTGTATTGACTCATCCATTGATAAGCTCTACTCAGCATCCCCAGCAGACACCATCAACAAGATCTATAAGCTTGATATCTTAATATTATTGTTGAATGGAGATAAGAAAGTAGATGTTTTGGGTACAACATCATTGACTGTATTGACTCATCCATTGATGAGCTCTACTCAGCATCCCCAGCAGACACCATCAACAAACTCTACAAGCTTGATATCTTAATATTATTGTTGAATGGAGATAAGAAAGAAGATGTTTTGGGTACCATATCATTGAATGTATTGACTCATCCATTGATGAGCTCTACTCATCCCAAGCAGACACCATCAACATGCTCTACAAGCTTGATATCTTAATATTATTGTTGGGTGGAGATAAGAAAGAAGATGTTTTGGGTACCACATCATTGACTGTATTGAGACTCAACCATTGATGAGCTCTACTCATCCCCAGCAAACATCAACAAGCTTTACAAGCTTGATATTTTAATATGATTGAGTAGAGATAAGAAAGAAAACATTAATTTTTGAAATAGTGAAAATTAAAAGACAAACAACAATCAACTAAAAGATGAGATCTGAGATAACAGAATATATTTAAACATGATCTCAAAGTTTCTCGACGACGAGAACGTGTAACGCCGCGTTCCATTGTTCTATAAACCACACAGTAGATCACCTCTTTATGTGAAATGGGTGGAGTCGTCCTAGCCAGTTATCCTCTCACGGATTAGCATCTTTATGGAAACTTCTTTGTTGCTAAAGGACAATAAACATTCCTACTGAAGTAGCTCTGTTCCCTTGCTTTTCCATGACATCTATTAGTTTGGATTCTCTCACTATACCTCACTGTTTTGAACATATCTCTTATGTCTCTCTTTATGTAGACGGCACGCGTGTGCTGTATATATGCTGAAAATGACACCTCTCCCTTTAAAAATGAATTAAAACGATGTTTTTTCGTTTAAAGTTCCAGTATAGAACGTATTGTTTGTTATAAAGAATGATCCATAATGATTAAGATGGGTATACTACTTTAGCGAAATTCCTAGTTTCCACTTATATTTAGATTAGGTCCAAATTTGCATAGCAGTCTTAGAGAAGGTGGATATATACATATTCAAGGCTGTATGGTCAATCAAACTTGAGGATGTGGTTTCCTAACAGATATATGTGACACGCCGTTACTTGTTTAGATTAGGTTATGTTATTTTCAATATGTACGATCAAATTTGCATAGTAGTGCTGAACTGAGAAGGTGGATATATACATATTCCATGCTGTATGGTCAATCGCCCTTGAGGATTTGGTTTCCTAACAGATATATGTGATACGCCGTTACTTGTTTATATTGTTGTGTTTCAATATGTATGACCAAATTTGCATAGCAGCGATGAGAACATGGATATGCACATATCCCAGGCTGTATGGTCGGTCAAGGGCGATAGAGGATGTGGTTTCCTAACGGATATATGGGATACGCCGTTACTTGTTCATATTGTTGTGTTTCAATATATATGACCAAATTTGCATAGCAGCGATGAGAAGGTGGATATGCACATATCCCAGGCTGTATGGTCGGTCAAGGGCGATAGAGGATGTGGTTTCCTAACGGATATATGTGACACGCCGTTTCGAGATCGGCTTCATGTAACAAGTCTCCGATTACGTTCAGGATTCTCCCGACTTGGCACAAGCTATGTATCAATGGGGGGCCTTGGAGGATAAATATTCACTACATTGGAGTAACTCGACCCCACGGTATCGTTCTTACATATCATCTTAGAGATCTGCTAGTCTAAAGATGTCAGTTTGAACAACAAAAACCACGGTTCGATACCCGCTTTGAGGAAGTTTTTCAAGCAATAATACGAAGAAGTAGATTATTAGATCGTATTATTGAGAATAGCAAACCTATAAATATTGTTAATTCTGTCATATAATATATGCAACTTTTATTTCGCGGTATGCATATAAGATCCTCTTTGTATCAGCTTTCTTTGTAATTGACAAAAGGGACTGCGAGATTTGAATGCTTGCTTTCCACTTAAGATATCTTCCCGGCGATTATTTCTTACAATGATAAATTGTTTTTCTCCCATACATATATACAATGGCTCTTTCACTATTACTGTACAAGTCCAATTCTATTAGAAGTAACCAAACAGGACTCTGTCACCTTGTAAAAGTAATTGTAGAACTCTCCTATATCTGTGTAGACGTGTGATGCACATACATAAGCGAAACTCCTATCTCCATGATTATCATGGCCTGTCTCAGGTGTATTTGGGAATAAAAATCTTGGGGAATTGCGTTTTCGAATCATTTCCTTTAAAATTGGCTCTTTTTTTTTCTTGAGCCGTTTCTTTTCGTTTCCGGAAACTAAAAATATCGTTCCTTTCTTAATTATGGCTTTGAATGATTGATTTTGGTAGCTGTGTAAGGCTTTGATTGCCTTAGCACGACATCTGTAGTTAAAAAAAAAGAAACAACTTCTCTTCCACTGTACTTTACTGCGATGAAAAAAAAAATACTGGGAGGTCTTGGCTCATCAATGGTGAACCCTCACAGCGGTTTCGCCAGTTTACTCTACCTCTCTACCAATTCCTTTGAAGTACCGGATATATAAGCAGAGAGAACAGCCCAATACAATATTATATAGCGTACTAATTGATTAAACTGCCGAAGTCCCTGAGAGGGTTTGCCA
This sequence comes from Cordylochernes scorpioides, assembly GCA_030710605.1. Taxonomy (NCBI): domain Eukaryota; kingdom Metazoa; phylum Arthropoda; class Arachnida; order Pseudoscorpiones; family Chernetidae; genus Cordylochernes; species Cordylochernes scorpioides. The sequence continues at coordinate 137,899,508 of CP092863.1, forward strand.
GTGATGAGCCAGGCCTCTCTCTATATTTTCCACCGCTGTACAGAAAAATTCCTTTTATTTTGGGAAAAATGAAAAATAAAATACTTTTAAAAATAATTTGTTTTCTTACAATATATATAAATGATTTATTTTTATTTTATTATTTTATTTCAATTTAAAGCGCTATGTACCCCTAGGAACACTTACGCTGTCATACATGTATGCCTTTACATTTTAGGCCGTGAATAGAATAATCATATGATGTTAACAATGAGAATGAGAGGGAAAAAACGATAAAAGACCTGTGTACAAAATAAAAGAAGTGTCTGGCAATATGTACAATATGCATTTATTATAGCTTACACACACACACCGTCAAAATGTAAGAGGGAAAAAAATATGCCGTGGAAAAATTTGGGTGAGCTTTCGGTATCAGGGTTGCTTCCTTCATCAGGCTGAGGTTATCGATTCCAAGATTGATTGAAACCATTAACAATGATGTGGCTTATCGCTGGGCCACTTGTGGATGAATATTGATTTATAGGAAGAACACCAGGAAGACCTAGAATGGAATTCGTGGACCATTTTGGGTGAAGACCCTACAATACTATCAAAGAACTTCTATAGAAAGGACGCTCTGAGAGGACAGGGATACTGACAGTCACCAACATATGGCTGGTTAAGGAGAAATAGATAGACCCTACGATACCATCAAAAGACTAGCCATAGAAAAGAAACTCTAAGAGGACAGGAATACTGCCAGCCACCAACCGGGTTGACGAGAAAATTTTACTTTTGTATTTAAAATGACGCCATTGTTTTATCTGATATGGAGGATTGTATCATTATGTATTCGCCGTAATAAAATTGTTAGGAGAGAGGCGGGTGCTCACGTGCCACTGTTCTAAACCTACTTGTTTTAGCTACATCTTTTCCCGGGTAGTTGGCGACTTCTGTACGCTCCAGGAACCTGGGTTACTTAAATAAATAAATAATAATACATCTTTTCCCGTGGACTTAACGGTAACTTTTTACAACTTATTTATTCCTTTTAACTTTCATGTATAATTATTTTTTACATAATTTAGTTTTGTATAATAATTTCCCATACTTTCCTATCGTTGAAATTTCATACTTTTTGTTCTTGGAGATTATTTAAGACATTTAGTTAGAAGGTGTTCTTTATAAAACCATTAGTTTGTAAATAAACGTTAAAAAGACTTCTCGGATGTTTTATCCCAGTACATCAGGTCACCAGCGCAACAATATTATTCGCCAAGTAATAAGAAAAACGCGAACTTTTGGGACAACCTTATATGTTGCCCTTATTTTTTATCCCTTTTAATTATTATTCAATTATTATTAAGGTTATTGAAAAATTATTCCGATTGATGGCGTAAGCCATCAGCAAATTTTATTTTCACGATCATTATATACCTTTCTCTTATATTATCAACCTGATCCTAGCACAATTTCACTTTTGTACTAATTTTTAATTTTAAAAAGTCGGTGGACGAGTAGGTAACACCCTCGATTCCCGACAGTCATGAACCTGGATTGAATCCCGCGTTAAAATTTTGTTTAATATATGAATAACCTTCACATATTATTCATTGTTTCAATTATCATAAACTAGGTTGCTCTTGTTGAGCGGTATCTAATAAAGTGATTTTGAAACCGGCTGTACAATTTTTTATAATGTTTTTTTGAACATATTTAGTTGAACATTTTTTTGTTGTTGTTCAAAGCTCTACCCCATTTAGTCAATACACCTTATAGCTATATTATCTTTACCTAAATGAATCCATTGAAATCAATGTAAGCGAATTTATTTTCGTGGTAGTATAATGACCTATTAATTACGATTTGTAAAAAAATACAATAAAATGAATGACTTTGAGAAAGAGGGGTTTAAAATTAATTTGAGATTTTTTTTTGTGTGTTTCTTTCCCTAATCCTTACATTTAGAAGTAATTTAAAACCTCTACTTCGTAAAAAATATATATTTGTAATTGCAATTTTTATTTGTTCGGATTTAAAAGCTTAAAGAAAAATGACTTTTTTAAATTCAGATATAACATTTAAAAAATATTCTTTTTTTGATTGATTCATTGTTTTAATTTAACATTTTAAAGATTTTTTTTGTTACATTGAGTTTTTTTTTAATGTTTTCATTCATTAGGTTTGGCAACACTGATATTATCGTCTGGTGCTTATATTTTGGCGCCAAAATTTTGTATAATCTTTTGAGGATAGTAATAAATATACTTTTTAACAGTATTTTTAGGTAAAATATAATTTAGAAAATTTAAACAAATGTATATACGGATTATATATATATATTTCCTCCCGCGTCTAATAAGTCGATGCGGGGCATGAGATTGAATGTGAAGTTTATATAGCGAGTTATTCTTCACAGTTGATCAGGCTAAAACAAAGGCCTTATCTCTTCAGAATTCTCAACGAACAAGCTAGTGAACCGTCTGCTTAAAAAGAAGCTTCTTCGACGTCTTCTTCTTTCTTCCATTGATTCTTTCTTATTGATTCAATCTTTGTTGGTGAACCTCTCGTACAGAACACTTCGCTCTTCCTTCTTTTAATTCAGAAACATAATTCCAGTACAATTTTTCTCATTTGTGTACTTTATATATATATATATGTTGTAATATATTCCAATATATCTATGTCTCCATGTATTGTATAAATGTATAATGTAATTGCCAAAGTAACAAATAAAATTTCGAGTGAGTGACAGTCGATGCCAGAAGGAGGAAAGAGGTCCGAAAAACAAGTCGGGTTCCTAGGTGTGCCCTTTCTTACTCAAACAGATTAGTCGGCTTTGAGACACAATGATGGACAGACCCCTCTAGACAGATCTCTCCCCGACCAGGCGCCGGCTACACTCACTCTCTGCCAATCTCTATGGTGCCATCCAACATGCCTCGTCTTTTTGTGTAATCCCAATCACGCCTGAAACCACTCTAATCATTGTGGCCACCACGACTGCAACCAACATGCCACACTACATTCATCCAACAGATACAACAACTATACATTACTACATATATATATATATATATAGTTCGGCGTTCACGCGCACCTATGGCCTTAAATACATATTTATTGGGTTTTTTCAAGAATCTTCAAAGATTAGTTTTTTGGTTGTCGATGTACAGCTTTCTCTACGCTGACGAGGGCCAACAGCCTGTAACGTGTACGTAGTTGTGGATTTTCTTGATTAATAAGAAAGGGTATTTGACCAATAATCTGAAATAATGGAAAAAATTCAACGATTAGTTGATATTTATTCCGAAAGATGTCGTTAGCCATCAGCAACTTTTATTTGAAAGATCAGGAGATGTTTTTTCTTCTCTCTTTGTGATTGGCTGAAGAGCTTCCCCATATTTACATAAATCCATTTCTATTTATTGTTTATACTGAAGAGTTATTTTTGTGCAAATTCTTGTCTCAAAACTAACAAAAACTTTGAGAGGGTTTACCAATGATGAGCCAGGGGTCCTCCTAATATATATTTTATCATTGAAGTATGAGGGTAGTAGAAATGTATTTAAAAAGAAACCGGTACCTTATAAATTGTTATATTTTTCAAATATCAGGTCTACCTATCACACATGAATTTAATCTCAAGATTTTTAAAATATCTTGCTTTCCAATGGACGAAATAAGAAATGTATTTACATATTATGTGGATTACCTGTTTCTTTGAGACAGATGTCAAGTCTGGAATTTCTCCTCAATTTCCCAACTGGGTAGATTGAAATGTGTGTTTAGCCATTTTTGTAATTTATAGGTGTTGCCATAGAGTGATGCAAAACCCCGTGTAAAGGATAGATATTTATTGGAATTTGCATAATATTAGAAACTAAAAATCTAGTTGCATATATCCTGTGTGTTGTGTGTGAATGTGTAATTGACTAGACATACTATTAGATTGGGGCTTAGATTGAGTTGAGAGACTATATGTAGAACGAAGAGGAATTTTTCCATATGCTAAGAAGATTTTGATTAAAAAATGTAATAACAATCTGGAACACGTCTCACTATAAACAAATCTAATTCTATATATAACTTTTGATCTTACTTAATTGTAATATTCGTTTAGATAGATGTACGATTTAAAAAAACTCTTCTTGTAATTTGCATAATCGCATAAGCTCTCCTAGTTGCATATATCTCTAAATACGCAGTAGCGGCAAGGCTTAAGAGAGTGACTTAAGCAAGTAAGTAAGTACTTGGAAGTAATTGTTTCTCAGTTCGCCTTTGACCTTGACATTCTGACCTTCCCAAATGAAGTCGTCTGGTGACAAATTGAACTTCAGTTCCCCCCACGGCTGACATAATTGTCTTCCTGCCACCGCTTCCTAGTCTTTCCTTCTTCCTTTCAGTCGTTTGATATCTTCTGATAGTACATCCTCTCTCTTTACATTCTTGTTGAATCCTTGGTGCGCTTGCTCAGTATTTTGTCGAATTTATGCTTTAAAGTCCTTTAGTCTCAAATATATTTAATTTCTTTCATCCTGCTCGTTTAAAAAAAAGGTCAGATTCTCATATATGACAGCGGCTAGAAAGTTTATAGAGAAGTGCTACTATAAGAAGATAGGCAATCAACCTAGTAAAAATATCAAAATCTTTTACTAAACATTGTTTTCAAGATATATAATTTTATAGGAGAAAACTTGAAGTTGAAAGATTTTGAAGTAGGCAGTTTATATGGTACAGACCCTGATAATGATGGTGGGTAGTTAGCAACTGCTTTTACTCTAAATGCACCACAAGTCTACTAGTCTATGTAGAAAGCAGTTCGATTTTTACACTTACAAGTGTTCCTTAAACCCCCGTTTGGTTACTTACACTGGTGGGGTTTGGAGTTTAGCAAGAAACGGGGGCTATTGAGAGACAATTTTTGTTTCTTCAGAAAAAAAAAAAAAAAGGCCAATACCAGGATTCGATCCTGGTTTGTGGTTGTCGAAAATCGACAGTTTCCATTATTCCTACGTTCAACAAACCCCAACAACAATGTTGACAAAACCTATAGGTTCCAGGAAAGAATTCTCTGAGGTTCCCTTTCCAAAATCCTCACACAGAACGTAGATGACACGGGTCTCTCCTGGAAATAGACACTTATTAGAGTTAGTATTTTTCAGTTAAAGTATTTTTATTCTCTAAAAAATAGCCATTCAGGGGAATTTTACTGCTATTTATTATCGTAAAGATAGAGGCTGCCTAGCTGGCGTTCATAGTTCTCCAAATAACTGGACGAAGTATCTTTGATTTGTTATTTATTAATTACACTCATGCACAACACTTAGGGAAGTTATACCTTTTAGCATGTATATCAGGATTCAGACAATAACTCTGAAATATATTACAGTGACCTTTATTGAAGACACACGAGATAACCAAGCGTGAACAAAACTTAAGGAAGTTGTACCTTTTAGCATGTATATCAGGATTCAGACAATAACTCTGAAAGATATTACAGTGACCTTTATTGAAGACACGAGATAACCAAGTGTGAACAAAACTTAAGGAAGTTGTGCCTTTTACCATGTATATTGTGATTCAGACAAGAACTCTGAAATATATTACAGTGACCTTTATTGAAGACACACGAGATAACCAAGTGCGAACAAAACTTAAGGAAGTTGTACTTTTTAGCATGTATATCAGGATTCAGACAATAACTCTGAAAGATATTACAGTGACCTTTATTGAAGACACACGAGATAACCAAATGTAAACAAAATTGCCTCGTATCCTTAAAAAAAAAAACAGAAGATCGGCTAGTTCAAAGACTTTCCACTTCCTCGAGTTTTGTCCATAAGTGTGTTAAACATTTTTTATTGCATATATAATCAACAAAAACTCTTACGCTCTGCAAATCTTTGCAGCTCAAATTTAGTAACTACATACACTGGCAATTATGTATATCTGATGTCTTAAAATGTCTTGAGTGTGTGAGAGATTGCTCTTTAAATAAAGGAAGCTTTCGGAGGGGTTATCTTTCTCAAGAACGCGCGGTGTATTGTGGGAGTCCAGACGATCCTTCCACCAATCAGAAGCGAGGTAATGGTCTGAAAGGAGATACCATTGTAGAACCTATCTCTAGGCATTCATCGCGCCATTGAAAGGATCCAATTGGTGAAATCCTCCTCCCCACCCTCCATTAAATTTGCTGAAGAGATAGAATTACGCCATTGTTTCAACCTTCTTTGTTGACGGCAAAGGTAAATACCAATGTACAAAGGAATACAGATTTGGATAAACCTCTTGTTGCAGATTTTATAGCATTTTTGACTATCGTCTGTTGATAACTTTCAATGAGATAGCATTCCTCATCTCTCTACGGTTTATTTTATCTCTTTCTTGGTGAAGAGCTATCTACGAAAGCTCAAATTCGACTTGGGATGATTTATTCTAAAATTATCACTTTTTTTTATGATAAATATAAAACTCTCGATGAAATATCTTTATTTTTGAGATTTTACTTCTTTCTCTTTGCTCAAATATATGCGTTGAACTTGTACAATTCTGTATACAAATGATGGCAGGTCTAAGGCTTATATTCTCGTCAAGCAAATTTCTACAATTGCAGAAGTATATTTCCACAGTTTCATTTAAACACCAATGTCAAGAATAAACCTTCAAGTACAGATACTATATAAACCGAATGAACAATAGGTATAACGATATGGTGTATTAAATTGGCGAAATCGCTAAAAATGTTCACCACAGATTAGCAAACCCTTTCCACAATTCTCTTTTTCATATTCAGTTCAATAATTGCACAAATACGTTCATTATGTAAATAAAAAATCAATAGTGTTAAAAAGTTCCATTCTATACACACTGAGTGCTCTATGCGTATATTGTTTAGTTATTATCAAATCACTCTGATAGATAACTAGAGAGAGAAGTGGGAAAGAGAGAGATAAGTCTATCGGAGAAGAATCCAAGTTAACTTATAAAGTTTATGTATGCAGAAAACGGTTATAAACGTCCATTATGTAAAAAAGAACAAGATCGTTGAAAAATTCCATCTATACACAGAGTACACTATGTATATTGTTTAGGTAGTATTAAATCTCTCAAATAGAGAGATAGGGAGAAGGGGGAAAGAAAAACATGTTTAGCATAAAGTTAATGTATGGAGAGAAAACGGTTATAAACGTCCATTATGTAAAAAGAACAATAGCGTTGTAAAGTTTCATCCTCTACACACGGAATGTATGTTTAGTTGTTATCAATTCTAATAGAGAAATAGAGAGAAGAGGGGAAGAAAGACATGTCTAGGCAGAACCCAAACTAAATTATAAATGTATGCAGAGAAAACGGTTATAATCCATATTTATGGAAGTGTCCAATAACCAGTCTGGACTGACCTTGACTCTGCTGAAGTGGCTTCAAAACATCCTTCTCCTTTTTTTGGTCGTCATTCGAGTGGATTGCTTGATGTGGGTGAGAAGGAAAGAAAAACTACTCGCCTTTATAAATGAACTGTAGACTTTTTTGTCTACTCACGGTGTGAGGTATTCTAGTTTTGTTCAGTTCGTCTAACTACTCCTTTTTGTCACACACACTTCTTTATCAATATTTTAATATGCCTCAATTCATACCACGTTTGGATACAGAATGGTACAAGTTTAACGCTTATATTTGAGTAAAGAGAGAGATATAACTAAAATTTAAAAAATAAAGATATTTATAAAACAATATAATGTGGCTTATGATTGTAGAAACGACATTTGACACAATTATCCCGCAAATGTTTCTTTTGGACAAAAAAAAAATCGAAATTTATTTTAAAGAGAAATAACGATTATTTCTAACCTTAAGGATGAGGTATGAAAGAATAAATTGTGAAGAGTAATGGTAAATGGAAAAATAAAGTTTCCAAGGATGGGAATCGAACCCACAGTGTTCCGCTTACCGGGCAGATGCCATGTCCACTTAGGCTACCCTGGACATATTTTTCGTTCAAAAGAAACATTTGCGGGATAATTTACAAATGTCGTTTCTATAAAGATATTTATTCGAGAGTTTTCATATTTAGTATAAAAAAAATCATGATTAATTTTAGAATGAATTCTCCAAAGTCGAATCAAATTTAAGCTTTCGTAGATAGTTCTTTATCAAGAAAGAGATAAACCTTTGAAATGGGGGATGCTATCGAATTAAAAAGTGGATTTACGGTTTTAAAGATATCTTTTTTTTTAAACTAAAATTTATGATTTTTTAAAATATTGGTCTTATTGATTTTTTTCAAAAATATTCTAAAATTATTCAATTTCAAATTCACAACCACTCTACGAAATTATTCTATTGTAAATTTATATCAATTTTTATTCAGTTTTTGTTAGTCTGGAAAATATATATTATTATATTTAAAGTGAGTAGTCCAATTATTTTCTCTTTTTTTAAATTATTATTTTAAAAATCTATGGCCGCCATTTTAAAATAAAAATCCAGACGTATGTTTACTAAAAAATGTTCATTTATATTGATAATTTGTCAAAGAAACCTATTTTTTAAAGGTCGTTTTATTGGTGTTTCCTTTGTTGTGAGGACAATGTGTATTTATGGCCAAAAGATGCTTTTCCAATCGTCTGCTCTAAAATAAAAGGTCGTTTGGGACTTTAATAATTGAAACAAATAAGGCCTAAGGGAAGTAGCTTCCTTAAAAGGACCCCCCATGTCGATTATAAAACACTTTAACAGCTGGAAAATTTGAGAACTTTTTTCGAAAAAATGTCTTTGTTGAAATGTCTAAGAGTAAGTGACAATATGGCTATCAATATTTCATTTTTTAAAAGATAATTCTTCCTCTTTCTAACCAGTTAGTAAAAAACACTTTAACAGCTGGAAAATTTTAGAACTTTTTCGAAAAAATATGTCTTAAAGGATTGAAATGTCTGAGAATGAGTAACTATATGTTTATCAATATTTCCTTTTTTTAAGCATTATTTCTATTTCTCCACCCACAGTTAGTAAAAAACACTTAAACAGCTGGAATATTTGAGAACTTTCTTCGTAAAAATGTCTTGAAGGATTGAAATGACTGAGTCAGTGACTATATGGTTATCAATATTTCCTTTTTTAAAAAAGATCATTCTTCCTCTCTCTAACCAGTTAGTAAAAAACACTTTAACAGCTGAAATATTTGAGAACATTTTCGAAAAAATGTCTTAAAGGATTGAAATTTCTAAGAATGAGTGATTATATGGTTATCAATACAAGAAATACTTTTATTTCCTATTTTGAAGAGTATTCTTTAATAAGTTAGAGTATTTAAAATTTTGTTGGAAGTTTTTATATGTATTCTCTATTTAATTTATGTGTAAAAATGGTGGAGTAACATAACTGTTGTATATCGTGGGGAAAACATTAAAATATCATCAAATATTATCTCTATAGATAAAAATTATTGAATTAGAGTGTTCATCAGTGGTAAACCATCTCAGCGGTTTAACTAAATTAAACTACAGACCGCTTTACTATTGTATTGGATTGGTTTTCTTATATATCCTGCACATTTACTATGGAAGGCAACTTAGGGATGTTTATTATAAAATAAATGAAGCTTCCAGTGTTAGGTTTCTTGTGCAACTTTTTATGTTCAAGCTTTCGGACTTGTCAGTCCTTCAACAGGATTATCACGTTAACAACTTAATAATAAATACAATTTTATATGCACATTATTATATACATATTTTAAATACTTATTATATATTGAGAGAAAAATATATCACATTATTTCTGTTAGTTGTTAGGGATGTTTAGGGAACCTATGGACATAAGCTTATAGGCCTGTAGATTTGCATATACAGTGGTACCTCGACATACGAGCGCCCCAACATACGAGTTTTTCGAGATACGAGCCGACGAGCAAGTGATTTTTTGCTTTTAATTACGAGCGAAATTCGAGATACGAGTTCGGTAGTAACACGCAGTCGCGCCATCACGCGCACATCCAGGAACTGACGACTGAGGAGATACAAGAGTTACAGTCACAGCAGCATACTGAGGTTATGCAAGTAATTGGTTTTGAGGAGTCAGAGGAGAAGGTTATTTCTACAAGTGAGATAAAGGAGATCTTAGGAATTTGGGAGAGAGTTTCACAGTTCGTGGAAAAAAAAAACACCCAGAAAAGGTTGCAACAGGTCGTGCATCTTACCTTTTTAATGACACTTGCCTAACTCATTTCCGGAACATTCTGAGAGGGAGGAAGAAACAAACCTCCTTGGACATGTTTTTTTCTAAACGGCCTACAGGTGAAATCGAGAAAAATGTAGCGAAAAAGGCAAAGACCAGTGAGGATATCTAATTTATTTCTTTACATTCTCTTTTTTGTTTTTGTGCAATAAATATTTGATATTTATAAATACGTTTTTATTATTTAAAACCACGTAACAAAAATAACTGGGGTGACATTTTGGAGGTTTGAACGGATTAACGGTAGTTCAATTGTTTTGTATGGTGAAATTTGCTTCGAGATACGAGTAATTCAAGATACGAGTAAGGTTGCGGAACGAATTAAACTCGTATGTCGAGGTACCACTGTATATGTCGTGGTCAAATGAAGAGGCGCAACCGTTATGCCAAGCGAACAGCGCACACCGCGATGTCTGCCACCTTTATTTTTTGTACAGTTTTTATAGATGGATGAATTTGCATATTTACATTTTAACACAAGCTTAACATATTTACATACTTCTTTTGACGAAAAAATATCATATCTCTTGGGCATTAATTATACAAATTATGACATATATATATATTTGCTTATCCCTAGTACACGTGGTACAGGCCATGATAATCATGGTGGGTAGTTAGCGACTGCTTTTACATGTGAAAAGCAGATGTATTTATATAAAGTTCTGGAGGGTAGAAACAAATGGAAAGAAGAACTCTATGAAGAATTGGATTGATGAATTGAATGTAAAGCTATGAAGAGAAATGAAGAACTCAGGTTAGAAGAACCAATGTAGACATCAACATTACCATAACTATATTGAAAGATTATAAACTCAAAAGGAGCTTGTATGAAAAAGTGAAAGTTGTATAAGCTTATGATTTTGCTTTGTTTTAAAAATGAATCGATGTTGGTTCCATATGCTTGAATTGAATATTACACCTTAGTTCTATATATGTTATTACTTAAAAGGGAACAAAACGAAACTACAAATTTGCAAATGATTTGATAACTAACAAAGAAAAAAATAATAAATATAATAAATGATTATGATAAAAAAATTGAATATGTCTGCCAGAAAAATGATTCTATGAATTAAAAAATAAAATACAGTAGACTCTCCTATAACGCGAATTTTTACAACGCGATAAAAAAAATTGCGACAAATTTATTTATACAACGCGAATTTTCGTTTAACGCGTTATAAAATAAAACAATTTACCCTAACAACATTCGCGTTATACAAGTTTTATTTCGTACAACGCGAATTCCTATAACGCGATTTCATACAACACGGAACACATTAATCGTGTTATAGGAGAGTTTACTGTAATAACAAACTTAACATATAAATTTCAAACAGAGCTTCTTCTATAGAACATGTTTATTTTGCGAGCTTTCGAACGACATCATCTTCAACGGGCTAAAGAACCAATGTAGATCATGTCAAGAGAAAGCAAGCTGCCAAAGAATCTACAGAGAGTACAGAAGCTCAACTACCACAAACTTTTCCTTTGAAGCCATAAATAGATTATTCAATCCACTCTTAACATGATCCACATTGGTTTTATTCCCTCTAAAATGCATTTCTGAGAAAGCTAATAAAAAATATTCAAAATAAAATTAAAAGTTTAAAGAAGGAGATGAAAATTTAATAAATAATAAAAGTTCTCGCTAAAGCTTTCAAGCATTTTCTGAAAATTTAAAATAGCTCTTTATCTCTCTTTACGGCTTTTAAAATCCCCAAGACACTCTGATGTTGAAGCTATGTATAGATGTTTCATTGTCATCTATTTTTAGGCCTATCTAAGCCTAATAAAGATATCTTTTTTTTAAAGTATGACAAAAATAGAATCTATTTTTAGATTTTTATATGGGTGTTGAGATTTTATATGTGTTTTTTCCTGGCTTTAACTACTTTCTATTTTAAAGTTCTGTCGTCTTAAAACCGGATTTCTTAGAAACTTCACAAAAGTTTAGTATTTGAGGCTTAGTTATACTCGACTTTTCCTCGGTCGCATGTGCGACGCATAATCTGGCTTTGTCACCGACCCAAGTCCGCTAGTGTTGCAGAGACAGTCGATAGATAGCGCTTAGTTTTTGGCGTCTATTTTGACGGGAGAGGTGACCTCTTTTTATAGATCAAATTGACACCCGCCAAAATATTCATATCATATGCACTCATGGACAAAACTAAATGAAGTGGAAAGACTTTGATATCGCCGGTCGTCTCTCTTTTTTTTTTTTTTTTTTTTTTTAAGGAGACAGAGGCAATTTTGTTCACACTTGGTTATCTCGTGTGTCTTCAATAAAGATCACTGTAATATCTTTCAGAATTATTGTCTGAATCCCAATATACATGCTGAAAGTTACAACTTCCTTAAGTTTTGTCCATGAGTGTATATAAAGTCTTATTACATGGAATTTAATACCTTTCATCAGTTTACTATATGAGACTTCCTGGTTGGTTCTTTGCCCCAATTTTTTGGAAGTTTATCGCCTTTTTTATAATACATTCCTCATTTTGATGGTTTATGTTCTAATATATTAGAGATTTCTTTTTTTAAATCACGTTAGCTATTTTTTAATTTTAAAATGTAGGTCATCTATATTGGAAATTTGTTGTAAATATTAAACATGAGTTCGTTGACGTATTCTTGAAATGTTGTTTTCTAAGACCTATTCTCCTTCTTTCAAATGGCTCGTAGAAGAATTTATAGCTACATATGGTAAAAATACATTTTTTACATCGAAAAATAGTGTTTTAAAAACATTTATGATTGTTTATTGTACCTCCTTTCTGTTAAATAAACCATTACAATATATCAATATAGGTATATATATATGTGTGAAAAAGTAAAAAATAAAAATGTCAGGTGCTGATATTGAAAACAACGAAGGCATATCCTGACCAAAAAATCTTTTTGGTTCCAGAGGCTTCTTGGGAAATCAAGAATGGGTATTTAAGGCCAAATTTGCGTAAATACGCTTAACATGTGGATAATAATATTATAAAATATTGCTGAGATAGAAAATTATTTGCTTATTTTGTTTTAATACAAGTATTTTGCCAATGGTATGCAGACGTGGAAACTCTTTTGAATAAAATACAATAACTTGAAACTTACTAATTGATTTGATAATTGATCTGATAAAATCAACTTAAGGCAAAAAGAAGGAAGAAAACAAAAGATTTAAAACGTATTTACATATTTACAAAAACAGGAAAACAACAACAATGTATTTATATAAGCTACGCTATCTGGCGGTCGACTTTACAGAGAATTTCTAGAACAATATGTTTTAAAATTAAATTTTAAAAATTTACATAATATAACATATTAAAAATAAAGAAAGCATATCCTGACCAGGAACACATGTCCTTTATAGAAGGCAGGGCGCCATCTAGTGGAACAGAAATCAACTAAACATTGATTTAGCCTGTTTCCTGATATTTGGCCAACCCAATTTCTTGATAAATCAAGAAAAGCCATCCACGATATAACATATATATATATGATGTATATGTATATATGTATGCTGTATATAATAAACGTTTCCGAAAAAAAAAAAACCATTACTTCTGTGAACATGGCTATATAGATGAAAGAAATCAATATTTAGGTGGTGTCAAGGGACCGATAAAGTGAATGCTATAGCTGTTTTAGTGCTGTACAGACCTTAATGTCCCCTAAATTGGTCGTTCATGCCATAGCTACTCCAGATAAACACATTATAAGCCTTTCTAATAGATCAGTTTCTCTCTCATATAGAAGGTAATGAATGACCATAGAGATGTCGGTATGGAAATCTTTTTAATAAGAAGTTAGCAGATGTTTTTGTTTATTTTATTCTTAACACTAATCCACTATAATCTACTCAATGTGAAAAAATAGTATAATATCACATTTGTACTATTTTTTCACATTGTGTCGCGGTCTCACGCAATTCTGGCCTTAACTACCCGTTTCATGATTTTTCAGGATGCCTGAATGGCCAGTTTTTTGGTCGTTGAGGTACATCTTGCACCACGCTGATGAGGGCCAAAAGCCCGAAACGCGTCCGTGGTTAGCTTTTCTTGATTAATCAAGAATGGGTATTTGGCCAATTCTGGAATAATTAAAAATCAACGAGAATAGTTGATATTTATTCCGATAGATGGCGCAAGCCATCAGCAACTTTCAGTTGCACGATAAGGAGATACTCAATTCAAAGCAACAAATATCTTTTAAGAAACTGATAATTTATATTATGCTGATTGTACATATTGCTAGACATTTCTTTCTTTTGTACCCAGTTCTTTTCTCGTTTTTTTTTTCTTCTCTCTTTCTCATTGTTAACATCATATGACTATTCTATTCACGGCCTAAAATTATAGTACATAAAAAGACATACATGTATGACAGCGAAAGTGTCCCTAGGGGAACATAGCGCTTTAAATTTAAATATATTTATATACTAAAAATAAAGAATGCATATCCTGACCAGGAGCACATGTGCTTTACAGAAGGAAGAGTGCCATCTGGTAGAACATGTTTAGTTGATTTGGAACATGAACAATGTTTAGTTGATTTCTGTTCCACCAGATGGCGCTCTGCCTTCTGTAAAGCACATGTGCTCCTGGTCAGGATATGCTTTCTTTATTTTTTATATCAACACCTGACCCACTTATCTTTTATTTTTTCTATTGTTTTATCATATATATATATATATATATATATTTTCTTTTTGCTAATGGAGAGAATACGTCGAATTTTCAGCTAGGATGCGTCATTGCACGCGAATAGGTAGATTTAAATTCAAAAAAGATATCGTAAGTTTAATAAACAAAGAACAATTAGTGTTGGGTGTTCAGTAATATTACATATCTATTTTTCGGTTTATAAACATATTTGAATTGCGTGAGACTTTTCTATATATTATACGCGAAACGCGTTCGTGGATGGCTTTTCTTGATTTATCAAGAAGTTGGGTTGGCCAAATATCAGGGAACAGGTTAAATCAATGTTTAGTTTATTTCTGTTCCACCAGATGGCGCTTTGCCTTCTGAAAAGCACATATGCTCCTGGTCAGGATATGTCTTTTTTATTTTTAATATCAATACCTGACATTTTTATTATTATTTTTTTTTTATATATTATTTTTTCAAACACACACATATATATAAAGAGACAAGGGTCGCCTCTCCCATCAAAATAGACGTCTAAAACCAGACGCCATCTATTGACCGTCGTCGCAACTAGCCGCCTCGGGTCGGTGACAAATGCGGCGACGGTCAATAGATGGCGTCTGGTTTTAGACGTCTATTTTGACGGGAGAGGCAAACCTTGTCTCTTTAGATCAATTTCCTCCCGGAAAAATTTCATGTATATATATTGTAGCGTAGAAATCAAGCCTTGAAATATCCTAAGATGTAAAAGTATTTATTGATGACGTCACAGCGACGAGTCGACAATTAGTAACAAGTGATAAAATAATAAAATATTTCTTCGCCACAATATATATGTATTTTTTATTATTTCTTATGGGCGATCGCTATAGACTTTTAGCACACTTGTAAGAAATGTTCTCTGGAAACCTAACGAGAAAGACAGAAGGCTCTCATCTTATCCATTTATTTGTCTATCTCTCAGACTGGAGGTTGAGTGTGACAAGGTCATCATATCGTCCTAATTGTCCACTTAACGGCAGTACACTCGACCTCGTACCCCCCACACCAGTCGATCTGATTGGAGAACTTTTTGAGCTGAACCAGATATGATTTTCCAAGAAGAGTTCTATGGAGATTGATGTGTGTAATAACAGAATCAATATGGAGGAATGTCGATAGTATGGTTAGATTTTCTTAATGAACTATTTCATGTCTTTTTTTACATGGTAGTTGTTGGTACGTATTCCAAGTACAGGTCATGATCATCATGGTGGGTAAGTAGCGACTGCTTTTTTTTTTTGGGGGTGGGGGGGACTTTACCGCATGTCTACATCATATGTAGATAGCAATTTGATTTTTACACTTACAATAACGTGAAACTGTGTGTACTTCATCTCTTCCGTAAATTATGTGAATTTTTCCCAATCTTTCTCGTCATCGAATGTGTCTGTGATTGTGTCTGTAGAGCGTTACACTGTACTCCATCTCTTCCGTAAATTATGTGAATTTTTCCCAATCTTTCTCGTCATCGAATGTGTCTGTGATTGTGTCTGTAGAGCGTTACACTGTACTCCATCTCTTCCGTAAATTATGTGAATTTTTCCCAATCTTTCTCGTCATCGAATGTGTCTGTGATTGTGTCTGTAGAGCGTTACACTGTACTCCATCTCTTCCGTAAATTATGTGAATTTTTCCCAATCTTTCTTGTCATCGAATGTGTCTGTGATTGTGTCTGTAGAGCGTTACACTGTACTCCATCTCTTCCGTAAATTATGTGAATTTTTCCCAATCTTTCTTGTCATCGAATGTGTCTGTGATTGTGTCTGTAGAGCGTTACACTGTACTCCATCTCTTCCGTAAATTATGTGAATTTTTCCCAATCTTTCTTGTCATCGAATGTGTCTGTGATTGTGTCTGTAGAGCGTTACACTGTACTCCATCTCTTCCGTAAATTATGTGAATTTTTCCCAATCTTTCTTGTCATCGAATGTGTCTGTGATTGTGTCTGTAGAGCGTTACACTGTACTCCATCTCTTCCGTAAATTATGTGAATTTTTCCCAATCTTTCTTGTCATCGAATGTGTCTGTGATTGTGTCTGTAGAGCGTTACACTGTACTCCATCTCTTCCGTAAATTATGTGAATTTTTCCCAATCTTTCTTGTCATCGAATGTGTCTGTGATTGTGTCTGTAGAGCGTTACACTGTACTCCATCTCTTCCGTAAATTATGTGAATTTTTCCCAATCTTTCTTGTCATCGAATGTGTCTGTGATTGTGTCTGTAGAGCGTTACACTGTACTCCATCTCTTCCGTAAATTATGTGAATTTTTCCCAATCTTTCTTGTCATCGAATGTGTCTGTGATTGTGTCTGTAGAGCGTTACACTGTACTCCATCTCTTCCGTAAATTATGTGAAATTTTCCCAATCTTTCTTGTCATCGAATGTGTCTGTGATTGTGTCTGTAGAGCGTTACACTGTACTCCATCTCTTCCGTAAATTATGTGAATTTTTCCCAATCTTTCTTGTCATCGAATGTGTCTGTGATTGTGTCTGTAGAGCGTTACACTGTACTCCATCTCTTCCGTAAATTATGTGAATTTTTCCCAATCTTTCTTGTCATCGAATGTGTCTGTGATTGTGTCTGTAGAGCGTTACACTGTACTCCATCTCTTCCGTAAATTATGTGAATTTTTCCCAATCTTTCTTGTCATCGAATGTGTCTGTGATTGTGTCTGTAGAGCGTTACACTGTACTCCATCTCTTCCGTAAATTATGTGAATTTTTCCCAATCTTTCTTGTCATCGAATGTGTCTGTGATTGTGTCTGTAGAGCGTTAAACTGTACTCCATCTCTTCCGTAAATTATGTGAATTTTTCCCAATCTTTCTTGTCATCGAATGTGTCTGTGATTGTGTCTGTAGAGCGTTAAACTGTACTCCATCTCTTCCGTAAATTATGGAAACTTTCTTCAATATCTCAGGCGAGAGAGAATTTTCCAGGTAATTCCACAAATTTCCGGCAAAGAACCTTGGCCTCGAACGACATCCACAGAACAAGCCAAGAGTGTGTCAAGAAAAAAAAAACGTACTTAATAAAAAAAAGCCTGACGGGGCCAAGTTTAATGGGGCAATTTCCGGAAAGATCCGTCAAGATTTATCTCTGGTTTTGAAAAGTAAAAAGTTTTTTTTTTTTTTTTAATTTTAAATGTTTCTGACCACATTTTTTCCCCCAATTCTGTGAAATATAATTTTCACATTTTATAATACGCTTTCCATATAAATATATGCTTTTTAAAGCGTAAAAATGTGCGGTTAATAATGGGGAAAATGAACACCACTATATTTCAATCAAATCGATTCTCTTTTAGAATCAAATACACTCATGGACAAAACTTTAAAAAGTGGAAAGTCTTCTGTTGCCGGTCGTCTGTTTTTTTTTTTTTTAAGAAGACCGAAGCTGCTCACACTTGGTTATCTCGTGTGTCTTCAATAAAGGTCACTGTAATATCTTTCAGAGTTATTGTCTGAATCCCGATATACATGCTAAAAGGTACAACGTCCTCAAGTTTTGTACATGAGTGTATATATTATATTTGTATATAAATATTGTGTGTAGAGAGAGTGTTTATATCGGGGCAGGACACTGTATATCAAAATAGTTATTAACTACAAGAATGTATTTTTTTTTTTACCAATTTTCTTATTATTCACATAAAAATACTTCAGCACACACACACATATGCAAATATTAGATAATAAAAAGACATATATTGGAGTGAATAAAAGATTTATTTGCCAATATTTCGGTTGGCTGAACGCCAACCTTTATCAAGGCATTACATTTTTGTATACATGATCACCGACTGCTTTTTTTTTTTGTAAATTTCCGCATGTCTACATCATATGTAGATAGAAGTTTGTTTTCTATACTTACAAGGATGTAAGAGATCCGTTTAATTATTTGCATTCATTGGTTGAGTGCATTCAACTGGGTATACAAAAGTGTATACAAAATGTAATGCATTGATAAAAGTTGGCGTTCAGCTAACCGAAATATTGGCAAATAAATATTTTATTCAATCCAATATATGTCTTTTTTATTATCCAATGATTTAAGTATAGATTGCTTATTTTCAGAACGATATGCAAATATGTTCGTTTATAATATATGTATATATAGAGTAGGTAATAATAATAGATTACATATTTCCTTGGGGAGAAATAGTTAAAGAATGTTAAACTATTCAAACCGTTTGTTTATTCATAAATGCTAGGCACTATATGCATTTATATATTAAAAAATGAAAGAAAAAATAAAAGATAAAAAAAGATAAAAAGATCTCTCTCTCTCTCTCAGGTGTTGAAATCAATATTAATAATATATGTTATGATTATTTTTGTTTTGTTGTTGAAAAAAAGATAGAATTGGAGGTGCAGTTGTGAAAAGTAGGAAACATTTTTAGCCATCAAGTAGTTTTTATTTTGAATTACTTGAAGTAAAGTATACATAATATTATTTGTCACAGTAATATAGAATTTATAAAATGAATTCTATATTCGTGATTTAAAAAAATAGGTAGTTTCAACTATATATATTTACAAACACAATATTTAAAGTGGTATCTTCTCAATCTATGGTCAAAAATGTAGAACAGTCAATGAATAAAAATAAAAAGATATTCTAATTTATCTGTTATAATTCAACAATCTGCTCTAAATATTATCATGATGATACGATGATTTTGTAATGTAGAAAATTAGGAAAGACAAAATTCAGGATGACACGGCAATTTATTTGAGACAAGAATAATGATACAATTCCAAGGCAAGATACTATTCCTTTAACTTCCAATTACCGAGGGAACCAATTAATATTGATTTTATTCAACTTATCGAGTATTTTTCAAGGGACCGGGAAAAAATGTTCACTTTAATCGAGAGATTCGTTAGACAAATCTTTACTCGGGTAAAACCCGGGCGAAGCCGGGTACATCCGCTAGTTACTGATAATAATGATTCGCATTTTTTTTACAAAGACAAATATTTTTTTATTGAAAAACAGAGCGCAATAAAGATATAGGTTTTATTATTTCTAATGTGAGAATAGAAACTGATTTTTATAAAAAAAAAATGGAAAAGAATTAAACTAACGTGCATACTAATTCTGTACATATTAAAAATATTGTCACAGTTTCAAATTAGAATTTTATTAACCAATTGATACACATTGTGAGTGATGTTTTTTTCCCTCAAAACAAAACTAGAAAAAAATGAAAAATCAGTTACAGAATTTATATACCTTCCTTATATATCTTTCTTTCTTTTCTTTCAAATTATTTGTTTATCTTTAAAGTGCAAGTGTCACTAGGGGGAAATAGCATTCTAAGTCGAAATAAAGAATATAGAAGATTATGTTATTAAAGAAAAAAATAAGACATGGGAGTACAGATGACATAGAAAGTTGTGATAAAACATCAAATTTAAACATTGCGGGCAACATAAAAAAAACTGGAAAGTAGTTCTTATCTATCGGGAAGTGTGTAAATAAGATTAACATGTTTTTTTAATGCAACCGCAAATTTTTTTTATGAATAGATGAAGAAGAGGAAGAAAGAGAGGATATAAAAAAAGAGTTCCTGATATTTCACAACGATGGAGGTCACGTGATAGAAGTGTAAAAAAAAAACACAGACGAGTGACCCCTAGTTGAAACCTAGATTGTACGTTCTTTTGTTTGAAAAATCACCCGTTTTTTTTTAGTATAGTATTCTCCCATCAAAGCAAGGGAACGTCAAATTTTTATCTCTCACAGATAGCGTCCTTCGTAAACATTTCTGAGACATCTTTTTACGCAATAGTCTGCGGCGAAAATGGTCTAATTTGTTGTGTGTCTATGTTTTTTTTTTTTACTGTAATATATAATATATTTATATGGTTTTGACCAAGGACTTGGTTGTTGTTGTGTGATGTAATCAATATATAGCGTGAGATATTCATGTTTTTAGTTCTTATGATAATTCTGTAATAATAATTATGAAAATATATAACAGTAGCATACAATCTCTCTTTAATAGAAACTACACCACCTAAGTTTATTGAATATTAAGTAGAAGAGTATATAACAGTTACTATTATTACTATTAGTAAGGGTTAGGTATACACTATTCGATTTTTTTAGATAGCTACGCCCAGGGATCAAAACCAGCATTGGAGACTTTTTTTTTTTGTGAAAAAAAGATTGCTTCAATAGCCTCCAGATACATGCAAAAGTCCAACTCTACCATTAAGTGCAAGTAACCAAACGGAGCTTCGACATACTTGTAAGTGCAAATGTCGAACTTCTTTCTACATGTGTAAATATGTAGTGCACTTACAGTAAAAACAATCGCTTACACCCCACCATGATTATCATGGCGTATTTAGGATTAATGTATAACAATCACTATTACTATTAGTATAGTAGTTGTAATTTATATAGTTATTTTTATTATTATCACACATACAGATAATATTAAGATCACGATTAAGGTGTTATGTTTTCTTAACAAATTGCTATAATAAGACTCATCTTAATAAAATATATATAGAGAGCCCGTGTGAATAAGTGAAAATAATAAAATAAGATATATACACTCATAGACAAAACTTAAGGAAGTTGTACCTTTTAGCATGTATATCGGGATTTACACAATAACTCTGAAAGATATTACAGTGACCTTTATTGAAGACATACGAGATAACCAAGTGTGAACAAAACTTAATGAAGTTATACCTTTCAGCATGTATATCGGGATTGAGACAATAACTCTGAAAGATATTACAGTGACCTTTATTGTAGACACACGAGATAACCAAGTGTGAACAAAACTTAAGGAGGTTGTACCTTTTAGCATGTATATCGGGATTGAGACAATAACTCTGAAAGATATTACAGTGACCTTTATTGTAGACACACGAGATAACCAAGTGTGAACAAAACTTAAGGAGGTTGTACCTTTTAGCATGTATATCGGGATTCAGACAATAACTATGAAAGATATTACAGTGACCTTTATTGAAGACACACGAGATAACCAAGTGTGAACAAAACTTAAGGAGGTTGTACCTTTTAGCATGTATATCGGGATTGAGACAATAACTCTGAAAGATATTACAGTGACCTTTATTGAAGACACACGAGATAACCAAGTGTAAATTGCCTCTGTCTCCTTTAAAAAATAATAATAATAAATAAAAACGGACAACCGGTGACATCAAAATATGAATCTTTCTCAGTTTTGACCATGAGTGTATATATATATTGTCTGAATTTTCCAAAAATGATTTTGTATTCATTCTTTATTACTACATTCGTTTTTTTACTGTGATGATAAACATAATGTAAAGTATGTGCTAATACATCATTTAATATAAAATATCTAAAAACTTTACGCAATAAGTTTCTTTATTACAAAAACACCGCGAGCTTTTTTCAGTTGTAACTCGCCTGAGGAAGAGTGAGAGCTCGAAAGCTCGCAGTGTTTTTGTCTTTTTTTTTTTTTTTATAAAATACTAGCCGAATGACCCGGGCAACGCCCGGGTTTTACCCGATTAAATGTTTTTATTCAAATACTATTCGTTACAATTATAAATTGGCGCCGTGGATGTCACTCTTGTGAAACGTCTCGCTCCAAACTTTGTGTCTGAGAAGCGATATTTTAATATAAAGATGATCTGGCTTTTGTTTTCTGCTCGAATGAATGTATTTCTGTTAGAATTTTGTTCCTGCGTACAAAATAATGAACTGGTTTCACCCGTGGTCTCTGCTTTTTGGAATTTTTCCCGATATAATTTTGTATCTGATAATCAAACATGATACAGCAATATCGTCATCATCATTTTCTGACTAAAAATATATAGTTTTAATAATTGATTTATATATATTTTTAAATAGCCTATCGTCTTCCCCGTATTTTTTTACCTATGTATGGAAATTTTGGGTTGAATTAGTGAACTACTGCGAATTTATATACCGGACATACAAACAAACATACAAACATTCATTTATATATATATAGATATCGGAATTTTCTTAATTCTGCACATAATTTAATTAAGAAAGATGACTATATTTTTGATACATGAATTTATAATCCTACCGCATAAATGTGTTATATATATATATATGAAGTACAAAACGCGCCTATGTAATAAAATTTAATTGACATCTTTCTAAATATAGATTTTTATATATTTATAGATTTATTTATTATTTCCTTTCTCAAATTTATTACAGACATTAAAAACTATATCTACATTTTTTGGTAGCGTAACATATACCTTCAAATAGAGTTTTCTACGTTATAAACTTATATATATATAATAAAATAAATAAAGCTTCCAGGGCTGAGTTTCTTATGCAAACCTTTTTATTTTCAGGCTTTCGGACTTGTCAGTTCTTCAACAGGAGAATCACATTAACAAATTAAAGATAAATTATTTTTGTATATAAATTATTATTGTAGAACGACATTTGAAAATTAACCCGCATGTGTTTCTTTTGAATGAAAAACGAAAATTATTTTAAGGAGAAATAATGATTATTTCTATCCTTAGGGATGAAGTATGAAAGGATGAATTGTGAAGAGTAATGATGAACGGAAAAATAAAGTGTCCAGGGATGGGTTTTATAAATTATTATTTACATATTTTAAATTCTTATATGATATTGAGATAAATATTTAACAATATTTGTTTGTGAAAAACATTTTTTTTTGAAAATATACGTGTGTGGTGGATGTACGTGTTGCTTGAACGAATATACGAATATAAAAAATCATTTTTAAAGAGTTTAGCATATACATACATATATATATATATATGTTATATAAAGATATTATTTGAAATGTTATATAAAAATATTATTTTATTTTAAATATTATATAATTTCATAGATATAAATACTCTGTTTAAATCGACCGCCAGAGGTCACGCTTTCTCTATAAATAATCATTGTTGTTCTTCCCCGTTGGCCGACTCAAAACATTTGTACATTATGTAAATAAGCTTTTCATTTTTTTTATTCTTACGCCTTAAGCCAGGCATTACTTTTATCAAATTATGTTATTCATATATATTACTCAGCTCAAATAAAGAAATCTATGATCTTCAATATTATTTTTATTTCAAGATTTTAGCCACGACTGCACCACCCTAGCATAATCATCAATATGATCTAAATTCAAACATAAAATTATCATTTTCATTTTAAATATAAGATATATATATGTAGTAGCAGTTATTAGAAAAACAATGTTATATATATTGTATTTGAGAAATAATAACGTGAAACAAAGTATATAGAGAACTATATATGGAGAATTATATATGTTCAACAGATTTTAATGGAGCATCTAAAGTGTAATGCGCGAAATTATTTTCTATGGGTTCTGATGATGAGCTAACGCTCGAAAGCTTGCCATGTTATTTTTATAAAGAAACTTATTGTACAATTATCTATATATTATTGGTATATTTATGCTTTTGTGCAATTATTTAAAGAATCTTTATTTATATTTATAATTGTCTTAGAGATGATAAAGTACAATTTGTGGGGATTATAGATTAGAAATACAAGGTAATAAGATCGAATCTAAATAAATAAATAGTGTGTGACATTTTGGTAGCAGTGTTGTTACCATCATCAGACAAATATACTGAATGTATGCAGTATGTATATATATAGTCAGTACTTTTGTCTGATGATGGTAACATCGTTGTTACCGAAACATCACATACTATTTATTTATTTAGATTCGGTCTTATTACCTTGTGTTTTAGAGATATTTTACATTATGAACATATGAGATAAAGCAATAACGCGCCATCTATACGATGCTTTGTCTTAAGTTATTCCTAATGGCCTTGTCTTTATAGTTTGCTGAAGAGCATTGCTCGAAGCAAATATTTGAATGTAATTCTACTGTCCTATAAGCCTATGTCCATAGTTTACTTGAAAACCATTTCTAATATTCCATCCTTCAGTGTAGCATATAAAAGCAGAATGATCCAATACAGTATTAGAGCTCTGAGAAGCGGTCTGGTGTATTAAATTGGCGAAACCGCTGGGAGGGTTCACCACTGATGAGCCAAGCCCTCCCAATATATTTTTTCATCGCAGTAAGGACAGTAGAAGTTCGTTTTATGTATAAAAAAAAATATATATATATATAAATATATGTATTAATTTTTTGAAAATATGTATGTCAATTTATAACCTATATTTTTCATAAGATAAACATAGGGGTACATGTGCAACAATAGAGAATCTATATAGTTAAACATACGTGACAAGATATAAAGATAAATATATAAAAATACGGAGTAAATAACAAGGCTATTAAGGAATATAAAGTCAGAAATTTGACATTTTGACAACTGCGTATTTACCAAGTATTCTATAAGGACGGAGACCACAGTTTCTGCTTATATTCTATATACAGTTGTGTATATGACACAATGAAAATTAGCTATA
The DNA here is from genome assembly GCA_030710605.1 of Cordylochernes scorpioides. NCBI lineage: Eukaryota > Metazoa > Arthropoda > Arachnida > Pseudoscorpiones > Chernetidae > Cordylochernes > Cordylochernes scorpioides. The sequence continues at coordinate 137,924,863 of CP092863.1, forward strand.
TTTTAAGCAATAATGATTACACTTAGACATAAATATATGACGTACAATTCTTATCGAAAGATAAACAAGCAAAACACGCATAAATTTAAAGAAAAAATTAAGCAATTATTCTATATTTAGGAAAAAAGACCTAATGACATATATAACTATATATGTCTGTTATTGATCTATCTATACATGTTTTTATATAAATATAAAATTTGAAAAAAAAAAGCATGTGAAGATAAATTTTGTAGAGAAGGGGAAAAAAGGAAGAAATAGAAGAGTGAGCTATGTAAATAAAGCGATATATGTAAAGAAGGTATGGGAGTGATAGAGGAGACAACACGATCCACCTCATGTCTCTTTATATATATATAAATAAAAAATAATGAAAAAAGGGTGTGATGATAAATTTGGTAGAGAAGGGTAAAAAGGAAGAAATAGAAGAGTGAGATATGTAAATAAAGCGATATATGTAAAGAAGGTTTGGGAATGATAGAGGAGACAACACGATCCACCTCATGTCTCTTTATATATATAAGTAAAAATAATATAAAAGAGCATGTGATGATAAATTTGGTAGAGAAGGTAGAAAAAAGAACTAGAAGAGTGATATGCAAATAGAGCGATATATGTATGTATATATGGGAGCGACAGAGGAGGAGACAAACACGACCCACCTGACACACGTGCGCTCGCAAGATGAAAGGTTTCAAGGGCGTACGACAGAGCTAACCTTGATCGCGTACCGCCAGCCAATGGGAAGCCGTCTTGGCGTGACGTCACACCCCTGGCGGCAGAGACCACTTCCTGGAGTGAGGTATCGCATTGCGACCACTGGGGAATGTTTGTCATTTTTAGGGTGACATTGTCTCACCCCCCTTTCTTTTTCTGTATTTTTTATTTCATTCTTTTTTATTATTCATAAGTTGTTTTGCAAAGATTTATAGAGACGGTTTGAAAATGTGGATATGGTGAAAGCTACTCCAAGTGCCATGGACATGGATAAAAAGACAAATATTTCATTTTTACCCATGCGTTGTTTTACTAATATTTTTACTAAGAAACAGGTTGAAAATGTGGACATGGAGAAAGCTAGTCAGAGTGCCATGGACAGATAAAAAGACAAATATTTCAATCTTATGCATACGTTGTTTTACTAAGAAACAAATTGAAAATTTGAACATGGAGAAAGCTACTCAGAATGCCATGGACACAGATAAAAAGACAAATATTTCATTTTTACCCATACGTTGTTTTACTAATATTTTTAGTAAGAAACAGGTTGAAAATGTGGACATGGAAAAAGCTACTCAGAATGCCATGTACAGAGATAAAAAGACAAATATTTTTGAATCTTAAAAGAAAATAATCTTGGTAGATCCCTAGAATCACAAATATGCAAACAAAGACATGCTTCGGACATATAATGAAAGCAAACGGATAAGAAAATATATTAATTTTGGGGGGAAAATGAAGGAAGAGAGGAAGACCTCCAACGAACTGGCTAGAAGAGGTCAAGAAAGCTACCAGAAGGTCACTAGATGAGCTGAGAGTAATGATCACTAACAGATCAAATTGGGGAACATTTGTCCATAGTGTCACCAAAAATCGAACTGCACTTGATGGACACTAATAACAAATATCATCATAATTTCAAACGAAACAAAAATCTGTAAAAATACTAGAAAGATGGAAACATCTCTAGAAATGTGTTCCAAAATATAAATGCCTTTTGAATGAATTTCTCTCAAAATTGTTATCATTGTTCAATTTCAATATGTTGTCAAAGTGCGTCAATGATGAGAAAAAAAATTGAGAAGACTTGATATTTTGTTTGATTGTTTGATTGAGGACTATATGTATATATTAAAGAGACAAGGGTCGCCTCTCCCGTCAAAATAGACGTCTAAAACCAGACGCCATCTATTGACCAATTTCCACCCGGCAAAATTTCCATCTATATGTATGTATAAAAACAAAAATAGAACTTATAAGATCAGGGTGTAATAAGTGAGGGGAAAAAAGCATTCTCTTATTATATTGCCACGTAGAAAATTAGGAAAGACAAACTTCAGGTTGACACGGCAATTTATTTATGGCAAGCACTAAATAAGATAAGCAACGAGGGAAGTTTACAGAGTAACAAAATTTAAATATAAAAATTAATAATATGTTCATAAAATAAAAAAAATACACTCATGGACAAGGAAGTTGTACCTTTTAGCATGTATATATGTATTCAGACAATATCTCTGAAAGATATTACAGTGACCTTTATTGAAGACACACGAGAAAACCAAGTTTGAGCAGAATTACCTCTTTCTCCTTCAAAAAAAATAGACGAGCGGCGATATCAAAGACTTTCCACTTCCTTAAATTTTGTCTTATGTGTATATTTTTTGCTTCTGGTAAAATTCTAACAAACCGAAAAATATCTGGAAATGTAATTGTAATGAACATTAACTTAATGACTTTTTCAAAACATTTAACGTACATTTCATTGCCGTAAAAATGGATTTTTTTTTTTGCATATTTAAAAAAAAAATGATTCTTTCCTTAAATAAATTTTCGATTAATTATTCCAATTGATTTTTTAATTAAACTTTCTCCTCCTTTTTCTTGATTCTCTAAGCTCTAGGTTTTGTTTTCACTTATCTTAAGTACACATGGGGGAATCGGTTGAAGGCTGGTTAAACCGTTTGGTTTTCGACCGCTACGACCCGGTTTGATTCCCGCATTGGACACTTTTTTCTGTTAAAAAAAAATGCCTCAATGACCCCCGATTCTTGCAAAAGTCCAACCCCCCAGCGAGTGCAAGTAACCAAACGGGGCTCTGGCACATTTGTCACATTTGTAAGTACAAAGTCGAACTGATTTTCAGATGTATAGACATGTGGTGCCCTTACAGTAAAAGCAGTCGCTAACTACCCACCATGATTATCATGGCCTGTACCACGTGTACTAGGGATAAGCAAAAAAAAAAAAAAACGTGGTATGAATGTAACATGATAAAAATGGTTCTCTCAATCGACGAATAGAACACCTAGTACTGGGGTCGGCAAACTTTTGAGTCGGAAGAGTCAAAAATTACAAAATTTCAAAGTTTCTAAAGAGCCACAAAATGTTTTCTTGCCAACAATAAATAGTACTCACATAAATAATATTTACGTATGGAACTATATAAAAGAGAAGGGGGTCTCGGTGGAAGGATGGTCTAAACCATTGGTTTTCGACCGCTACGACCCGGGATCGATTCCCGCATTGGGCACTTAAAAAAAAAATGCTCCAATGGCCCCCGATTCTTGCAAAAGTCCAACCCCGCCAACGAGTGCAAGTAACCAAACGGGGCTCTGGCACATTTGTAAGTAGAGTCGAACTGCTTCTCACATGTGTAGACATGTGGTGCACTTACAGTAAAAGCAGTCACCAACTTCTACCCACCATGATTATCATGGCCTGTACCACGTGTACTAGAGATAAGAAAAAAAAAACTATATCAAGAGCCTCAGTTTCACATCCAAAGAGCCGCATGTGGTTTACCGATCCCTGTCCTAGTATGTAAATATGCAACTATGTTCCTTAGGCTTCCGTCGCTATAGATATGTGGATTTAATAGGTGTGAATACAGAGGGAAATATTCAGGAGAGATTTTAAAAACTTAAAATGACCTCCAAAAATCAAAATTATCCGTAG
>CP092863.1:137928640-137943093 GCA_030710605.1 Cordylochernes scorpioides
TCAATATACACCATCATGTAAATGGACCAATGCCATCTACTTTTTCCATGTTTTCCTAATTTCTTGAAATCCCCACCTAACTTCTCTAGAATACCATGGTATAGAATTATAATAGAATACTTCTATAAAGTATAATACTCGCATCGCAAAATTGGAGAGGAGTGGACTTCAAGAATACTCGGAAAGCATAATGTTTTTAATAGCGTAGTACTTAACAGTGTTATATAGTTTCTACTTCTTATACTATACCTATTTTAACCCTCTATGGATCAAGTTGTACGAGTATTTGTAGACCAACATCACACCTTAGGTAAACATATAACAATGATTTCATATACTTTTTGAGTCAAGCATAACAAATTTGTTGAGTTATTTTACCCAAACTTTTCATGTCGATGGCTTATTTCCAAACATTACAAAGTTTGAAAGCCAGAATATATGGGTTTAAAGAAAAATTGATATATAGGTTGGTATTATTGTCTGTAGGGGGAAATTTCAATCAAATTTATATCAACCTCTTTAATTGAATTTTGACCAGAATAGTGCTAGATAAACAGTATTAATTCAATCTTGGTGATTAATCCAAATATTTTTGAATGTTACAGATAGTATAAAGAGAAATTATAAATGTAAATTGAATTTTAAAAATAATATAATTTATTCATAGAATATAGGAAAAAGTATAAAATTTGACCAAGTTTTTGTAAATTTTTTTTTCAGGAGGGGTGAAGGCAATTTCTTTAAACATCCGCCCAATAATCTTAAAGGAAAACATACTCTTAGGAATGTAAGGCGAATTAGGCCTCACCTACTCCGTGATTTTTTTTGATCCGTTTCTGTCTTTTACAAATATTTTCATTTGAAAATTAATATAAACCAAATATTTTAGAAATATATATACATCATTCAACTTTAATTAATTTAAATGTATAATTATAACTCTAGGCCATTAAAAATAATGCATATTTGGGATTCTAATTATAATATTGCAAAATATGCATATTTCTCATATTAAAACCCTTTTACAGGAACTTTAATATACATAATTTGATAGGTTAGCAATTACTTTTAAAATTTAATTAGAAGAGGATGGATATTTATGCAATAACTAATGTAACAAATTCTAGCTTCGGTATTAACATTATGTTAATTAATGATATATATATATAATTAAATCGTTTTGTTAATTTTAAAAGTTAAAACAGCGTTGTGATAGTTTTAATATTAATTTTCAAATAAAAATAATTTGTAAGCGACAGAAACGGCTTCAAAAAATCACAGAGTAGGTGAGGCCTAATTCGCCCTACATTCCTAAGAGTATGTTTTCCTTTAAAATTATTGGGCGGATGTTTAAAGAAATTGCCATCACCCATCCTGAAAATTAATATATATAACTTAAAGTTGCGGGAAGATGATATTCGTGTAACACAAAAGTGGCAACTACTCCCTTTAAAACCTCCACCAGCTTAAACACCTTTTTGGTAAATTCGACCGATTTCATAACTTTTCTTGTAGGATGTTATGCAAATCGAAGCTGTTTCTGTACCGATGAGGGGCATAGCCCGAAATTTATCCGAATTTGCTAAAACCGGTGTTGTAGTTTATTTTAAGCTGAAGAGATATTGCTACCGATTTGAGGAATGTAATTTTATAGAAAATAGTTTCATATCTAAAAAAAAAAAAAAAAAAAATCTAAAAAAATATAAAATATGAGTTAAAAAAATAGACATAGTTTGAAGAATTTCTTTAACATACACAGCACACAAAGGTGAATAATTCTTTGTATGCTTATTTGTTTATTTCGTTGTCTTTTTGTTAACGAACTATTTTAATATATTTATATCAAAAATTGAGAAAAAATATCTTTAAAATTTAATATAACGCATTCTGGGAGCAAACACAGGAATGGAAACACACACACATTACCATTCTGAGAGCAAACACAGGAATGGAAACACATAAACATTACCATTCTGAGAGCAAACACAGGAATGGAAACACACACACATAACCATTCTGAGAGCAAACACAGGAATGGAAACACATAAACATTACCATTCTGAGAGCAAACACAGGAATGGAAACACACCACATTACCATTCTGGGAGCAAACACAGGAATGGGAAACACATAAACATTACCATTCTGAGAGCAAACACAGGAATGGAAACACATAAACATTACCATTCTGAGAGCAAACACAGGAATGGAAACACACACATTACCATTCTGGGAGCAAACACAGGAATGGAAAACACACACACATTACCATTCTGAGAGCAAACACAGGAATGGAAACACATAAACATTACCATTCTGAGAGCAAACACAGGAATGGAAACACACACACATTACCATTCTGAGAGCAAACACAGGAATGGAAACACATAAACATTACCATTCTGAGAGCAAACACAGGAATGGAAACACATAAACATTACCATTCTGAGAGCAAACACAGGAATGGAAACACACACACATTACCATTCTGAGAGCAAACACAGGAATGGAATTAATTTATCTTTAGCGGAAAATAATAATCAATATCCGGGAATAGTAAAATTATCAGAGGAAGGATATAGTAACAGGCGGTTATAACCTTTTGTTTCTTCACTCTGTTGGCATCAGTTCCGAGTTTTTTTAACGTATCACTTGAAAGAAAGACAATTTCAGATGCCGTTATTATTCAATAAAACATTGGGAGAGGGTTTTATATTATTATGCATCGTTTTGACACGTTATGTGGCGCTCAGTTTGTTGTTTACATAAATAGGTTGTGGTACCTTGAAAAAGGCTGGCGTTCAGCCGACTGAAAAATTGGTAAATAACTTATATTTTGATCAAATATTCTTTTGGAAAATAGGAATTTTTAAATAAAATAGTTGAAAATATTTTTTAATGGTATTGATGAAACAGGTAATTTATAAATGACGAACAAAACCTGATATACAGGGAGGGAGCATAGTAATGGAAATATGTAAAGTTGGAATATATAAACTTTGTTTATGCTTTGAGAGAAAAAGTGTGAAGGTACCATGGTAAGTTTCTACATGCCCGGGATCTCACGTAGATATTTCAGACATGTAGGAAATGGGATCCAAACCTACTTTGACATATAGGAACATAGTAATGGGGATATGTAAAGTTGTAACATAAGCTGTGAGAGAGTATGTAAGGAACACCTGGGAATCTCCTAGAGAGCGAGAGTTACATAAGAAATGTGACAGTTGTGATGGATCTCTGTGCTAATGGCGACAATTAGTCATTACGTAACGTTGACCTGTGATTCCGACTCTTTCCTTGACCTGGAGTCCCATTCCGACTCTTCCTTTGACCTGCTCCACTCTGTTGTTGGTCGCTGACTATTAATGATTTCATTGACCCCAGCCTAATTAACACTTTCTGATTCTTTCATAGTTAATTGCTATGACTGATATTTGACCTGGTATAGTCACTTAATGATCACTTTCTCATTATCTCTGACTTGATATTTACTACTGTACACACCTGGTCTAGTAATTTATTTAACATTTTCTAATTTTCTCTTTGATCTGATATAGTCACTTACTACTGCCAATATATTGCTTTAACACTCATGGGGTCTAGTGATATAATTAACAACTTTATGATTATCTCCTTTGATCTGATATAATTATTTTCCATTTCTGATGACTTTTTTGACCTAGTTTAGTATTTTAATTATCACTTTCCAATATTTTCTTTGATATAGTCGTTTACTATTGTTAATATCTTACTTTAATACGCCTGTGGTCTAGTGATATAATTAACAACTTTATGATACTATTTCTTCGATATGAAATAATCATTTTCCATTTCTGATGACTTTTTTGACCTAGTTTAGTATTTAAATGATCACTTTCCGATTCTTTCTTTGATATAGCCATTTACTATTGTTAATATCTTGCTTTAACACACTCCTGTGGTGTAGTGATATAATCAACAACTTTAATTCTTCCTTTGATCTGATATAATTATTTTCCATTGCTGATAACCTTTTTGACCTAGTTTAGTATTTTAATGATCACTTTCCGATTCTTTCTTTAATATAGCCATTTACTATTGTTAATATCTTGCTTTAACACCCCTCTGGTCTAGTGATATAATTAACAACTTTAATTCTTCCTTTGATCTGATATAATTATTTTCCATTGCTGATAACCTTTTTGACCTAGTTTAGTATTTAAATGATCACTTTCCAATTCTTTCTTTGATTATAGACATTTACTATTGCCAATATCTTGCTTTAACACGCCTGTGGTCTAGTGATATAATTAACAACTTTAATTCTTCCTTTGATCTGATATAATTATTTTCCATTGCTGATAACCTTTTTGACCTAGTTTAGTATTTAAATGATCACTTTCCAATTCTTTCTTTGATTATAGACATTTACTATTGCCAATATCTTGCTTTAACACGCCTGTGGTCTAGTGATATAATCAACAACTTTAATTCTTCCTTTGACCTGAATTGATCACTTACCATTACGCTGATAGCTTACATTTACCTGGGGTTTAATGCTTTAAGAATCACTTTCCGATTGTTACTTCGACCTATTATGATATCGAAAGTGTTTAGAACCCAATGAAGGTAATCATTTGAAGAACAAGGATTTGTAAAAAAGGAAATTTTCTTGTGTAATTCGCTAACTCCCTTTCTTTTCTCTATGCTAGGTTAAATGCTAGAATATGCTTAAGAGAAAATTTCTGTTTTCAAGGAAGTATCTATTTACAGTACAATGAATATGGCGCTTCTGCCAGCGCAGCAGAGTTTGGTGGAGAATCGCCAGTGGTTCTCCAGCGACACCATGTATTTCGCGATCTACGAAGAATAGTACTTTTTAAATAGTGAAGACTGTGCACATTGAATGTATTGACAAGATGTCAATAAAATTATTTTAATTGTCTATTCACAGTATTGTTGGTTTATTCTTCTAGAGAACTTGAATTAAAGAAAGTTACAGCTTGGAATCGATTGGATAGTATTTGTTGAGCAGACGATCTGTGGGTTAATGTATATTTTGGTTTAAAATTCACTTCACACACACCAGAAAGAAGCCGTCGATTATTGACATATCATAGTGATAGTGGGGGAAATCAAACAAAATAAGCAACTTCGTAGCAACTAGGGAAATAGTAGGAAGAAAATAAATCCAAATAGACACGTTGTTAGAATCTTATAAATCATTATTATAATTTGGTTACCTATTTTTACTATTTATTTGTAAATCTATAGTCTTGAGGAAACTCCTATAGCATATATTCAACTAAATTTATATGTTCGAAAAGACATATTTAAAGCGGGGATATATTTGAACAAAATAATCTCAATACATCTATTCTATATACAATGCTGTAAACCTAATTTCAAACTATTCTTTTATACAATATAGTTATTTTCAAAATTAAATTACATAGAATTAGAAGAAGACCAAACGAAAGGATAAAATATATAATGGAAGGATTTGGTTTATCAGTGTGAGACAAGCCCTCTTACACCGCAGTAAGGATAGTAGAAGTTTGTTTTTTATGTGTATTAAAAATAAACATTCGTGATTTTTATATAATACATATAACTCCTGTGGAAGGACTGACAGGTCCGAAAGCTAGAGAATAAAATTTTAACAAGAGACTTAGCCCTGGAGACTTTATTTTCTTTATAATATAATACATTAGCGCGCCCCATCTGTTATCTTCAAAGCTTATGTCCATAATTCATATAAAACACTCATTACAAGGATATAGCTTCAGTATAAAAGAAAAAGAGACAAATACAATATTACAGCAGTATGGTAGATTATACTGGAGAAACCGCTAGTACAGGGGCCGGCAAACCTTTGAATCGGAAGAGTTAAAACTTACAATTTACAAAATTTCAAAGTTTTCAAAGAGCCACAATTTTTTCTTGCCAACAATAAATAGTACTCGCATAAATAATATTTACGTATGGAACTATATAAAGAACCGCAGCTTCACATACAAAGAGCCGCATGTGGCCCGCAGTTTGCCGACTCCTGCGCTAGACGGATTCACCACTGATGAGCCAGGACCTCCCATTATTCTATCTCTTCTCTTGCTTATCCCTAGTACACGTGGTACAGGCCATTATAATCATGGTGGGTAGAGGTAGGCGACTTCTTTTACTATAAGTGTACCACATGTCTACACATGTGAAAAGCAGTTCGACTTTGCATTTACAAATATGTTTTAGCCCCGTTTGGTTACTTGCACTCGATGGTTAGGGTTGGACTTTTTCAATAATCGGGATCCATTAGAGCATTATCTTTTAAATCAATAAAAAAGTGACCAATGCGGGAATATAACCCGGGTCGTAGCAGTCAAAAACCAACGGTTTAGACCATCCTTCCACCGACACCCCCACATTATTCTCTTATTACAGTAAGGTCAATGGACAATTGTGTTTTATCAAAAAGAATCATACACATCAAAGATAGTTTATATATATTAGTAAATTAAATTTAATTGCCATCTATCGTTAGAATTTTGCACAAATAAATTTACTGGCAATGTGTTTCTTTTAAATATTTTCAGAAAGACTAATCAAACTATCACAATATCAAGATTGATTTTGGCATCATTTTAAATAAATAAAATAATTAAATATACTAATAAGTAAAAATTATTTACCTAGTGGCTTTAGGCTTAAGACACCACATGTTGAGAAGTAGCTCCAAAATGAACAGCCATCATTAAAAGAAACACATTGCCAGTAAATTTATAGTTTATAAATGTCTTATAAATAGATATATATGAAGTGTGGGAAGAGAATCAATCCACCTACCTACTAAATAAAATCTAAGTGTCACCCAGAGAGAGTTAAAGATGTCACCCCAACAACAAAATAAGTTTGCCAATAAAAATTGTGCAGCACTTAATTCAATCAATAGAAATAGCTACAGGGTTGCCGTCCTAAGATTTCCCATTCTCTCTTGGCTGGTTTTAAAATTGAATTGTTCTCATTCTTTTTGAACTATAGAGAATCAATTCGAATTATAAGTCTCTACTAATAGGATTACTAATATTAAATAATGTTTTTTTTTCTAGAAAGGTTTACCAACTAAGTTATTATATATATATAAGGAATTTTTAAATAATATTTTATATAATTTTTAATAGAGACTCTTATTCGTATCATTTTTGTGTAGCAATATGGCTACAATATAATTGGTTTTTGAAGGGAAAAGAAATATAAATCATAATTTTATATTTTGAATCAAATTATATATAACAATATATATGCACCATATTTTACATTTTTCTGAATATTGAGATACATCCATAATAATTATATTTATAAAATAAGCTTTATTTTAAAATGTTTTGAATATTTCAATATTATTTTTTTTTATATTTAGAGACTCCCAAATATATAAAAAAAAACTTGAAGAAATGGAAAGTCTATGATGTCAATGGTCGTCTGTTTTTTTTTTTTAAAGAGACAGAGGCAATTTTGTTCACACTTGGTTATCTCGTGTATCTTCAATAAAGGTCACTGTAATAGCTTTCAGAGTTATTGTCTGAATCCAGATATACATGCTAAAAGGTACAACTTCCTTAAGTTTTGTTCACACTTGGTTATCTCGTGTGTCTTTAATAAAGGTCACTGTAATAGCTTTCAGAGTTATTGCCTGAATCCAGATATACATACTGAATGGTACAACTTCCTTAAGTTTTATCCGTGAGAGAGTGTTTATATATTATTATACATAGATAGATAAATATATACAATACATATATTCTATATATTTTATTAATACATATATAGAAAATAATTTAAGATAAAACCAACCATTCTCTTAAATTCTGACATTTCGGCTACCCACTACAACCATCCTCAGTAGAATGAGTTTATATATTTACTTACACTAAATATTTCTTTTTCAGGCTTAAAGACAACGATGATGATTAATCTACCAATTATAATTGGTCATAATTATTACTGAAGTAAACGAAAAAATTGCGCTACAAATTTTAAAATAAAACTACAACCTTTCGCAATAAGTTTCATTTCATAATTATTACTACTCAATTATCTTTTTATATTTAATTAAAAAGGGCTATATTGGATCAAAATATCATTTATTTTACCAATATTTCAGTTGGCTGAACGCCAACCTTTACCAAGGTGTTATAACATATTCAATATGCCTAATGTTATATTTAATGTTATAACACCTTGATAAAGGTTGGCGTTCAGCCAACTGAAATATTGGTAAAATAAATAATTTTTTGATCCAATATAGGTCTTTTTATTTAAAGATTTATTTATGGATTGCTCTATTTTCAAAATCTTTTTATTTATGTAATTTGAAAGACGTTTTTAAACTGTTCAATAAAAAAAGAGGAACAAATAATAACTTATATATATTATATAACACACGGTTATTATATTGAGACGTTACAAAAACAATTTTTAATTGTACATAATTTCCTTTAAAATGTTATTTTAATTTTTCATGTGTTTATTTTCATTTTTATTTTCCATTCATTAAAAGTCAATGATGTACATACTAAATTAGTAAAAACTCAATAAAAACGATATGTAAAAATACACATAAACAAATGGCTTGTAAAAGAAAGCAGCAATAAATGAGTTTAGGCAAAATGTCTATTTCATTAACAAACATTTCACTTTTAAAATAATAAACTTTAAAAATAAAGTTTTACTAAACTAAAATTAGCGTTTTAAAAATAAAAACGTGGCATTTGGCGCAGTCGAAAAGGATACGGAAAGAAAAAATGGCGGAAAATCTAAACAACCGGTTGCAAAAATTCAACGGCTCGAAGTCGGCAATTAGGCCTGAGTCATGGATCAAATTATATGATTTTGAAAATAATTCTTTAAAGGAAGATGAAAAAATCAAATATCTTATGTACTACTTGACAGATTCAGCACTTGAATGGTATGCAGACGAGATTATTTCAAATCCTGCAATAAAAAGATGGGAAGTTGTAAAGGAAAAGTTGATTCAAAGATTTGGTTCATACAACGCAAATCCAATTGTCTCAGCATCACATCGAAGATTAAAACGAGAAGAATCAATAGAAAATTATTTTCAAGATAAAATTCGCCTGTTAAATCAAACCCATCTAACGAAAAAGGAAAAAAATAATTTATTAACAGACGGACTTCCAAATGATTGGAAAGATTTAATTGTGGCTGCACAGCCAACTGACACCACGAAATGGTTCCATATCGCAGCTTCAATTGAACAAAATAGGGCTTCAATTCAGTTTAAGCCTAAAAACAAAATACATCTCGCGACAAAAAATAATGATAATAGAAAAAATGTTTGCCCATTCTGGTGTCCAATATGTTCGAAAAAGGGAATAAAAATTAAACATTGGGTCACAGATTGTGAGGATTATGATCCTAATTATAAAAAGGATAGGCCTAATCAAAACACTTCAGTGAAACAAGTATGCGAAGCCCCGGAATTGTTGAATGTAAGTACTTTGACAAATACCCCTACACAAGGAGCTTTCAAGCTTATCAACATAAGTGTTGAAGTAAATGGAATTCCTGCTCAAGCATTTGTGGATACTGGTGCAACAGTATCAATAATCAATTGGCGATTGTTCAAGCGAACCCGTCTTCAACTTCAACCAAATTCAGACATTCACATCAGCCAAGCGGATGGTGTTACCAGGACATGTGGAAGCCTTCAGACCAAGGTAAGAATAGATAAACTAATTAAACCTGTAACTCTCCATGTAATGAAGAACTTTAAATATCCACTCTTGATCGGATTAGATGTTGCATCTCTTTTTAATCTTTTAATAGATGTCAAAGACAAAACAATTTACACCAAATTTGATGGATTACAAAATCCAATTCTTGTAAATCATCTAGAAGAGATAAGAGAACATGAATTAAAAGAATTACTTGAACACAATAGGAATGTATTTTCTCAGCATGCTATTGATTTGGGAAAAGTAGCTATACAACATAAGATCATCACGAAAAGTGAACAACCAATTTCTCTTAGACCCTATCGTCGTCCTCTAAAAGAGTATGAAGAGATAGCTGAACAAGTTAAAGAACTTCTCGAACACAAGTTAATAAGAATTTCAGATTCTCCTTGGGCATTTCCTGTTGTTATGGTTCCCAAGAAGGATGGAAATAAAAGGATGTGCATTGATTACAGACGTCTTAATGAGATCACACCGGATGACAGGCAACCCCTACCTCACATACAGGACATGTTTGATCGATTGCATGGATCCAGTTTCTTCTCTACCCTTGATGTTGCATGGGGTTATTGGCAGATCGAAATGGACCCGCAATCTATTCAAAAAACTGCATTCGTCACAAACGATGGTCATTATGAGTTTTTAGTGATGCCCTTTGGTTTAAAAAATGCTGCTTCAACGTTTCAAAGGATAATCCAACATATTCTAGGTGAATTATTATGGAAAGGAACTTGCTCTTTCCAAGATGACATATTGGTGTACACGAAAACATGGCAAGAGCACATAGAGCTTCTTAGTAAGGTTTTTGACAAATTAAGACAGTACAACATGAAATTAAAATTGTCGAAATGTATTTTTGGAAGAACTGAAGTAAAATACCTCGGACATATCATCAGTCACAATCAATTAAAACCTGATCCAGGAAAAGTAAAATCTATTCAAGACTTTCCAAGACCTGATACTGTAAAGAAAGTTCGTCAGTTCATGGGATTGGCAAATTATTACAGAAAATTTGTGAAGGACTTTTCTAAAATTTCATTCCCCTTGGTTCGACTCACTCGGAAGAATCAGCCCTTCATCTGGAATGAGGAAGTAGAGGAGTCATTCGCTAAACTTAAAATGGCACTATCTACAAAACCTGTCCTTGCTATTTACAACCCGGACTACCCCTCTAAAGTTTATACAGATGCCTCCAAATATGGAATTGGAGCAATCCTAACACAAATTGGTCCAGACAATGAGGAACATGTAATTGCTTATTACTCCAAAACACTGCAACCACACCAAGAGAATTATTCTGCTTATGAGATGGAATGCCTAGCCGTAATACAAGCAACTGATCACTTTCATGTATACATAGAAAACCAACCATTTGAAATCATCACTGATCATGCGGCGCTCCAATGGCTTTTCACCATGAAGAAACCGAAACCTAAGTATTTTAGATGGATTCTTAGTTTATCCTCGAAATCATGTAACATCGTTCATCGTTCTGGAAAGCAACAAACTCATGTTGACGCCTTATCAAGACTCCCAGTTGTTAACATTGCAACTCAAGAACTTCAAGAACACCAACAAAATTCAGATTTGAGTTTCTTGAAAAATTCCCACACTCACGACGGTGTGGTAATGATCAAACAAAAAGGAGTTTTTAAAGCAGTTGTCCCAAACTCGCTTACCAAAAAAATATTGGAAGAATATCACGATTCATTGAGTCACCCATCAATAACCAAAACATGCAAACTTATAACTCAATGTTATTGGTGGAAAGGAATAACAACTGATATCAAGAATTATGTTCGATCTTGTAAATCTTGTCAACTAGTGAAGGTCAGACATGAACCAACTTTAGGAGAAATGATCACTCCAACGTCAAATATCCAACCATTACAAATGATCGGTTGTGACACTATTGTACTGGGAACAGCAGCAGCTAACACAAAGCATAAATTCATTCAAGTTTTTGTTGATCACGCAACTCGTTATCTATGGGCATATCCCACAATAACAAACACTGCTCAAGCTGTCACTCAATGTCTTGATAAGATAATCAAATCTGTTAATTCGATCAATACTATCTTAACAGATAATGGCAAAAATTTTATATCAAAAGAGTTCAACAAATTTCTTTCTTTACAAGGAATTAAACACACATATACTTCGCCTTATCATCCTCAGTGCAATGGCATTTGTGAGAAATTAAATGATACGATAATGACAAAACTGAGAATAGCTGTTCTGGAGAAACCTAGATATAAATGGAGCTCATTGTTACCGCAAGTTGTCAAAAATTATAATTCCACACCACATGACGTGACTGGTTTTTCACCGCTTTTCTTAATGTATGGAATCGGTAATGTACCCGAATTTGCCGACCAAACTCCAATTACAATTGAAGAAGCCAGGAAGAAAGCTAGCCTGCGGACAGAACAAAGTAGAAGTAAGTGGAAGATTAAACACGATAGCCATCACCCCAAGTATGTCTTTAAAGAAGGAGACTTAGTCATAAGAAAAATTGCCTTCAACGACCCTCGTCTCATCAAGACATCACCAAAATATGAAGGACCATTTGTCATTAAAAAAAAAAGATATCTGATGTAACATACGATATCTCTCTGAAAGACCAAGAGCAAGCAAGACGCGTTCACATATCTCAACTTCGACCATTTATTACCCGAGAATAAATGCTTCAAGAAGGGGAATATGAGACGTTACAAAAACAATTTTTAATTGTACATAATTTCCTTTAAAATGTTATTTTAATTTTTCATGTGTTTATTTTCATTTTTATTTTCCATTCATTAAAAGTCAATGATGTACATACTAAATTAGTAAAAACTCAATAAAAACGATATGTAAAAATACACATAAACAAATGGCTTGTAAAAGAAAGCAGCAATAAATGAGTTTAGGCAAAATGTCTATTTCATTAACAAACATTTCACTTTTAAAATAATAAACTTTAAAAATAAAGTTTTACTAAACTAAAATTAGCGTTTTAAAAATAAAAACGTGGCAATATAATCTCCCAAATATAATAATTATAAATCAATTTAAATCTCCATCTATATAACGCGAAGACATGTGTTAAATGTGTAAAAGATTGATTACGAGAGATAGATCAAAAGGAAAGAGAGAGTGGTATAAAAATAAGGAGTAAAAAAGACTTCCATTTATTTGCCACAAGTAAAAAGGTTGTCAGTCCATAGCAGAGAGAAATTCACAAAGAAACCCTCCAATATCAGGACACACATATTGAACTGGAATCCTCTGATTTATTGCCCAGTATTACATCGTTGGATGGAATCTATATATTGCCGCTATAACATATAGAATATATTGATGTTAGGACATCTTTGGACGGAATATATTGATGTTAGAACTTATTTGGATGGAATATATATATATTTTTACAATTTGAACATCTATGGATAGAATATATTGATGTTACAACTTCTTTGGACGGAATCTATTGATGTTAGAACTTCTTTGGATGGTATATGTTTTTTGTTTTACAATTTGAACATCTATGGATAGAATATATTGATGTTAGAAAAGATATGAACATATATGAATGGACTATATTGATGTTAGAACTTCTTTGGATGGTATATGTTTTTTTTTACCATTTGAACATCTATGGATAGAATATATTGATGTTAGAGAAGATATGAACATATATGAATGGAATATATTGATGTTAGAACTTCTTTGGATGGTATATGTTTTTTTCACCATTTGAACATCTATGGATAGAATTTATTGATGTTAGAGAAAATATGAACATCTTTGGATGGGATATCTATTACCATTTGAACATATATGGAAGAAATATATTACCAAATTAACATCAATGGATAGAATATATTACCATTTGAACATCTCTGGATAGAATATATTGTCGTTTGTACATATGGAACATATTAGAACATACACCGTGCATATATATATGCGCCCCAATCCTGAAGTTCTATAATAGACTCGGAAGCCGAGGCTATCATTCATTGCCAAATTTCCTCCCAGTCTGGTGATAGAGCTGATATCTTGGCGTTGTCAATCCAGGTTGTTTGACATCTTTTTTCTCCTGACGTGACACCCTCCAGTACACTCTAGCTAGACAATTCCTCTCAGGACTATTCTGACAAAGCTTTATTTATTTTCCCTTTTCTGGCTTCACTCTCAAATTGCACATAAAATCGGCAAGGCCTTTCGCTAGACAATTCCCTTTAGGACCAGTCTGGCATAGCTCAAATACCTTTTCAAGATCTACCCTCAACTGGCATATAATACGGGCAAAGTCTCTTGAAAGACAATTCTCTTTAGAACAAGTTAGGCTAATTTCTTTTACTGGCTATGCTCTCCGATGGTACATAAAATCGTCAAAGCCTGATAAGACCCTCAGGATATTTCTGGAAAATCTCAAATTATTTTTCTGGCTCTACTCTCAGGTTGCGAATGGATTCAGCAAAAATTAGATAGCAATAGTCCATCTTTCTGCTTAATTTATTAAATAACTAATTACTCAATAGTTAAAAACGCCTATTTTTTATTAGCATTCTTCAATTAAGGCATTTAATGATAATGTAATAGAACGATGCAAACCATTAGTAATCTTCAGTTGGAGATGTCTTGTCTTACATTTTTGAAACCATCTTTATTACGTAAAATAATTTATCATTTTATTGAAGAAGGCTTCATGTAGGATTAAAAACCTGGATC
>CP092863.1:137943193-137954492 GCA_030710605.1 Cordylochernes scorpioides
TTATTTAAATTTCAGGACAAATATTTTGTGAATAAAGAGTTTGATGTTTATAAATCAAGAATTATAAGGCAATATCGCGCTATTTATATATGAGAAATGATAGCATTAAAGCACAAATGTTTCCCTTATTAACAAAACAATCTTCCATTGTCCACACAACGTGTTCACCGCTGATGACCCGGTCTCTTACAGTGTTTTTCATCTTTGTGGGGACAGTTGAAGTTTTTTCTTCTTTCTTTTGTAATGGAAATTATCATGCTTTAATGGTTACATTTCTTATAAATCAAGAAGAATTTTCACTTAAACTATAAAGTTATATGCAAAATTAGATACCCCTTTCTTTTAATAAAGGCATTAAAACAATACAGGTTATTCATCAACTCTGTGCAGAACACACACAAAAAAAAAAAATAATAAAGAGCCACAACATCTGTTTTGGCAAATCCTAACAAAAAAAGCCGACCTGTATACCATGGTATTGGGATATGGCCCTCATCAGTACTGGGGTGACTTCGATTTCGTAACATCCTACGAGCCCAAAACTATGGCATAATGGTTTGTTTATGTCTTAATTTTCCAAAGCTGGTTTTGTGGCATATTCTTTTCATCTTCTATATTTTTGCTGTTCTGCATAAGGATTATGAAAAAAATGCTTTGTTTTGATGCATCTATTAAAAGAGAGAAATGCCTTTTTATACATAAATATAATCTTCCTACACTTTTATTATATAAAATATTAATTAAATATCACAATATAAAATACATTCATGGGCAAAACTTAAGGAAGTTGTACCTTCTACCATGTATATCGGGATTCAGACAATAACTCTGAAAGATATTACAGTGACCTTTATTGAAGACACACAAGATAACCAAGTGTGAACAAAACTTAAGGAAGTTGTACCTTTTAGCATGTATATCGGGATTCAGACAATAACTCTGAAAGATATTACGGTGACCTTTATTGAAGACACACAAGATAACCAAGTGTGAACAAAACTTAAGGAAGTTGTACCTTTTAGCATGTATATCGGGATTCAGACAATAATTCTGAAAGATATTACAGTGACCTTTATTGAAGACACACGAGATAACCAAGTGTGAACAAAACTTAAGGAAGTTGTACTTTTTAGCATGTATATCGGGATTCAGACAATAACTCTGAAAGATATTACAGTGACCTTTTTTGAAGACACACAAGATAACCAAGTGTGAACAAAACTTAAGGAAGTTGTACCTTTTAGCATGTATATCGGGATTCAGACAATAACTCTGAAAGATATTACAGTGACCTTTATTGAAGACACACGAGATAACCAAGTGTGAACAAAACTTAAGGAAGTTGTACCTTTCAGCATGTATATCGGGATTCAGACAATAACTCTGAAAGATATTACAGTGACCTTTATTGAAGACACACGAGATAACCAAGTGTGAACAAAACTTAAGGAAGTTGTACCTTTTAGCATGTATATCGGGATTCAGACAATAACTCTGAAAGATATTACAGTGACCTTTATTGAAGACACACGAGATAACCAAGTGTGAACAAAACTTAAGGAAGTTGTACCTTTCAGCATGTATATCGGGATTCAGACAATAACTCTGAAAGATATTACAGTGACCTTTATTGAAGACACACGAGATAACCAAGTGTGAACGAAATTGCCTCTGTCTCCTTAAAAAAAAAATAGACTTTCCACTTTCTTGAATTTTTCAATTGATTGTATTTTACCTATAATAGCACAAATAGCTTTAGTTTATCACAAACTACACTGCATATGCACATTGTTTTAATGCATTTAAAGGGAGTGGTACTTTTTTTGTCCATTGAATATCATCCTCTCACACAGTATTTCTATATAAAATGTTAACTATACCCAAAACACAAAGTGTTTAACCGTGTTTTGTATTTGCTTGTTTGATTTTGTTGTGGTACTATTTTGCATAGTAGTTGATTATGCTATTTAGTGCTATAAATAGGACATGTTAGTTAGTTCGGTAGGAAGTTACATTTTAATAGCTCTTGTATTCGTGGCTTTGGCTGACAATAAAGAATATATAAATACATATATAAATACATTGATTGAGAGGGTAACACGCTCAATTCCCGGCAATAAGTCGGTGGACGAGTGGGTAACACGCTCGATTCCCGACAGTCGTGAACCGGGATTGAATCCCGCGTTAACATTTTGTTTACAATGTGAATAATCTTCACACATTATTCACTGTTTCAATTATCATGAACTAGGTTGCTCTTGCTGAGCGGTACCTATTAATGTGAATTTGAACCAGGATATAAATACAACGATAATGTCCCTATTCGCCATAGAAGAAAGAACACAAGTCAGGGTGAAGAGGTTCTTTTATAAGACGACAATCGTATACATTTTGAAATAAGTGTTACACATATTTACATATTATCTGTTTTAACACACAAAGAGAATCTACTTATATAATTGCCTTATTCTGTCTGTGTGAAGTTCACGGATAGATTTTGGTCAGAATGGATAAAATAAAAAAAAGTGTCAAGGGATGGGAATCGCTTACCGGGCAGATACCATGACCACTTGGCCACATGACCACAATTTATAATTGTAACAAATAGTATTTGAATCAAAACATTCAATCGGGTAAAACACGGGCGTTGCCCGGGTCATTCGGCTAGTGTGATATATTTCTCTTCCTTTCAAAATATTTAAAATATGTAAATAATAATTTGTTCATTAGATAATAAAAGGCATATATTGGATTTAATAAAATATTTTTATTAAATCCAATATATGCCTTTTATTATCTAATGAATTAAGTATGGATTGCTCTATTTTCAAAATAATTTGTTCATAAAAATAGTATTTACCATCGTTAACGTGATAATCCTGTTGAAGGACTGACGAAAACTTGAAAATAAAAAGTTGAACAAGAAACTTAACCCTGGAAGCTTTATTTATTTTATAATATTGCCACGTGGAAAATTATGGAAGACAAAAACTTCAGGATGAGATAACAATTTATTTCAGGCAAGGACAAACTATGAATGGTAAACAAAATATAAGCCACGAGGGAAATTTACAGAAAAACAAAATATAAACATAAAAATGACCACTCTGTTAATAAAAATAATAATATTAATAAATACTTTGTTAGAATATTATCTGTTTCTTTCGAAAGCCTTAATCTATGCAGACAATGACTTGACCTGATGGAAGATTGTTGTTAAATCATAGGATATAACACTCCATATATCCTTGATTATCAATCAATTATACCTTTAATACAACGATAATATCCTTATTTGCTATAGAAGAAGACACAAGTCGTGGAGAAGAGGTTCTTTATATAAGAAAAGGATCGTACAAGCTTTCAGTCAAGACGACCTTCTACGGTTACGACGTCTTACCCGAAAGCTTATACGATCGTTTTATTTTATAAAGAATCTCTTCTCCACGACTTGTGTTGTTCTTCTAAAGAATCTATTGCTAACCACGTCGTACTTGTGATAACAGAGTACAGACACCACATTACAACCTGTAACATGAGACGTTATAAAAACAAATATATAGCTAAAGTTTCTTACAAAATGTATATACATTACTATGAAAAAAAGGCATCTCCTTATCGTGCAACTGAAAGTTGCTGATAGCTTACGCCATCTATCGGAATAAATATCAACTATTCTCGTTGATTTCTAATTGTTCCAGAATTGGCCAAATACCCATTCTTGATTAATCAAGAAAAGCTAACCACGGACGCGTTTCGGGCTGTTGGCCCTTATCAGCGTAGTGCAAGCTGTACCTCAACGACCAAAAAACTGGTCATTCAAGGCATCCTGAAAAATCATGAAACGGGTAGTTAAGGCCAGAATTGCGTGAGACTGCGACACAATGTGAAAAAATAGTACAAATGTGATATTGTACTGGGATAAGGTGCATAATTATGAAAAAAGGCATCTCCTTATCGTATATACATTACATTTGAAAAAATAAAAATCAGGTAAAAAAGTTTTTTTTTTAATTTTGAATTTGCAAGCTTTTGAGCAAATATACTGTTCTTCAACGGGCTGATACTCTATGTACAATCTCTAAATAATCTTTATACAAAATTTCTGGGTAACTAATGCTCACATTCATTATTTTTAAAGAATTTATTAAAAATGAGGAGAAAAATTTTTTGACGTATGATTATATCATTCTTCTTTATGAAGTTTTCTACATTCCTTCTTTTCCTGCTGGTACAGTAGGAGGAAGAATGAGTCTCTTCCACCTATTCCTCAAATAATGTCAGAAGATCACATCTCCCGTCTTGGGTCTTCCCCCTTCTTTCGAGAACCAGTTCCCTCCCTTCTTTCCTTGTAGAAATATGCTGAGGAGATGGGGGTCAATCAATTTGTCCCAGCTGAGGGAATATTTCACGAAATTTTCCCTAAAAAACTGGGCTTTCCAAATTTATAGAAAAATGAGTTTAGTGGGAACTTGGGCATCAACTAGGAGTCTCTCTTCACTTTTTTTTTTTTGCTGAAAATTAGAAATATTTTGTATAATGCTACTTTTATATTTAGGCGAACAACTTCATCGAAATAATGAATTTTTGAAAAAAATAAATACGATTTTTGTTCTTTATTCTACTAGATGTCGCACTGCTGTCTTAACTGTTCACGTGAACGTTCAGGATATGCATTTTTTTTTAAATTATTATTTATAGGGTGTATCAAGTAAAATGGGAATATAACTACAATGGAATTTTAACAGAAATTTATTGAAAGTATAAAAAAAAATTGAATAAAATTTGGAACATTTGTAATTAGATAGAAGGATATAATTTTGACTTATTCCATGTAGTTTCCATTATTAGCTAGAACAGTCTAGAGACGAGTGCGGAAAAAGGTACAGGCCTTGGTGATAATGACCTTGTCCATTTGGGTCATCACTGTGTGAACCGCTTTCTTGACAGACTGATGGTATTTTGGGGAGCATTGTTGACATCTCTCTCTACAATACATAGTAGTCGAGGGGGTTGTAGTCTGGAGAGTTAGGGGGCCAAATATCTGTACTCCAGTGACTGGGGACGTTAAGTGTCAACCACGATTGTGTCTTTGCTGTCTTGTGGGCTGGAGCTGTTGGAAGACATCCTTCCTTCCTGTGGCCACCATGTCCATCCAAGGTTTCACAACGGTCTCCAGGACATTGATGTAGGTGTCAGAGTTGATTCTAAGACCCTTCACAAAGAAATGGAGAGGCATGACATCAACTTCACTGTTGATAACACCAAGGACCATCACGGAGGCAGGAAATTTCGTGTGCATCACGACAGGTACATCTGAGGTGTCTTTACAGATCCAGCGATCATTCCTGGGATTTACCTTTTGGCCCACGTCAAATTCTTTTTATCGTAGAAAAACCTCATTATGACACAAGTCATGTTTCAGGTTGTTGAGGAGGGCAGCCGTCTTCTCTGTTATCCTTCATATTTTCAGTATTCGCGCCAATTTGATCAAACCGCTGGGAGGATTAGCCTAACCCTCCTCATATATAAATATTTCATCCTACCGGCGTGCGTTTAGTGGTGTTGTAGAAAATTTTCTTTTAAACTTGAACAAAAAATAAAAAGCGCACTAATAAGGATTATTCACTCATGTACAAAACTTAAGGAAGTTGTATACCGGTATTCAGACAATAACTCTGAAAGATATTACAGTGACCTTTATTAAAGACATACGAGATAACCAAGTCTCCTTCTAAAAACTTAAAAAAAAAAAAAGACTTTCCACTTTTTAAAGTTTTGTCCATAAGTATTATTTGATATTTTAACCCATATATGTATGATGACATTTTCTGAAAAAAAAAAAGACAACAACTTGTTTACCAGGGTTTCGGACTATGGCCCTCATCAGTACAGGGGTGTTTTAGCTGATGAATGTTGTATTCTAGCCTGATATCCAGCCACTTCACCATCTTTAACACCTTTTTTGATAAATTCGAACGATTCCATAACCACTCTCATAGAATATTATTAAAACCAAAGCCACCCCTGTACCGATGAGGGCCAAAGTCAGAAACCATGGTGTTCTGTCCTCGAAGGCTATTTGCATATCCATAATAAATATATGCAAATACACTACACATGGTATACAGGTTGTTGGCTTTTTGTCTGAATTTTCCAAAATTGGTGTTGTGGCTCATTATTTATCACCACTAGTAAAGTGTTTTACTGGGATAATGAATATAATGTATCGGTCTGATACATAATTAAAGTGAGAGATGCCTCTTTTTATATAAGTACATATATATTTTACTTTCTCTCAACATCTTCCAACATTTTAGTTATCCCGATATTTCGGCGACTACTATCACAATTTTACAAAGTAGAAACTTGAACACGTTATGTTGTTGTCGATGTTCATAGACCTTCCTTTATATATATCGTGAATAACTTTACATCGCATCAAACCTTTTATATTGAAAACGAACGACACTGGGTTGCCGAAACGTCGAGAGACAAATTTGAAGAAAAAAGGTTGTTGATATGTCTTCAACTTATATAACTCCAACCTATATACAATATATTGTTTTATTTCAATCCCCTAACATGTTTCTTGTCTACGAGTGCCATTTGTGAAACTTGTATTGTTATGTTCTGTAACGTTATGACTGAGTTACGTAATGATGAAACAAAGAGAGAAGAATTCAAGGGGGAAAAGGTGATTCAAGTGACAAAAGGTTGGTGTCTACCCCCGCTGTTATGTAAGAAATGGCGGGGTGGCCCCACACACGTGAGTCTGTGGCGCCATCTCTCGAGGGGCGGGGGAACTAAATCCCGCAGCATAATGGCGACCATCTGGCTGTTGTGGGACTCTAGGATATATATGGACTTTTGTGTGGTCCAGGTGAATATTGGACTTTTAGAATATGGTAGGAAAGTTTAGTCTAACTATATATTAGAATTCTAAGGATGGCTGAGAAGATATTCAATGATTAGCTCAACTAGTGGACACGCTTTGGGGTGAGATGTGTCACAGGCGTCTTTGGCCTGTTAAGTGATAAATATATTTGTTGGGTTGCCTTGTGACACTTGTGAAGTGAATTGAATGGTGTCACGTGAAGTCGTTGTTTTGGTATAGAATCTAACCTGTTTCGTCATAAAAAAAAAACAAATTTACTAAAGTCATGGGTGGTGGGACGAACACATATCGCGAAATTTTTGACTGTTAGGGGATGTGGCACGTTTAATGCGAAAATGTGTACACATGTACACGCGTGTGTACATAGAGAAAGGAGTATAGAGATTTAATCTAACTCAACATATAATCTAAACACGTATTTTGAGTTATGGTACCTCAATATCTCATTTCATTCTTCTTGTTTCCCGTATTTAAAGAACCCGGCTCATTAGTAATGATGCATAAAGCCTCTGATAAGACAAGCTCTTGCAATTTTTTTTTCCCTTCAGCATTTCGTTTTTAAAAGTGTTTTTGTCTGTGTGTGGCTTAAGGAAGTTGAAAGTCTTTGACGTTGTCGGTAGTCTTTTTTTTTTTTTGGAGACAGGGGTAATTTTGTTTACACTTGGTTATCTCGTGTGTCTTCAATAAAGGTCACTGTAATATATTTCAGAGTTATTGTCTGAATCCTGATATACATGGTAAAAGGTACAACTTCCTTATATTTTGTTCACACTTGGTTATCTTCGTGTGTCTTCAATAAAGGTCACTGTAATATATTTCAGAGTTATTGTCTGAATCCTGATATACATGGTAAAAGGTACAACTTCCTTATATTTTGTTCACACTTGGTTATCTTCGTGTGTCTTCAATAAAGGTCACTGTAATATCTTTCAGGGTTATTGTTTGAATCCCCGATATACATGCTAAAAGGTACAACTTCCTTAAGTTTTGTCTATGAGTGTAGGTACACTTTTATAATCCTACGATTTCAATCCTTATCTATAAAAAGAGTGAATAGTTCTCGCATCTAATTAACGGACGAGTGTATTTTTCCCCGAGATTTTACGATATGTAAATAAGTTTAAAATAGTGTAGCTCATTGTATTCTTCGTTGTTTCCGAATTGTAAGCCTCCTCACATGTCTATAAGCGTAACAGGTCAATGATTTCCAAGCCTGTCTCAGAGTCGTTGACCGCTGACAGAGTTGTCTACTTATATATTACCTGTTCTACAGTCGGACAAAAAAACCTGAGAAAATGTCGTTTGAAAATGAAAAAGATGAGTAGAAGACATGTCGTGCTTGTTATGTCTTTCCACCAAGACTGCAATATAGCTTGTGGTGATCTTATTACTTACCAATACTTTCTACTATTGTTATCTTTTTTTTTTTTTTCTTCTCTTTTCTTTCTTGGACTCTGTCCGGGATGAGCCTACACTCATTGACAAAACTTGAGGAAGTAGAAAATCTTTGATGTCGTCGGTCGTCTGTTTATTTATTTTTTTAAGGAGATAATTGGCAATGTTGTTCACACTTGGTTATCTCGTGTATCTCCAATAAAGGTCACTGTAATATCTTTCAGAGTTATTGTCTGGAAGAACAAAGGAAGGACCTTTTTACCATGTATATCGCGATTCAGATAATAACTCTGAAAGATATTACAGTGACCTTTATTGAAGACACACGAGATAACTAAGTGTGAACAAAACTTAAGGAAGTTGTACCTTTTAGCATGTATATCGGGATTCAGACAAATAACTCTGAAAGATATTACAGTGACCTTTATTGAAGACACATGAGATAACTAAGTGTGAACAAAACTTAAGGAATTTGTACCTTTCAGCATATATATCGGGATTCAGACAATAACTCTGAAAGATATTACAGTGACCTTTATTGAAGACACATGAGATAACCAAGTGTGAACAAAATTGCCTCTGTCTTCTTAAAAAAAAAAAAAATAATAAATAGAGGTCCGGCGACATCAAAGATTTTCTACTTCCTTAAGTTTTTTCCATGAATGTAGGTAATACTAAATGTCTTCTGTCTTCACAATTCAATAAAATATCCTCTTGTATCTATATTGAGGTGAAGGCCTTAAAAGAAGGCTTGTGTTATTGATAGGTTAACAAGGCTTTTATACCAATAACTGAAAAATAAATATATTTACAATAGAGTCTATTCTACATATTTCTAGACATATATCCGTTATTTTACATTAATTCTTTTTAAATTACAAGGTCTCAGTATACGAATCTCTCTTAATCTTAAATTGATTAATTTCAAATTTCTTATTTCAACAGGACCGTGTTCAATCAGTCCTTGTTCAGCAGGTCCTGGTAATGATCGAGGTTTATGTTGATGTTGTTGTTTCCTATCCCCTTGTGTAAAGATTACACGAATTCCATGTTCTCATGGAATGGGGTGTAGGGGTTCAGCTTTCGTTGATCATGGCACCATGATCCAGGCACACTTTGGTGAAAGTCTGACTTTGCCTGTAGTTTGAGGCTGTTCCTAACATGGAAGCAGACGCCTTTTCTGCCGACTCTAACATGAGTACAGACACAGCTCCTCCGTATCCCTGGATTTAGTGATTTATTTGATATAGTGATTTATTTAATTTATGATTTTGAGCACAATAGTGATGATTCGATTTTTAATTTGGCTCTAGCTCTAGTATCCCTGGAGAGGAACCCTTGCTGAGGTCTATCAACCGGGTCAGTTGAATTCAGGATTTTTGAAGAGGTAAGTTATGTTGATGATATAAATATACACAGTCTGGCCATAAATTATGTTACAAACAATTTTATAAATTAAATGATTAAGAACAAAAACTAATGGATTATATAAATACATATTTTATTAGCCAATAGGACATAGATTTTAAATATATGCAATCATTCAAAATTTCCTCCCTTATTTTTGACACAGGAATTCAAACGTCCGGGCCACTGATCTATGGCGGCACGCAGCTTTTCTAAGGGTATTTCTTTCATTGCTCTCACAAATGCTGATTTCAATTGATCCAAATTATGATACCTTTTAGAGCACACCTTCTCCTCTAAATATTCTCACAAACTGTAATCAAGGGGGTTTAAATCAGGGCTTCCAGAGGGCCATTCATTGGCCTTTATGAACTCCGAACATTCGTCTTCAACCATTGTTGAGTTGACTTAGCTTTGTGAGCAGGAGCTGAATCTTGTTGAAATATCCAATGTTCTCCATTAAACATTTTTCTTTATTCAGAGGCTTTACTATTTATTCCAAAGTATCTTCTTGATAGTTTTTAGCTGTAGTTTTTACCCCTTTGGCACGGAAGTGGAGATCTGTTACACCTTGGTAGCTAACTCCCCACCAAGCCATGGCAGAAGAAGGATGGTGACTTTTTCAAGTCTTCTGACTTTCAAGGAAGCTTCTAGAGAGCTACAAGCATATATCCTATCATTCTGACGATTAATCTTTTTCTCGACAGTGAAAATTTTCTCGTCTGTGAAAAGGATTCTATCATGCCACCGACCATCATGCCGCGCTAACAACATTTTTGATCTAACTCTTCTAATATCTCTAAGAGCAGGGGTTATCAAATGACTTGTGCGTCGTTTGAAAGCTCTGAGTCCAAGGTCTTCGTTGATTATCCTTATAGATGCTTGCGTTCATTGCACGCGCGGTCGACAAGATCTTTCAAGGTCATTAATAGTGCCAGCCTTGTTGAACCTTTCAATGGTTCGATAAACAAATTGACGCGTAATATTCAAATTTTGTAAAAGTTTAAAAATGGATGAAGGACTTTGGCCTACCTTGTGCAAGGCTATTACAGCTATAGGTTTTCTTTAACACCCCAATCCATTATCGAAAAACAAATATATTCCGATTTTTTTTTCTAAACACGTGTGCACGAGATATTCAAATAACAACTACTGTATTTTGAATACTTCACGTGCTCAAATTAAAATTTTTATCACTGATTTGGTTTTGTAACAATATTTATGGCTAGACTAAGTATTGATTTTTCATAACATTTTGTTTGTTTCAAATAATCGTTTCACTGTTTTGCAATATCATCACAAAAATTAGGTGTTCAATTGGAAGGAGGGAGGGAAATGTAGAAGATGTTGAAAGAGTCCAACTTTGCATATCTCCCCCGTGCAACTACAGCACGTGACCAGATAGATGTCGCTAAAGTTGCATAGCCAGGACAGATTGCCACGTGGATCACATCAGTCTTCAGGAATTGTGATTCCTGGTGGAATCGTTGGAGAATGATGGCTCTCTCTTATAAGAACTGGAAATTTGTGCCGAGTCACGGAGTGTTGAGTTAGTCCTATTCTCTGAATACCATTTAGCGCGGTTTGTTACCTTTCCAA
>CP092863.1:137954592-138025330 GCA_030710605.1 Cordylochernes scorpioides
GATCAATTTCCTCCCGGAAAATTTTCCATCTATATATATTGTAGCGTAGAAATCAAGCCTTGAAATATCCTAAGATGTATAGGTATTTATTGATGACGTCACAGCGACGAGTCGACAATTATTAACAAGTCATAAAATAATAAGATATTTCTTCGCCACAATATATATGTATTTTTTATTATTTCTTATGGGCGATCGCTATAGACTTTTAGCACACTTGTAAGAAATGTTCTTTGGAAACCTAACGAGAAAGACAGAAGGCTCTCATCTTATCCATTTATTTGTCTATCTCTCAGACTGGAGGTTGAGTGTGACAAGGTCATCATATCGTCCTAATTGTCCACTTAACGGCAGTACACTCGACCTCGTACCCCCCACACCAGTCGATCTGATTGGAGAACTTTTTGAGCTGAACCAGATATGATTTTCCAAGAAGAGTCCTATGGAGATTGATGTGTGTAATAACAGAATCAATATGGAGGAATGTCGATAGTATGGTTAGATTTTCTTAATGAACTATTTCGTGTCTTTTTTTACATGGTAGTTGTTGGTCCGTATTCCAAGTACGCATAGTACAGGTCATGATCATCATGGTGGGTAAGTAGCGACTGCTTTTTTTTTTCTTTAGGGGGGGGGGGGGGGGGAAACTTTACCGCATGTCTACATTATATGTAGATAGCAATTTGATTTTTATACTTACAATAACGTCAAACTGTGTGTACTCCATCTCTTCCGTAAATTATGTGAATTTTTCCCAATCTTTCTCGTCTTCGAATGTGTCTGTGATTGTGTCTGTAGAGCGTTACACTGTACTCCATCTCTTCCGTAAATTATGGAAACTTTCTTCAATATCTCAGGCGAGAGAGAATTTTCCAGGTAATTCCACAAATTTCCGGCAAAGAACCTTGGCCTCGAACGACATCCACAGAACAAGCCAAGAGTGTGTCAAGAAAAAAAAAACGTACTTAATAAAAAAAGCCTGACGGGGCCAAGTTTAATGGGGCAATTTCCGGAAAGATCCGTCAAGATTTATCTCTGGTTTTGAAAAGTAAAAAGTTTTTTTTTTTTTCATTTTAAATGTTTCTGACCACATTTTTTCCCCAATTCTGTGAAATATAATTTTCACATTTTATAATACGTTTTCCATATAGATATATGCTTTTTAAAGCGTAAAAATGTGCGATTAATAATGGGAAAAATGAACACCATATTTCAATCAAATCGATTCTCTTTTAGAATCAAATACACTCATGGACAAAACTTTAAAAAGTGGAAAGTCTTCTGTTGCCGGTCGTCTGTTTTTTTTTTTTTTTTTTTTGAAGAAGAAGAAGAAGAAGACCGAAGCTGCTCACACTTGGTTATCTCGTGTGACTTCAATAAAGGTCACTGTAATATCTTTCAGAGTTATTGTCTGAATCCCGATATACATGCTAAAAGGTACAACGTCCTCAAGTTTTGTACATGAGTGTATATATTATATTTGTATATAAATATTGTGTGTTGAGAGAGTGTTTATATCGGGGCAGGACACTGTATATCAAAATAGTTATTAACTACAAGAATGTATTTTTTTAAACCAATTTTCTTATTATTCACATAAAAATACTTCAGCACACACACATATGCAAATATTAGATAATAAAAAGACATATATTGGAGTGAATAAAATATTTATTTGCCAATATTTCGGTTGGCTGAACGCCAACCTTTATCAAGGCATTACATTTTTGTATACATGATCACCGACTGCTTTTTTTTTTTGTAAATTTACCGCAAGTCTACATCATATGTAGATAGAAGTTTGTTTTCTATACTTACACAAGGATGTAAGAGATCCGTTTAATTATTTGCATTCATTCGTTGAGTGCATTCAACTGGGTATACAAAAGTGTATATAAAATGTAATGCATTGATAAAAGTTGGCGTTCAGCTAACCGAAATATTGGCAAATAAATCTTTTATTCAATCCAATATATGCCTTTTTTTATTATCCAATGATTTAAGTATGGATTGCTTATTTTCAGAACGATATGCAAATATGTTCGTTTATAATATATGTATATATAGAGTAGGTAATAATAATAGAGTACATATTTCCTTGGGGAGAAATAGTTAAAGAATGTTAAACTATTCAAACCGTTTGTTTATTCATAAATGCTAGGCACTATATGCATTTATATATGTTATGATTATTTTTGTTTTGTTGTTGAAAAAGATAGAATTGGAGATGCAGTCGTGAAAAGTAGGAAACATTTTTAGCCATCAAGTAGTTTTTATTTTGAATTACTTGAAGTAAAGTATACATAATATTATTTGTCCCAGTAATATAGAATTTATAAAATGAATTCTATATTCGTGATTTAAAAAAATAGGTAGGTTCAACTATATATATTTACAAAAACAATATTTAAAAAAAGTGGTATCTTCTAAATAATCTACGGTCAAAAATGTAGAACAGTCAATGAATAAAAATAAAATATGTGTTTTTAAAAAATAAAATATTTGCATTTTAGATTATATATATATATATGCAATATGCTAATTTAATTGGAACATAACGCGCCATCTATTAATGATAATTGTAAGTTTATCGCCATTTTATTATATCCGTTTTTTTTTTTTTTATTATTATTATTAAAGAAACTTATTGTGTAAGGTTTTTATAATATTTCTATAAAAGTATATAACAAATTTCTTATATCTGATTATTATCAGTACCTTTAATTATTGTGTTTTGACGATCTGGTAGATCGAATTGGCGAAACAGCTGGATGGGTTCAATACTGATGAGCCAGACCCTCTAAACATTTCTTAACTCTCCATTTATGGTTGTAGATTTTTAAAATAAATATATAAATAGAATAAAATTATTATTACTGATAATAATGATTCGCATTTTTTTTACATAGACAAATATTTTTTTATTGAAAAACAGAGCGCAATAAAGATATAGGTTTTATTATTTCTAATGTAAGAATAGAAACTGATTTTTATAAAAAAAATCGAAAAGAATTAAACTAACTTGCATACTAATTCTGTACATATTAAAAATATTGTCACAGTTTCAAATTATAATTTTATTAACCAATTGATAGACTTTGTGAGTGATGTTTTTTTCCCTCACAACAAAACTAGAAAAAATGAAAAATCAGTTACAGAATTTAAATATCTTTCTTTCTTTTCTTTCAAAATTTTTGTTTATCTTTAAAGTGCAAGTGTCACTAGGGGGAAATAGCATTCTAAGTCGAAATAAAGAATATAGAAGATTATGTTATTAAAGAAAAAATAAGACCTGGGAGTACAGATGACATAGAAAGTTGTGATAAAACATCAAATTTAAACATTGCGGGCAACATAAAAAAACTGGAAAGTAGTTCTTATCTATCGGGAAGTGTGTAAATAAGATTAACATGTTTTTTTTTTTTTTTTTAATGCAACCGCAATTTTTTTTTTATGAATAGATGAAGAAGAGGAAGAAAGAGAGGATATAAAAAAAAGAGTTCCTGATATTTCACAACGATGGAGGTCACGTGATAGAAGTGTAAAAAAAAAACACAGACGAGTGACCCCTAGTTGAAACCTAGATTGTACGTTCTTTTGTTTGAAAAATCACCCTTTTTTTTTTTAGTGTAGTATTCTCCCATCAAAGCAAGGGAACGTCAAATTTTTATCTCTCACAGATAGCGTCCTTCGTAAACATTTCTGAGACATCTTTTTACGCAATAGTCTGCGGCGAAAATGGTCTAATTTGTTGTGTGTCTATGTTTTTTTTTTTTTACTGTAATATGTAATATGTTTATATGGTTTTGACCAAGGACTTGGTTGTTGTTGTGTGATGTAATCAATATATAGCGTGAGATATTCATGTTTTTTAGTTCTTATGATAATTCTGTAATAATATTATGCAAATATATAACAGTAGCATACAATCTCTCTTTAATAGAAACTACACTACCTAAGTTTATTGAATATTAAGTAGAAGAGTATATAACAGTTACTATTATTACTATTAGTAAGGGTTGGGTATACACTATTCGATTTTTTTAGATAGCTACGCCCAGGGATCAAAACCAGCATTGGAGACTTTTTTTTTTTGTGAAAAAAAGATTGCTTCAATAGCCTCCAGATACATGCAAAAGTCCAACTCTACCATTAAGTGCAAGTAACCAAACGGAGCTTCGACATACTTGTAAGTGCAAATGTCGAACTACTTTCTACATGTGTAAATATGTAGTGCACTTACGGTAAAAACAATCGCTTACACCCCACCATGATTATCATGGCGTATTTAGGATCAATGTATAACAATCACTATTGCTATTAGTATAGTAGTTGTAATTTATATAGTTATTTTTACTATTATTATTATCACACATACAGATAGTATTAAGATCACGATTAAGGTGTTATGTTTTCTTAACAAATTGCTATAATAAGACCCATCTTAATAAAATATATAGAGAGAGCCCGTGTGAATAAGTGAAAATAATAAAATAAGATATATACACTCATAGACAAAACTTAAGGAAGTTGTACCTTTCAGCATGTATATCGGGATTCAGACAATAACTCTGAAAGATATTACAGTGATCTTTATTGAAGACACACGAGATAACCAAGTGTGAACAAAACTTAAGGAAGTTGTACCTATTACCATGTATATCGGGATTCAGACAATAACTCTGAAAGATATTACAGTGATCTTTATTGAAGACACACGAGATAACCAAGTGTGAACAAAACTTAAGGAAGTTGTACCTTTCAGCATGTATATCAGGATTCAGAAAATAACTCTGAAAGATATTACAGTGGCATTTATTGAAGACACACGAGATAACCAAGTGTGAACAAAACTTAAGGAAGTTGTACCTTTCAGCATGTATATCGGGATTCAGACAATAACTCTGAAAGATATTACAGTGATCTTTATTGAAGACACACGAGATAACCAAGTGTGAACAAAACTTAAGGAAGTTGTACCTTTCAGCATGTATATCGGGATTCAGACAATAACTCTGAAAGATATTACAGTGACCTTTATTGAAGACACACGAGATAACCAAGTGTGAACAAAACTTAAGGAAGTTGTACCTTTCAGCATGTATATCGGGATTCAGACAATAACTCTGAAAGATATTACAGTGACCTTTATTGAAGACACACGAGATAACCAAGTGTGAACAAAACTTAAGGAAGTTGTACCTATTACCATGTATATCGGGATTGAGACAATAACTCTGAAAGATATTACAGTGATCTTTATTGAAGACACACGAGATAACCAAGTGTGAACAAAACTTAAGGAAGTTGTACCTTTCAGCATGTATATCGGGATTCAGACAATAACTCTGAAAGATATTACAGTGGCCTTTATTGAAGACATACGAGATAACCAAGTGTGAACAAAACTTAAGGAAGTTGTACCTTTTAGCATGTATATAGATATTCAGACAATAACTCTGAAATATATTACAGTGACCTTTATTGTAGACACATGAGATAACCAAGTGTGAACAAAACTTAAGGAAGTTGTACCTTTTAGCATGTATATCGGGATTCAGACAATAACTCTGAAATATATTACAGTGACCTTTATTGTAGACACATGAGATAACCACGTGTAAATTGCCTCTGTCTCCTTTAAAAATATATATATAAAAAAAACGGACAACCGGTGACATCAAAATATGAAACTTTCTTAAGTTTTATCCATGAGTGTATACATATATATATATTGTCTGAATTTTCCAAAAATGATTTTGTATTCATTCTTCATTACTACATTCGTTTTTTTCACTGGGATGATAAACATAATGTAAAGTGTGTGCTAATACATCATTTAATATAAAATATCTAAAAACTTTACGCAATAAGTTTCTTTATTACAAAAACACCTTGAGCTTTTTTTCAGTTGTAGCTTCGCCTGATGAAGAGCGAGAACTCGAAAGCTCGCAGTGTTTTTGTCATTTTTTTTTTTTGCGCAAGTTTTTTTTTTTTTTTTATAAAATATATCGGAATTTTCTTAATTCTGTACATAATTTCATTGAGAGAAATGACTATATTTTTGATACATGAATTTAATCCTACCGCATAAATGTGTTATATATATATATATATATATATATATATATATATATATGAAGTACAAAACGCGCCTATGTAATAAAATTTTAATTGACATCTTTCTAAATATAGATTTTTATATATTTATAGGTTTATTTATTATTTCCTTTCTCAAATTTATTACAGACATTAAAAACTATATCTACATTTTTTTGGTAGCGTAACATATACCTTCAAATAAAGTTTTCTACGTTATAAACTTATATATATATATATATATATAATAAAATAAATAAAGCTTCCAGGGCTGAGTTTCTTATGCAAACCTTTTTATTTTCAAGCTTTCGGACTTGTCAGTTCTTCAACAGGAGTATCACATTAACAAATTAAAGATAAATTATTTTTGTATAAAAATTATTATTGTAGAACGACATTTGAAAATTAACCCGCATGTGTTTCTTTTGAATGAAAAACGAAAATTATTTTAAGGAGAAATAATGATTATTTCTATCCTTAGGGATGAAGTATGAAAGGATGAATTGTGAAGAGTAATGATGAACGGAAAAATAAAGTATCCAGGGATGGGTATTATAAATTATTATTTACATATTTTAAATACTTATATGATATTGAGATAAATATTTAACAATATTTGTTTGTGAAAAACATTTTTTTTTGAAAATATACGTGCGTGGTGGATGATACATGCTGCTTGAACGAATATAAAAATCATTTCTATAGAGTTTAGCATATATATATATATATATAGTAGCAGTTATTAGAAAAACAATGTTATATATATTGTATTTGAGAAATAAAATAACGTGGAACAAAGTATATAGAGATAATATAACTATATATGGAGAATTATATATGTTCAACAGGTTTTAATGGAGCATCTAAAGTGTAATGCGCGAAATTATTTTCTATGGGTTCTGATGATGAGCTAACGCTCGAAAGCTTGCCATGTTATTTTTATAAAGAAACTTATTGTACAATTATCTATATATTATTGGTATATTTATGCTGTTGTGCAATTATTTTAAGAATCTTTATTTATATTTATAATTGTCTTAGAGATGATAAAGTACAATTTGTGGAGATTATAGATTAGAAATACAAGGTAATAAGATCGAATCTAAATAAATAAATAGTGTGTGACATTTTGGTAGCAGTGTTGTTATCATCATCAGACAAATATACTGAATGTATGCAGTATGTGTATATATAGTCAGTACTTTTGTCTGATGATGGTAACATCGTTGTTACCGAAACATCACATACTATTTATTTATTTAGATTCGGTCTTATTACCTTGTGTTTTAGAGATATTTTACATTATGAACATATGAGATAAAGCAATAACGCGCCATCTATACGATGCTTTGTCTTAAGTTATTCCTAATGGCCTTGTCTTTATAGTTTGCTGAAGAGCATTGCTCGAAGCAAATATTTGAATGTAATTCTACTGTCCTATAAGCCTATGTCCATAGTTTACTTGAAAACCATTTCTAATATTCCATCCTTCAGTGTAGCATATAAAAGCAGAATGATCCAATACAGTATTAGAGCTCTGAGAAGCGGTCTGGTGTATTAAATTGGCGAAACCGCTGGGAGGGTTCACCACTGATGAGCCAAGCCCTCCCAATATATTTTTTCATCGCAGTAAGGACAGTAGAAGTTCGTTTTATGTATAAAAGAAACATTCGCGCTTTTGAACATATGAGATGTATGAAAAAAAATATATATATAAATATATGTATTAATTTTTTGAAAATATGTATGTCAATTTATAACCTATATTTTTCATAAGATAAACATAGGAGTACATGTGCAACAATATAGAATCTATACGGTTAAACATACGTGACAATATATAAAGATAAATATATAAAAATACGGAGTAAATAACAAGGCTAAAAATGAATATAAAGTCAGAATTTTGACATTTTGACAACTGCGTATTTACCAAGTATTCTATAAGAACGGAGGCCACAGTTTCTGCTTATATTCTATATACAGTTGTGTATACGACACAATGAAAATTATCCATATTTTAAGCAATAATGATTACACTTAGACATAAATATATGACGTACAATTCTTATCGAAAGATAAACAAGCAAAACACGCATAAATTTAAAGAAAAAATTAAGCAATTATTCTATATTTAGGAAAAAAGACCTAATGACATATATAACTATATATGTCTGTTATTGATCTATCTATACATGTTTTTATATAAATATAAAATTTGAAAAAAAAAAGCATGTGAAGATAAATTTTGTAGAGAAGGGGAAAAAAGAGAGAAATAGAAGAGTGAGCTATGTAAATAAAGCGATATATGTAAATAAGGTATTGGAGTGATAGAGGAGACAACACAATCCACCTCATGTCCCTTTATATATATAAATGAAAAATAATGAAAAAAGGGTGTGATGATAAATTTGGTAGAGAAGGGTAAAAAGAAAGTAATAGAAGAGTGGGTATGTAAATAAAGCGATATATGTAAATAAGGTATGGGAATGATAGAGGAGACAACACGATCCACCTCATGTTCCTTTATATATATAAATAATAATAAAAAAGGGTGTGATGATAAATTTGGTAGAAAAGGTAGAGAGAAGAACTAGAAGAGTGATATGCAAATAGAGCGATGTATGTATATATGTATGGGAGCGACAGAGGAGGAGACAAACACGACCCACCTGACACACGTGCGCTCGCAAGATGAAAGGTTTCAAGGGCGTACGACAGAGCTAACCTTGATCGCGTACCGCCAGCCAATGGGAAGCCGTCTTGGCGTGACGTCACACCCCTGGCGGCAGAGACCACTTCCTGGAGTGAGGTATCGCATTGCGACCACTGGGGAATGTTTGTCATTTTTAGGGTGACATTGTCTCACCCCCCTTTCTTTTTCTGTATTTTTTATTTCATTCTTTTTTATTATTCATAAGTTGTTTTGCAAAGATTTATAGAGACGGTTTGAAAATGTGGATATGGTGAAAGCTACTCCAAGTGCCATGGACATGGATAAAAAGACAAATATTTCATTTTTACCCATACGTTGTTTTACTAATATTTTTATTAAGAAACAGGTTGAAAATGTGGACATGGAGAAAGCTACTCAGAATGCCATGGAGAGATAAAAAGACAAATATTTCATTCTTATTCAAACGTTGTTTTTACTAAGATCTATAGATTGAAAATGTGGACATGGAGAAAAAGCTACTCAGATGCTAGATGCAGAGCTACCCATGGACAGATAAAAAGACAAATATTTCATTTTTACCCATACGTTGTTTTATTAATATTTTTAGTAAGAAACAGGTTGAAAATGTGGACATGGAGAAAGATACTCAGAATGCCATGTACAGAGATAAAAAGACAAATATTTTTGAATCTTAAATGAAAATAATCTTGGTAGATCCCTAGAATCACAAATATGCAAACAAAGACATGCTTCGGACATATAATGAAAGCAAACGGATAAGAAAATATATTAATTTTGGGGGGGAGATGAAGGAAGAGAGGAAGACCTCCAACGTACTGGCTAGAAGAGGTCAAGAAAACTACCAGAAGGTTACTAGATGAGCTGTGAGTAAATCAAATTGGGGAACATTTGTCCATAGTGTCACCAAAATTCGAACTGCACTTGATGGACACTAGTAACAAATATCATCATAATTTCAAACGAAACAAAAATCTGTAAAAATACTGGAAAGATGGAAACATCTCTAGAAACGTATTCCAAAATATAAATGCCTTTTGAATGAATTTCTCTCAAAATTGTTATCATTGTTCAATTTCAATATGTTGTCAAAGTGCGTCAATGATGAGAAAAAAATTTAGAAGCCTTGATATTTTGTTTGATTGAAGACTATATGTATATATAAAGAGACAAGGGTCACCTCTCCCGTCAAAATAGACGTCTAAAACCAGACGCCATCTATTGACCAATTTCCACCCGGCAAAATTTCCATCTATATGTATATATAAAACCAAAAATAGAACTTATAAGATCAGGGTGTAATAAGTGAGGGAAAAAAAGCATTCTCTTATTATATTGCCACGTAGAAAATTAGGAAAGACAAACTTCAGGTTGACACGGCAATTTATTTATGGCAAGCACTAAATAAGATAAGCAACGAGGGAAGTTTACAGAGTAACAAAATTTAAATATAAAAATTAATAATATGTTCATAAAATAAAAAAATACACTCATGGACAAGGAAGTTGTACCTTTTAGCATGTATATTGGTATTCAGACAATATCTCTGAAAGATATTACAGTGACCTTTATTGAAGACACACGAGATAACCAAGTGTGAACAAAACTTAAGGAAGTTTTACCTTTTAGCATGTATATCGGGATTCAGACAATATCTCTGAAAGATATTACAATGACCTTTATTGAAGACACACGAGATAACCAAGTTTGAGCAGAATTACCTCTTTCTCCTTAAAAAAAAATAGACGAGCGGCGATATCAAAGACTTTCCACTTCCTTAAATTTTGTCTTATGTGTATATTTTTTGCTTCTGGTAAAATTCTAACAAACCGAAAAATATCTGGAAATGTAATGAACATTAACTTAATGACTTTTTCAAAACATTTAACGTACATTTCATTGCCGTAAAAATGGATATTTTTTTTTGCATATTTAAAAAAAAAAAAGATTCTCTCCTTAAATAAATTTTCGATTAATTATTCCAATTGATTTTTTAATTAAACTTTATCCTCCTTTTTCTTGATTCTCTAAGCTCTAGGTTTTGTTTTCACTTATCTTAAGTACACATGGGGGAATCGGTTGAAGGCTGGTTAAACCGTTTGGTTTTCGACCGCTACGACCCGGTTTGATTCCCGCATTGGACACTTTTTTCTGTTAAAAAAATGCCTCAATGGCCCCCGATTCTTGCAAAAGTGCAACCCCCCCAGCGAGTGCAAGTAACCAAACGGGGCTCTGGCACATTTGTCACATTTGTAAGTACAAAGTCGAACTGATTTTCAGATGTATAGACATGTGGTGCCCTTACAGTAAAAGCAGTCGCTAACTACCCACCATGATTATCATGGCCTGTACCACGTGTACTAGGGATAAGCAAAAAAAAAAAACACGTGGTATGAATGTAACATGATAAAAATGGTTCTCTCAATCGACGAATATAACACCTAGTACTGGGGTCGGCAAACTTTTGAGTCGGAAGAATCAAAATTACAATTTACAAAATTTCAAAGTTTCTAAAGAGCCACAAAATGTTTTCTTGCCAACAATAAATAGTACTCACATAAATAATATTTACGTATGGAACTATATAAAAGAGAAGGGGGTCTCGGTGGAAGGATGGTCTAAACCATTGGTTTTCGACCGCTACGACCCGGGATCGATTCCTGCATTGGGCACTTAAAAAAAAAAATGCTCCAATGGCCCCCGATTCTTGCAAAAGTCCAACCCCGCCAACGAGTGCAAGTAACCAAACGGGGCTCTGGCACATTTGTAAGTAGAGTCGAACTGCTTTTCACATGTGTAGACATGTGGTGCACTTACAGTAAAAGCAGTCGCTAACTACCCACCATGATTATCATGGCCTGTACCACGTGTACTAGGGATAAGAAAATAAAACTATATCAAGAGCCGCAGCTTCACATCCAAAGAGCCGCATGTGGCTTGCGAGCAGCAGTTTGCCGATCCCTGTCCTAGTATGTAATTATGGTCTATGCAACTATGTTCCATAGGCTTCCGTCGCTATGGATATGTGGATTTAATAGGTGTGAATACAGAGGGAAATATTCAGGAGAGATTTTAAAAACTTAAAATGACCTCCAAAAATCAAAATTATCCGTAGTTATTTAAATTTCAGGACAAATATTTCCTGAATAAAGAGTTTGATGTTTATAAATCAAGAATTATAAGGCAATATCGCGCTATTTATATATGAGAAATGATAGCATTAAAGCACAAATGTTTCCCTTATTAACAAAAAATCTTCCATTGTCCACACAACGTGTTCACCGCTGATGACCCGGTCTCTTACAGTGTTTTTTCATCTTTGTGAGGACAGTTGAAGTTTTTTTTTCTTCTTTCTTTTGTAATGGAAATTATCATGCTTTAATAGTTACATTTCTTATAAATCAAGAAGAATTTTCACTTAAACTATAAAGGTATATGCAAAATTAGATATAGGCATTAAGGCAAGATAAAGGCATTAAAACAATACAGGTTATTCATCAACTCTGTGCAGAACACACACAAAAAAAAAAAAAAAAGAAAGAGCCACAACATCTGTTTTGGCAAATCCTAACAAAAAAAGCCGACCTGTATACCATGGTATTGGGATATGGCCCTCATCAGTACAGGGGTGACTTCGACTTCGTAACATCCTACGAGCCCAAAACTATGGCATAATGGTTTGTTTATGTCTTAATTTTCCAAAGCTGGTTTTGTGGCATATTCTTTTCATCTTCTATATTTTTGCTGTTCTGCATAAGGATTATGAAAAAAAAAAAAAGAGAGAAATGCCTTTTTATACATAAATATAATCTTCCTACACTTTTACCATATAAAATATTAATTAAATATCACAATATAAAATACATTCATGGGCAA
Source organism: Cordylochernes scorpioides (assembly GCA_030710605.1). Lineage (NCBI taxonomy): Eukaryota > Metazoa > Arthropoda > Arachnida > Pseudoscorpiones > Chernetidae > Cordylochernes > Cordylochernes scorpioides. The sequence continues at coordinate 137,967,263 of CP092863.1, forward strand.
AACTTAAGGAAGTTGTACCTTCTACCATGTATACCGGGATTCAGACAATAACTCTAAAAGTTATTACAGTGACCTTTATTGAAGACACACGAGATAACCAAGTGTGAACAAAACTTAAGGAAGTTGTACCTTTCAGCATGTATATCGGGATTCAGACAATAACTCTGAAAGATATTACAGTGACCTTTATTGAAGACACACTAGATAACCAAGTGTGAACAAAATTGCCTCTGTCTCCTAAAAAAAAAAATAGACTTTCCGCCTTCTTGAATTTTTCTATGATTATATTTTACCTATAATAGCACAAATAGCTTTAGTTTATCACAAACTACACTGCATATGCACATTGTTTTAATGCATTTAAAGGGAGTGGTACTTTTTTTGTCCATTGAATATCATCCTCACACAGTATTTCTATATAAAATGTTAACTATACCCAAAACACAAAGTGTTTATCCGTGTTTTGTATTTGCATGTTTGATTTTGTTGTGGTACTATTTTGCATAGTAGTTGATTATGCTCTTTAGTGCTATAAATAGGACATGTTAGTTAGTTCGGTAGGAAGTTACATTTTAGTAGCTCTTGTATTCGTGGCTTTGGCTGACAATAAAGAATATATAAAGACAACGATAATGTCCCAATTCGCTATAGAAGAAAGAACACAAGTCAGGGTGAAGAGATTCTTTATATAAGACGACAATCGTATAAATTTTGAAAGCAGTGTTACATATTTACATATTATCTGTTTTAACACACAGAGAATGTGGTATATTTTCTCTCCCTTTCAAAATATTTATAAAATATGTAAAAAATAATTTGTTCATAAAAATAGTATTTACCATCGTTAACGTGATAATCCTGTTGAAGGACTGACGAAAACTTGAAAATAAAAAGTTGAACAAGAAACTTAACCCTGGAAGCTTTATTTATTTTATAATATTGCCACGTGGAAAATTATGGAAGACAAAAACTTCAGGATGAGATAACAATTTATTTCAGGCAAGGACAAACTATGAATGGTAAACAAAATATAAGCCACGAGGGAAATTTACAGAGTAGCAAAATATAAACATAAAAATGACCACTCTGTTAATAAAAATAATAAATTAATAAATACTTTGTTACAATATTATATGTTTCTTTCGAAAGCCTCAATCTATGCAGACAATGACTTGACTTGATGGTAGATTGTTGTTAAACCATAGGATATAACACTCCATATATCCTTGATTATCAATCAATTATACCTTTAATACAACGATAATATCCTTATTTGCTAAAGAAGAAACACAAATCAGGGAGAAGAGATTCTTTATATAAGAGGATGATGGTACAAGCTTTCAGTCAAGACGACCTTCTACGGATACGACGTCTTGTCCGAAAGCTTATACGATCGTTTTATTTTATAAAGAATCTCTTCTCCCCAACTTGTGTTGTTCTTCTAAAGAATGCATTGCTAACCACGTCGTACTTGTGATAACAGAGTACAGGCACCACATAACAACCTGTAACATGAGACCTTATAAAAACAAATATATAGCTAAAGTTTCTTACAAAACGTATATACATTACTATGAAAAAAAGGCATCTCCTTATCGTGCAACTGAAAGTTGCTGATGGCTTGCGCCATCTATCGGAATGAATATCAACTATTCTCGTTGATTTCTAATTGTTCCAGAATTGGCCAAATACCCATTCTTGATTAATCAAGAAAAGCTAACCACGGACGCGTTTCGGGCTGTTGGCTCTCATCAGCGTGATGCAAGCTGTACCTCAACGACCAAAAAACTGGTCATTCAAGGCATCCTGAAAAATCATGAAACGGGTAGTTAAGGCCAGAATTGCGTGAGACCGCGACACAATGTGAAAAAATAGTACAAATGTAATATTGTGCTGGGATAAGGTGCATAATTATGAAAAAAGGCATCTCCTTATCGTATATACATTACATTTGAAAAAATAAAAATCAGGTAAAAAAGTTTTTTTTTTTTTTTTTTTTTTTTAATTTTGAATTTGCAAGCTTTTGAGCAAATATACTGTTCTTCAACGGGCTGATACTCTATGTACAATCTCTAAATAATCTTTATACAAAATTTCTGGGTAACTAATGCTCACATTCATTATTTTTAAAGAATTTATTAAAAATGAGGAGAAAAATTTTTTGACGTATGATTATATCATTCTTCTTTATGAAGTTTTCTACATTCCTTCTTTTCCTGCTGGTACAGTAGGAGGAAGAATGAGTCTCTTCCACCTATTCCTCAAATAATGTCAGAAGATCACATCTCCCGTCTTGGGTCTTCCCCCTTCTTTCGAGAACCAGTTCCCTCCCTTCTTTCCTTGTAGAAATATGCTGAGGAGATGGGGGTCAATCAATTTGTCCCATCTGTGGGAATTTAAAGAAATTTTCCCTAAAAAACTGGGCTTTCCAAATTTATAGAAAAATGAGTTTAGTGGGAACTTCGGCATCAACTAGGAGTCTCTCTTCACTTTTTTTTTTTTTTTTAGAAATATTTAATTAGAAATATTTTGTATAATGCTTCTTTTATATTTAGGCGAACAACTTCAACGAAATAATGAATTTTTGAAAAAAATAAATACGATTTTTGTTCTTTATTCTACTAGATGTCGCACTGCTATCTTAACTGTTCGCGTGAACGTTCAGGATATGCCTATTTTATTATTATTATTATTTATAGGGTGTATCAAGTAAAATGGGAATATAACTACAATGGAATTTTAACAGAAATTTATTGAAAGTATAAAAAAATTTGAATAAAATTTGGAACATTTGTAATTAGATAGAAGGATATAATTTTGACTTATTCCATGTAGTTTCCATTATTAGCTAGAACAGTCTAGAGACGAGTGCGGAAAAAGGTACAGGCCTTGGTGATAATGACCTTGTCCATTTGGGTCATCACTGTGTGAACCGCTTTCTTGACAGACTGATGGTATTTTGGGGAGCATTGTTGACATCTCTCTCAACAATACATAATAGTCTAGGAGGTTGCAGTCTGGAGAGTTAGGGGGGCCAGGTATCATGACTCCAGTGACTGGGGACGTTAAGTGTCAACCACGATTGTGTCTTTGCTGTCTTTTGGGCTGGAGCTGTTGGAAGACATCCTTCCTTCCTGTGGCCACCATGACCATCCAAGGCTTTACAACGGTCTCCAGGACATTGATGTAGGTGTCAGAGTTGATCCTAAGACCCTTCACAAAGAAATGGAGAGGCATGACATCAACTTCACTGTTGATAACACCAAGGACCATCACGGAGGCAGGAAATTTCGTGTTCATCACGACAAGTACATCTGAGGTGTCTTTACAGATCCAGCGATCCTTCCTGGGATTTACCTTTTGGCCCACGTCAAATTATTTTTATTGTAGAAGAACCTCATTATGACACAAGTCATCTTTCAGGTTGTTGAGGAGGGCAACAGTTTTCTCTGTTATCCTTCATATTTTCAGTATTCGCGCCAATTTGATCAAACCGCTGGGAGGATTAGCTTAACCCTCCTCATATAAAAATATTTCATCCTACCGGCGTGCGTTTAGTGGTGTTGTATAATTTTTTTCTTTTAAACTTGAACAAAAAATAAAAAGCGCACTAATAGGATTATTCACTCATGTACAAAACTTAAAGAAGTTGTATACCGGGATTCAGACAATAACTCGGAAAGATAGTACAGTGACCTTTATTAAAGACACACGAGATAACTAAGTCTCCTTCTAAAAACTTTTTTTAAAAAGACGACCGGCACATCAAAGACTTTCCACTTTTTAAAGTTTTGTCCATAAGTGTTATTTCATATTTTAACCGATACATGTATGACGACATTTTCTGAAAAAAAAAAAAAAAGACAACAACTTGTTTAACCAGGGTTTCGGACTATGGCCCTCATCAGTACAGGGGTGTTTTAGCTGATGAATGTTGTATTCTAGCCTGATATCCAGCCACTTCACCATCTTTAACATCTTTTTTGATAAATTCGAACGATTCCATAACCACTCTCATAGGATATTATTAAAACCAAAGCCACCCCTGTACCGATGAGGGCCAAAGTCAGAAAACATGGTGTTCTGTCCTCGAAGGCTATTTGCATATCCATAATAAAATATGCAAATACACTACACATGGTATACAGGTTGTTGACTTTTTGTCTGAATTTTCCAAAACTGTTGTTGTGGCTCATTATTTATCATCACTAGTAAAGTGTTTTACTGGGATAATAAATATAATGTATCGTTCTGGTACATAATTAAAGTGAGAGGTGCCTCTTTTTATATAAGTACATATATATTTTACTTTCTCTCAACATCTTACAACATTTTAGTTATCCCGATATTTCGGCGACTACCATCACAATTTTACAAAGTAGAAATTTGAACACGTTATGTTGTTGTCGTTGTTCATAGATCTTCTTTATATATATATCGTGAATAACTTTACATATCATCAAACCTTTTAATATTGAAAATGAACGACACTGTGTTGCCGAAACGTCGGGAGATAAATTTGAAAATGTATGTTGAGATATGTCTTCAACTTATATAACTCCAACCTATATACAATATATTGTTTTATTTCAATCCCTCAACATGTTTCTTGTCTACAAGTGCCATTTGTGAAACTTGTATTGTTATGTTCGGTAACGTTATGACTGAGTTACGTAATGATGAAACAAAGAGAGAAGAATTCAAGGGGAAAAAGGTGATTCAAGTGACAAAAGGTTGGTGTCTACCCCCGCTGTTATGTAAGAAATGGCGGGGTGGCCCCACACACGTGAGTCTGTGGCGCCATCTCTCGAGGGGCGGGGGAACTAAATCCCGCAGCATAATGGCGACCATCTGGCCTGTTGTGGGACTCTAGGATATAGATGGACTTTTGTGTGGTCCAGGTGAATATTGGACTTTTAGAATATGGTCGGAAAGTTTAGTCTAACTATATATGAGAATTCTAAGGATGGCTGAGAAGATATTCAATGATTAGCTCAACTAGTGGACACGCTTTGGGGTGAGATGTGTCACAGGCGTCTTTGGCCTGTTAAGTGATAAATATATTTGTTGGGTTGTCTTGTGACACTTGTGAAGTGAATTGAATGGTGTCACGTGAAGTCGTTGTTTTGGTATAGAATCTAACCTGTTTCGTCATAAAAAAAACAAATTTACTAAAGTCATGGGTGGTGGGACGAACACATATCGCGAATTTTTTGACTGTTAGGGGATGTGGCACGTTTAATGCGAAATTTGTACACATGTACACGTGTGTGTACATAGAGAAAGGAGTATAGAGATTTAATCTAACTCAACATATAATCTAAACACGTATTTTGAGTTATGGTACCTCAATATCTCATTTCATTCTTCTTGTTTCCCGTATTTAAAGAACCCGGCTCATTAGTAATGATGCATAAAGCCTCTGATAAGACAAGCTCTTGCAATTTTTTTTCCCTTCAGCATTTCGTTTTTAAAAGTGTTTTTGTCTGTGTGTGGCTTGAGGAAGTTGAAAGTCTTTGACGTTGTCGGTAGTCTTTTTTTTTTTTTTTTGGAGACAGGGGTAATTTTGTTCACACTTGGTTATCTCGTGTGTCTTCAATAAAGGTCACTGTAATTTATTCCAGAGTTATTGTCTGTATCCCGATATACATGGTAAAAGGTACAACTTCCTTAAGTTTTGTTCACACTTGGTTATCTCGTGTGTCTTCAATAAAGGTCGCTGTAATATATTTCAGAGTTATTGTCTGAATCCTGATATACATGGTAAAAGGTACAACTTCCTTAAGTTTTGTTCACACTTGGTTATCTCGTGTGTCTTCAATAAAGATCGCTGTAATATATTTCAGAGTTATTGTCTGTATCCCGATATCAATGGTAAAAGGTACAACTTCCTTAAGTTTTGTTCACACTTGGTTATCTCGTGTGTCTTCAATAAAGATCGCTGTAATATATTTCAGAGTTATTGTCTGTATCCCGATATCAATGGTAAAAGGTACAACTTCCTTAAGTTTTGTTCACACTTGGTTATCTCGTGTATTCTATATACAGTTACGAGCGTCATTCCTCATCTCCTAATCAATCAGTCATCAGTCAGTTTTCATCTCTGTCACCGTTTGCTTTTTTTTTTTTTTTTGGAATGGCGCCCTCCTATTGGTTGGCTACGGTCACGCCACCTTTGCCCCCCCCCATCATGCCCCCCCCCCCCCCCCCCCCCCCCCCCCCCCCATCATGCCCCCCCCCCCCCCCCACTCGCTATTTCGTCTTTGTAACTATTGTGTTGGAGCGGGTCGCTCCCTAAATAAATGTATATATTAGATAATAACCAAATGGAATCCTCTCTTTCTTTTTCCCAGTAAGAGACGCCTACGGAAGCCAACAGCACATAGACAGATAAAGCACATAGGCTATAGTTATTAACTTAACATATGCAATTATTTAAGGCGCCAATTTATAATTGTAACAAATAGTATTTGAATCAAAACATTCAATCGGGTAAAACACGGGCGTTGCCCGGGTCATTCGGCTAGTCTTCAATAAAGGTCACTGTAATATATTTCAGGGTTATTTTTTGAATCCCCGATATACATGCTAAAAGGTACAACTTCCTTTTAAGTTTTGTCTATGAGTGTAGGTACACTTTTATAATCCTACGATTTCAATCCTTATCTATAAAAAGAGTGAATAGTTGTCGCATCTAATTAACGGACGAGTGTATTTTCCCCGAGATTTTACAATATGTAAATAAGTTTAAAATAGTGTAGCTCATTGTATTCTTCGTTGTTTCCGAATTGTTAGCCTCCTCACATGTCTATAAACGTAACGGGTCAATGATTTCCAAGCCTGTCTCAGAGTCGTTGACCGCTGACAGAGTTGTCTACTTATATACTTATATATTACCTGTTCTACAGTCGGACAAAAAACCTGAGAAAATGTCGTTTGAAAATGAAAAAGATGAGTAGAAGACATGTCGTGCTTGTTATGTCTTTCCACCAAGACTGCAATATAGCTTGTGGTGATCTTATTACTTACCTGTACTTTCTACTATTGTTATCTTTTTTTTTTCTTCTCTTTTCTTTCTTGGACTCTGTCCGGGATGAGCCTACACTCATTGACAAAACTTGAGGAAGTAGAAAATCTTTGATGTCGTCGGTCGTCTGTTTATTTATTATTATTTTTTTTAAGGGAGATAATTGGCAATGTTGTTCATACTTGGTTATCTCGTGTATCTCCAATAAAGGTCACTGTAATATCTTTCAGAGTTATTGTCTGGAAGAACAAAGGAAGGACCTTTTTACCATGTATATCGGGATTCAGATAATAACTCTGAAAGATATTACAGTGACCTTTAGTGAATACACATGAGATAACCAAGTGTGAACAAAATTGCCTCTGTCTTCTTTAAAAAAATAATAATAAATAGAGGTCCGGAGACATCAAAGATTTTCTACTTCCTTAAGTTTTTTCCATTAATGTAGGTAATACTAAATGTCTTCTGTCTTCACAATTCAATAAAATATCCTCTTGTGTCTATATTGAGGTGAAGGCCTTAAAAGAAGGCTTGTGTTATTGATAGGTTAACAAGGCTTTTATACCAATAACTGAAAAAGAAATATATTTACAATAGAGTCTATTCTACATATTTCTAGACATATATCCGTTATTTTACATTAATTCTTTTTTAATTTACAAGGTGTCAGTGTGCGAATCTCTCTTCATCTTAAATTTATTAATTTCAATTTTCTTATTTCAACAGGACCGCGTGTTCAATCAGTCTTTGTTCAGCAGGTCCTGGTAATGACCGAGGTTTATAGAATGTTGTTGTTTCTTATCCCCTTGTGTAAAGATTACAAGAATTCCATGTTCTTATGGAATGGGGTGTAGGGGTGCAGCTTTCGTTGATCATGGCACCATGATCCAGGCACACTTTGGTGAAAGTCTGACTTTGCCTGTAGTTTGAGGCTGTTCCTAACATGGAAGCAGACGCCTTTTCTGCCGACTCTAACATGAGTACAGACACAGCTCCTCCGTATCCCTGGATTTAGTGATTTATTTGATATAGTGATTTATTTAATTTATGATTTAGAGCACAATAGTGATGATTAGATTTTTAATTTGGCTCTAGCTCTAGTATCCCTGGAGAGGAACCCTTGCTGAGGTCTATCAACCGGGTCAGTTGAATTCAGGATTTTTAAAGAGGTCTTTCTCCTCTTCGTTTATGTTGATGATATAAATATACACAGTCTAGCCATAAATTCTGTTACAAACAATTTTATAAATTAAATGATTAAGAACAAAAACTAATGGATTATAAATACATATTTTATTAGCCAATAGGACATAAATTTTAAATACAATTGTATATACAATCATTCAAAATTTCCTCCCTTATTTTTGACACAGGATCTCAAACGTCCGGGTCACTGATCTATGGCGGCACGCAGCTTTTCTAAGGGTATTTCTTTCATTGCTCTCACAAATGCTGATTTCAATTGATCCAAATTATGATATCTTTAAGAGCACACCTTCTCCTCTAAATATTCTCACAAACTGTAATCAAGGGGGTTTAAATCAGGGCTTCCAGAGGGCCATTCATTGGCCTTTATGAACTCCGAACATTCGTCTTCAACCATTGTTGAGTTGACTTAGCTTTGTGAGCAGGAGCTGAATCTTGTTGAAATATCCACTGTTCTCCATTAAACATTTTTCTTTATTCAGAGGCTTTACTATTTATTCCAAAGTATCTTCTTGATAGTTTTTAGCTGTAGTTTTTACCCCTTTGGCACAGAAGTGGAGATCTGTTACACCTTGGTAGCTAACTCCCCACCAAGCCATGACAGAAAAAGGATGGTGACTTTTTCAAGTCTTCTGACTTTCAAGGAAGCTACTAGAGAGCTACAAGCATATATCCTATCATTCTGACGATTAATCTTTTTCTCGACAGTGAAAATTTTCTCGTCTGTGAAAAGGATTCTATCATGCCACCGACCATCATGCCGCGCCAACAACATTTTTGATCTAACTCTTCTAATATCTCTAAGAGCAGGGGTTATCAAATGACTTGTGCGTCGTTTGAAAGCTCTGAGTCCAAGGTCTTCGTTGATTATCCTTATAGATGCTTGCGTTCATTGCACGCGCGGTCGACAAGATCTTTCAAGGTCATTAATAGTGCCAGCCTTGTTGAACCCTTCAATGGTTCGATAAACAAATTGACGCGTAATATTCAAATTTTGTAAAAGTTTTAAAATGGATGAAGGACTTTGGCCTACCTTGTGCAAGGCTATTACAGCTATAGGTTTTCTTTAACACCCCAATCCATTATCGAAAAACAAATATATTCCGATTTTTTTTTCTAAACACGTGTGCACGAGATATTCAAATAACAACTACTGTATTTTGAATACTTCACGTGCTCAAATTAAAATTTTTATCACTGATTTGGTTTTGTAACAATATTTATGGCTAGACTAAGTATTGATTTTGCATAACATTTTGTTTGTTTCAAATAATCGTTTCACTGTTTTGCAATATCATCACAAAAATTAGGTGTTCAATTGGAAGGAGGGAGGGAAATGTAGAAGATGTTGAAAGAGTCCAACTTTGCATATCTCCCCCGTGCAACTACAGCACGTGACCAGATAGATGTCGCTAAAGTTGCATAGCCACGACAGATTGCCACGTGGATCACATCAGTCTTCAGGAATTGTGATTCCTGGTGGAATCGTTGGAGAATGATGGCTCTCTCTTATAAGAACTGGAAATTTGTGCCGAGTCACGGAGTGTTGAGTTAGTCCTATTCTCTGAATACCATTTAGCGCGGTTTGTTACCTTTCCAAATAAAACAAACTTCCCACTCTCCCTATTGGGAGAACCTGACTCATCAGTGGTGAACCCTCCCAGCGGTTTCTCCAGTTTAATCTACCATGCCGCTATAATATTGTATTGGATTTATCTTTAAAAAACGAATTTTTTATTCTTTTATAAATAAACAAACTTCCCACTATCCCTATTGGGAGGGCCTGGCTCATCAGTAGTGAACCCTCCCAGCGGTTTCTCCAGTTTAATCTACCATACTGCTATAATATTGTATTGGATATATATTTTTTGCGCGATTTTTTTTCCTTTATAAATAAACAAATTTCTTGTTATGAAAATATTAGGAGGGCTTGCCTTATCGATAAGGAACTCTCCCAGCGGTTTTGAACGCGTAATAAATGCCTCAATAAAATATTTATTCTATTATTTCAAATATATTTTTATCATAAAACTTCAAATATAATATTAAAAAAAAACAATAAAAGTATTTTAAAAAAGTATTCAAATAAGTTAAGGAAAGTTGAAATTTACCTTTGAAAAAAATATAAAATATTTGAAGAAAAAGTAAGGTATGAAAATGCTGGGTATAACCCCATTCTCTAAGAGCGCTCAAGTGAATTTATTCAGTGAGGAAGTTGTACCTTTTAGCATGTATATCGGGATTCAGACAATAACTCTGAAAGATATTACAGTGACCTTTATTGAAGACATACGAGATAACCAAGTGTGAACAATATTTAAAAAAAAAGACGACTTACGATATCAAAGAATTTTCACTTCCTAAAGTTTTGTCCATAAGTGTAGTTTAAAAAAAATCTAAAATGTCTTTTTTTACTATAAAAAAAAAAGAGCTAAACCTTTTATACAAAGTACTTTGTCGCCCATTAGTTAATTGTATCACTAACTAACTAAGAGGATGTTGTCAAACACTACTAAAGCAACATGACGCTGAATCAACAATCCGAGTCATTCAGCCATGAAAACAGTTGTCAATCTAAATATAGGAGTGGTGGCCCACATTTGATGGCCTATTGTCACCTTTGTTTGAAACATACTTCTATGACGGACGCCCCATTCACTGAATAAATTCACTTGAGCGCTCTTAGAGAATGGGGTTATACCCAGCATTTTCATACCTTACTTTTTCTTCAAATATTTTATATTTTTTTCAAAGGTAAATTTCAACTTTCCTTAACTTATTTGAATACTTTTTTAAAATACTTTTATTGTTTTTTTTTTTAATATTATATTTGAAGTTTTATGATAAAAATATATTTGAAATAATAGAATAAATATTTTATTGAGGCATTTATTACGCGTTCAAAATCACTTTATTAGGTATCGCTTAAAAATAGCAACCTAGTTTATGATTATTGAAACAATGAATAATATGTGAAGGTTATTTGCATATTAAACAAAATGTTAACGTAGGATTCAATCCCGGTTCATGACTGTCGGGAATCGAGGGTGTTACCCACTCGTTCACCGACTTTATTACGCGTATTTATCTTTATAAATGTGTTTAAAATGTTATAACACCTTGATAAAGGTTGGCGTTCAGCCAACTGAAATATTGGTAAAATAAATGATATTTTGATCCAATATATACCTTTTTATTTAAAGATTTATTTATGGATTGCTCTATTTTCAAAAATAATATTTACATATATTGTGACTAAGAAATAATTTATTATTTAATTTTATATTCAATGAAAATATTTAACAGATATTATACTCTATTTATGAAATCATCATATATGCTGAATACCTTGGTTGTTCAATATTCTCTAGCTGTAGATAGTTCTTGTTGATAATTGTCGACTAGTCGTACTGACGTCATCAATAAATACTTTCATATCTTAAGATAAACAAAGACTGATTTCTACGTTACGACATATATATACAGTTAAACCTGTCTATGGCACTCCCTCTAAAAAGCGCCTTCCTCTCTATAGCGCCCGATTTTAAACATTAATATGTAAACATTTTACATTAAAAGTGACCTGTCTATAGCACCCCCTCTCTATAGCACCCTTTTTTGGTGAGTCCCAAGAGAGGGGCGCTATAGACAGGTTTAACTGTATATATAATAATAAAACAGATTCTCTAGAGTGAAAGCAAAATATTTATCTCGTTATCATTTCCTTTCCTTCTTTAAATTTCATTCCTTATTTTGTTCGGCAGCCTTATAAAATTGACTAGATGTACTTTAAAAAAAGCAAAGATTTTATCAAACAAGGAAGTCGCCGGCAATTTTGAAGTTGCTGCGTTGGCTAATGTGATAATATCTTTTTCCCCCTTTTTTTGGTAGCAAGGGGTCATCTAAAATCAATATGGGTCACTTATAAGATATCCAAGCCAAATGGCAAAAATATTCCTAGCACATAGTTGTTGTTTTTTTCAGGAAGAAAACAAACTTTTATTACCACCGCGTTATCAGTTGACTGTCTCTGCTACCGAACATATTGAGGTAAGTGAATTTATCACTACACCAACATTGGTAAACTCGGAAATTCCATAGAAAGATCATGGTTATGTTACTATGGGCCTCGTTAGTTCTCATGCCAGTATTCATCTCACTTATATTCTTATGGATGCTTATGGAATCTACCAAATCTACGTCTATTCGTAGAGAATAAATCGTAGAAAACAAAAGAATAAATGATTTTGTCTGATGATGGTGACAATGTTGTTGCTGAAACGTAACACACTAATAAATTATTTGGATTAGGTCTTTTTTCTTGTATTATTCTAAAGAGAATTCTTTAATGTGTTATGTTTACAGTATGTAAATAACATTTAGACTTCTTTCACCTATCTCGTATACATATTACACAGATCTTGATATTCATGATGAGTATTTAACTACAGTCTTTCACTGTAAATGCAAGGAGGGTCGGTGGCCGAGTGGTCTAAACCGTTGGTTTTCGACCGCTACGACCCGGGATCGAATCCCGCATTGGGAACTTTTTTCTAATTAAAATTTTATAAATGCTCCAATGGCCCCCGATTATTGCAAAAGTGAAACCCCACCAGCAAGTGCAAGTAATCAAATAGGGCTCTGACATATTTGTCAGTGCAAAAGTTAAACTGTTGTTCATATGTGTAGACATGTAGTGCACTTACAGTAAAAGCAGTCGCTAAATTCTACCCAACATGTTTATCATGGCCTATACCACATGTACTAGAGATAATAACAAAAAAGTGACTGCTTTTTACAGCAAGTATAGCAAGTAATAGAAAGAAGTTGGAATTTCCATTTTACAATGTGTTCCGTTCGGTTACTTGCACGTACTAGTTGGTATCGGACTGGTGCAATATTGGTGGCGATTAGAGCAAGTGATTTATATTCGGCTTTAAAGAAAACTTGTAGTTGCGACTTCACGATGATGTAGACGTGGTCATCTATGGCTGAAAGAAGGCCCTCTACGGTGCTAGGAAGCGGTACCTGTAAGACAAGATGGTCCTATCACCCAATTATCACGTGTGCGGCGGCAGCTTTGTCTTCACGCCGGAAATGGTTGCGACACGAGTCTCGGCCATGACACCGTATGGCGGGGATATTCCAGATCCTTCTTTGGCACCTTGTACTGCTCTAGTGGGCGGTGGGTGGATTATAGTCAGGACCTTTCTTCGCTTTAATCAGTCTAACATTCATAGATGTCAGAACCTTACTTCGCTCTAGTCAGGTCAACTCCCATAGATGTCAGAACCTTACTTCGCTCTAGTCAGGTCAACTCCCATAGATGTCAGGACATTTATTCTCTCTTGGCCCATCCACTTTACCAGCTAAACACCTCTCTGCCAGATTGTGAAGATTCCATTGGATCCCGTATGGATCTCGATAAATAAAGTCCGCCCTAGACTGACGAGGGCCATTAGCCCGAAACTAGGGTCTCTAGGTGGACGCTTCTCAGTTTGCCAAAAGCTGGTGTTGTGGCTTTGTCAGCTAGTTCGAGGCGACGGTCAATAGATGACGTCTATTTTTGACGTTTAATTTGACGCGAGAGGCGCCCTATGCTTTTATATATTTAAAGGTATGATTATTTATTTATTTAACTCTCCAAAATATAGCTAATACCGCGTGAAGACCAAGTTATAAAGAAGGGACTCAGTGACCTAAGGAGGGAGCTTAAAGAAAGACATTTACCTAAATGTTAACTAGACACGGTGAGGGCTCCACGTGATATCTAGATACATAACACAGAGGGGGTTAGAGGTAGACTATACTATCTCACACCGTCATGTATTGCTACACACCCCTGAACCCAACTTCCCAATTCCGACAACTCGATGAACTCGTTGAGTTCACTATTGACAACAAAGTGGAATGGAGCGGACTAGAGACCGAAGACAGAACTGCTGACACTGCCAACGCTGAAAGCCGGACTTAACGTCACACGCGAGGCCTCCCATCGGAGTTTTGCACCAGAGCCAGCAGACTAGTAATCAGTACCTAGTCCTGGGTCTGTGGAGCGAGCCAAGCTGCCGGAGGAGAAGTTGAGTACCAATCCACGTTATGTGACACAGGGTTAAAGTAGTGGGTCCTCCCGCCCAACGTGGAATGGTAAATGACCACAGCCCCTGCCGTGATCATCACAGGAGTGTAAGCGCTAAAACCCGCCCCGCTGTCAATAGCTACTGTCTAACACTAGCTAGATCCTGCAACAACGCCGTTAGTAGAGCTGGAACACAGGGAAGTCACGGCTCCCCATCTGGAACATCTGCTACACACAGCAGCCTAGAATTCAGACTTTATGGTCAACAGATTGCTATTGTCACCGAGTCCCTTTTTTATTCTTGGCATTCGCGCGGTTTGTAAAAGTTTTTTGAATTCTATATAATTTCTGGTGATTTAAATTAGAAAAGTAGAAAGTTTAAAAGAAGAGCTTCTATATAACTAGGACAAATACTCGTTACAATTCCGTTGTAACTAATCAATTAATGGAATAGCTCTAATCAGGAACCAAGCATCAAATTCCTCCAAGAACCTCGGGAAAACCTACAACTTCTAGATTCAATTCCTATTTCCTCAAGTTATATAATAAATTACGCCAGGTATATATACATCATTAAAAACTTGTAAAATATGGTTTAGAATGTTTGTGGCTCTGAAATCACACTATATTTATTAAAAAGGTAACTGAATAGGTTGGGAATGTATGATTATCATTTAGTCCTTTCTTTGATCTTTTTAATACAATTTCACCCGAGTGTTTAATATTCGTAAACTAATATTTTACCTATAATTCTCCAAAGGTCTTATGCTCATATCTAGTTTAGATTGCTAATTAAATTTTTCAAAATTATATTAAAAACTTAAATAATTTTTGTTGTCGTGTCATATCAGAATGGTACTCCGTTTCTAATTGAATCCTATTGACTGAAATAAGGAGCATTTCCTTCCTTAAATATAATAGAGCTGAGTTAGAGCCATCTTGACAATCGCTGCTATCCGAGCATATTTGATAGTCAAAGTTAGATAAATTTCGTGAAGCAATATGTGGAACAGATTTCTTAAAGAATATTAAGCTTGAGCTAAAAAGAAGCACAACTGGTGTAATGTTGATTTCTATCAATCCAACCAATCAGTTGGTCCAGTTCACATCACGTGATATTCATCCAACTTCTGGTAGGCTGGGTGATGTTGTATCAATATTTGGTGATCAAGAAGCTGTCCAGCTGACATCGTGGCCCTCATCAGTAGACACCAGAGTTAACATCTGAGATTGATACAAGATTCCTCTGGTTTAATGTCTTCGGTATTCATGGTGATCATAAGAATTCTTACCTGCATTCTTCAACATATTGGTATATGAATTTACAATGAAGCTTGTAATATATTGTCTTGATATATTTGCATTACTTCTTTCTAAATTTGCAACAGTATTTTCTCGTTATTATTAAATGTTAAATTATATCGAAAATTAGTGTATCATAAATATTTTTTCCTCATAACTTTTCTTATTTCAATAGTAATATTTTTACTTATACGATAATAACAAGGCGAAGGAAGACGAGTATCTTTATTGGTGCATAAGAGCGAGCTTTCGGGCAAAAGCCCTTCGACTGGCAAGATATAACGACGCTATGAACGACATAGATGGCTGTAGAGAATATATACACTTATTAATTTACATAAATATAGAAAAAAGCATGCAAATGGCAATTTAACTATTTGTAAAAATGAGAGGTAAAAATAAAAATGGAAAAATGAAATAGAAATCCTATAGGGTAATAGAAGGGATGCTAGAACATTAGCTGTAGGTAAGAAATATCAGTGAGGCATAACACATGGCTGCAATGGGATATCAAGCATATAAAAGAGAAATTTATACATAAAGGCCAGGAGAGCTTGACATGCTTCAGGGAGGTCAATATTCTACAGTTAAATACAAGGGGGAGGTTTAAATAAAGGACAGGAGAGGATGATAGGCTTCTGGAAGTTCTATTTTTCTATTGATACTATTTAGTTTGTGGGATACTATTGATTCTAAAATGAGTCTTTGGTGTAAGATATGTATGTGGCTGTAATGTATGGTGGGGTTGTTGATGTTGAACGTGTGGCCCGTGGTCTGCATATGTTGGTAAATGAGGGACTTGGTATCTTGACGGGAAATATTGCGGGAATGTTCAGTCATCCTGATGGATACAGATCTACCCGTCTCACCGACGTAAGTGGCAGGGCACTGTTCGCATGAGACGGAGTAGACTGCACCCACAGAACGAAGGGGGGCAGGAGGAGCTGAGGACTTAGTATGAGGGTGACGGAGGGATGAAAGAAGGTTCGGGGAGTTTTTATATATGGTACGGATGCCATAGGATTTGAGTTTTCTGGCTATATCAACAGAGGAGGGGGAGTAAGGGAGAAAACACAATGATCTGTATGTCATGGAAGGATTGGAGGATGCAGGTGTGTAAGTATATTTGTTAATGAACCAGAGTGGAAAAGAAGCCATGGAGAGCTGGGTTATAATGCGATTTCTTTCTATTATTTTAAAGATGTCTATGGAACAATGGGTGGATATTCTTTTTGTAAGAGTTCTAACAATATTGATTTTATGGGAGGTGGGGCAGTGAGAATTGTAATGAGTGTAGCAGGGGGGGCATTGTTTTTTATGATAAACTGTAGTGTGAAATGAGGATGGGGTGCGGATAATTAAGATGTCTAGGAATGGGAGAACATGGTTAGTTTCAGTTTCTAGAGTGAAGGAAATATCTTGGTTGTAATTATTAAGGGTTGATAGTATGAAGCTCTCCTGACCCCTTTTGCATACACAGAAGACATCATCAATGTACCTGCGCCAGAACTGGATATCTGTTGGAAGGGTATGAGTAATCCAATTATCTATTCTAGTCATGACAATTTCGGCAATGATGGTAGATAGAGGGCTGCCCATTGGGGAGCCCCTGAACTGTCTGTAATGGTGCTGTAGGAATGAGAATGTGTTCATGCTTAAGCATGTTTTGGCAAGTTGGACTATGGTTGAGGAAGTGTGAGAATCGACATTTTGAGATTGAAGGAAATGAGTCAAGCCATCTGTGATGAGCTGATGAGGAAGACAGAGGTAGAGGGAGGTGACGTCGAAGGAGCACATAGTGTAGGCGGGGTCTGGTTTAAGAGCTGTTAATTCATTAATGAAGTGTGGGGTGCTGTTAATAGAAAGGGTATTATTATAATTGGTTAATAGAGGGGAGAGGAAGCTGGAAAGATATTTAGCCAGAGGGTAAGCGGGGGATAAGTGATAGGCTATGATGGGGCGGAGGGGGACTTCAGGTTTATGTATTTTGGGGAGGCCGTAAATATAGGCTGAACTGTGGAGGTTTGAGGTAAACGAGGTGTATTCTTCAGGTGAGATGCTTTTAGATTTCTTGAGTCGGAGAAGTGAGGTTCTGAAATCTTTAACGACAGAGAGGCTGGTTTGGTCTGTGATGGGTAAGAAAGTGGAGTCATCGCTAAGTAAATTGTGCATTTTTGAACCTCACTTCTCCGACTCAAGAAATCTAAAAGCATCTCACCTGAAGAATACACCTCGTTTACCTCAAACCTCCACAGTTCAGCCTATATTTACGGCCTCCCCAAAATACATAAACCTGAAGTCCCCCTCCGCCCCATCATAGCCTATCACTTATCCCCCGCTTACCCTCTGGCTAAATATCTTTCCAGCTTCCTCTCCCCTCTATTAACCAATTATAATAATACCCTTTCTATTAACAGCACCCCACACTTCATTAATGAATTAACAGCTCTTAAACCAGACCCCGCCTACACTATGTGCTCCTTCGACGTCACCTCCCTCTACCTCTGTCTTCCTCATCAGCTCATCACAGATGGCTTGACTCATTTCCTTCAATCTCAAAATGTCGATTCTCACACTTCCTCAACCATAGTCCAACTTGCCAAAACATGCTTAAGCATGAACACATTCTCATTCCTACAGCACCATTACAGACAGTTCAGGGGCTCCCCAATGGGCAGCCCTCTATCTACCATCATTGCCGAAATTGTCATGACTAGAATAGATAATTGGATTACTCATACCCTTCCAACAGATATCCAGTTCTGGCGCAGGTACATTGATGATGTCTTCTGTGTATGCAAAAGGGGTCAGGAGAGCTTCATACTATCAACCCTTAATAATTACAACCAAGATATTTCCTTCACTCTAGAAACTGAAACTAACCATGTTCTCCCATTCCTAGACATCTTAATTATCCGCACCCCATCCTCATTTCACACTACAGTTTATCATAAAAAAAAATGCCCCCCCTGCTACACTCATTACAATTCTCACTGCCCCACCTCCCATAAAATCAATATTGTTAGAACTCTTACAAAAAGAATATCCACCCATTGTTCCATAGACATCTTTAAAATAATAGAAAGAAATCGCATTATAACCCAGCTCTCCATGGCTTCTTTTCCACTCTGGTTCATTAACAAATATACTTACACACCTGCATCCTCCAATCCTTCCATGACATACAGATCATTGTGTTTTCTCCCTTACTCCCCCTCCTCTGTTGATATAGCCAGAAAACTCAAATCCTATGGCATCCGTACCATATATAAAAACTCCCCGAACCTTCTTTCATCCCTCCGTCACCCTCATACTAAGTCCTCAGCTCCTCCTGCCCCCCTTCGTTCTGTGGGTGCAGTCTACTCCGTCTCATGCGAACAGTGCCCTGCCACTTACGTCGGTGAGACGGGTAGATCTGTATCCATCAGGATGACTGAACATTCCCGCAATATTTCCCGTCAAGATACCAAGTCCCTCATTTACCAACATATGCAGACCACGGGCCACACGTTCAACATCAACAACCCCACCATACATTACAGCCACATACATATCTTACACCAAAGACTCATTTTAGAATCAATAGTATCCCACAAACTAAATAGTATCAATAGAAAAATAGAACTTCCAGAAGCCTATCATCCTCTCCTGTCCTTTATTTAAACCTCCCCCTTGTATTTAACTGTAGAATATTGACCTCCCTGAAGCATGTCAAGCTCTCCTGGCCTTTATGTATAAATTTCTCTTTTATATGCTTGATATCCCATTGCAGCCATGTGTTATGCCTCACTGATATTTCTTACCTACAGCTAATGTTCTAGCATCCCTTCTATTACCCTATAGGATTTCTATTTCATTTTTCCATTTTTATTTTTACCTCTCATTTTTACAAATAGTTAAATTGCCCATTTGCATGCTTTTTTCTATATTTATGTAAATTAATAAGTGTATATATTCTCTACAGCCATCTATGTCGTTCATAGCGTCGTTATATCTTGCCAGTCGAAGGGCTTTTGCCCGAAAGCTCGCTCTTATGCACCAATAAAGATACTCGTCTTCCTTCGCCTTGTTATTATCGTATAAGTTCATTCCAGGAAGAATTACTCTACTATTATTCTAATATTTTTACTCATTATCTCTCTCTCTCTCTCTCGTTCTTATTGTTTCGTTATTTATATTTTATCACTTATTTTTATCATACTCAACAGAGTGAGAGAAAGAGAATTAATGGCATTCGTTTCAATTGGACCTTTCCCGTGGTCAAATATCAATAAAATATCACGATATATCAATGAGCATTTTTCTACAAAATACTAGGGTATATATATTAGGGTTTTAAAATCTTTTTTTGTTTCATTTACTGAGTAAATTTTCAAAATAATTAGTTTTTTATTATTTGTAAAATTCAGATAATATATGAATTTGAAATATATATATAAATCTAATTATAGAGAGATGGTTATATATATTTATAATAGAAATTTTAAAAATGTTCTAACTAAAAAAAATATCTTACTCCATTGTTATACTTAGAGAAGATCTCAAGGACATTTAAAATAAATAAAACCATAAATACATCTCTTATAATACATACTCTATAAATACATGCTCTTCTGAGAACTGACATATTGAATAATATACAGTGGGAATACAAATTTGAAGATATGTCATGTGTTGAGATAATTCAACCTATTTGAAACTTGTTAAATTGAACTCTAATGTTGGATTAATGTTACCACCTCTACTACAATATGAATTATTGTAAATAGTTTCACGCGCAATTATCCAGATCGGATATAGCGTGTCTTGTTTACAACTGGTAATAAATAAGTCAGGTTAGGCTAGATGTTTGGCTAGCACATCTATTTAGTGTGTTTACTGAGTGTCTATATTGAATATAAAACTGTGTCTGGTGTCTGAGATATTCTACATTGCGTTGTTGCTCACGTTATGGAGGGAGATCCGACAGTTAGACCGTAGTTGTCCAGTGGTGTGGAATGACTGCAGGTCCTCAGTATCAGGAGGTCCTAGGTATGAGAATCCATTCCTCGTACCTCCTAGATAAGTCCTCCGAGTCCGGCGGAGTTGAGTGAGACTTCGGTCGTCAGGTCCATGTCGGGGATCGTCAAGTCAATAATGACTGTATAGAGTACCTCGCGTTATAGAATTTTTCATTTTAAACAGACTTATCATTGAAGGCACTAAGTATTCTCATGCCCAGCAATGGCCGCAGCCTTGCAGAAAATTGACATACCCAGAACTTTACACATCCAAGATAGAAAACATTGCTACTACTGTGATAGAGATGTACGGAGACATCTGAGGCTCTTCATTGGACACAACAACAACAGAAATTTGACATGGACCCAGAACTTTACACACGCAAGATAGAGGACATTGCTGCTGCTGTGATAGAGATGCATGGAGACATCTGAGGCTCTTCATTGGACACGACAACAACAACATTGAAGGCACTGAGGTTTTTCTTCGTTAAAAGAAATATTTCATTAAAAAGAGTTTGATTGCTTCTAGATAGTTAGAAAGAGACTGTATATCTTTAATTACTTATTTTAAATATTCATTAAAGAGAGATCACAAAGAGATGTATTGGTCCCACTGAGAAAATACAGAATTCCTGGGCGAGGCCAAAGGTAAACACGACGAATTTCTTTATTTGAAAAGCTGAGAGCTTTCGGACAATAACATCCTTCAACAGGCTGTTATGCGACTATTTCGCCTGTTGATGTACGTTATACACATACAGCTTTATTAAGAACATCGGTCTTATACAGATCACCACAGGAAGAAAGGAAGCATAGATGGAGCTCCTATACTCCAGGCAGCACAGAACCCAACAATATTTGATACACACATACAGCTTTATTAAGACCACCAGTCTTATACAGATTCACCACAGGAAGAAATCATAGATGGAGCTCCTATACTCCAGGCAGCACAGAACCCAACAATATTTGATACATACAGCTTTATTAAAACCATCGGTCTTATACAGATCACCACAGGAAGAAAGGAAGCATAGATGGAGCTCCTATACTCCAGGCAGCACAGAACCCAACAATATTTGATACACACATACAGCTTTATTAAGAACATCGGTCTTATACAGATCACCACAGGAAGGAAGCATAGATAGAGCTCCTATACTCCAGGCAGCACAGAACCCAACAATATTTGATACACACATACAGCTTTATTAAGACCACCAGTCTTATACAGATTCACCACAGGAAGAAATCTTAGATGGAGCTCCTATACTCCAGGCAGCACAGAACCCAACAATATTTGATACATACATACAGCTTTATTAAGACCACCAGTCTTATACAGATTCACCACAGGAAGGAAGGAAGCATAGATAGAGCTCCTATACTCCAGGCAGCACAGAACACAACAACAGCCTCCAGGTCCAACACATGTCCAGTGGCCACACCGTACATAGGTTAGCGTATCACTGAACAGGCTAGTATGGAATCAGCCGCGTTCTAGTCTTCACTTTCCTTATCCAAATGGACCACGACATTCGGCGATTCTATTAATCTCCTCCGAACGGTAATGAACGTTTTTGTCCGAAAACTCGCAACCTTTTAAATAAATAAACTATTCGCGTTTACTTTAGGTCTCTTCCAGCAATGATATTCTACTATTCCGTCTATCGTTAAACCCAGAATGGGCAAACAAGCGTGTTGGCAATAGGTTAATTGTAGGTTGTATGTGTCCTCTCTCCAGGCGCCAGCTGTGGTGTCTCGGGAGTCCGACCTACACAAAGGGACTGATTGATGGGAGATAGACCCCGGGGGTGGGGGGTAGGAAAGATTGAAGAGGGATTAGACCTTGCAGGTAACTCCAGATTGACAAACTGGTGTTTGAAGATTATTTTAATATCGAGCACATTTAAAAGTATTTAGTAGAAATGGGAAGAAAGAACTGTCATAATATTGCCATAAGTATTCTTCCTGCCACTTTACAAAGTTGAATACTTTTTTTTTTTTTTATATAAATATTGAAATTGAAAAGTGGGCCTATATTAGGGTTTTAAGAATTATTTTAAATAAGTATCGTTTAATTATATTTATTCAAAAGTCAAGTTTTCGAACCAAGGCTCTCTTCAACGGGCTTATTTGCAAGACTACAAACTGTTTAAAAATTTTGTAGACATATATATAAAAACAATATCAAAAAGAATTTTCACCCACTGCTCCTCAAATATTAAAAATAATAAAGCTGAACAAAACATATTTTACAATGAGATGAAAAATAATGAATATCCTTCAAATTTCACCAAGAAACATATATACAAGCCCACCAACAGTCCTACAAACAATAGTGAAGAATCGAATAAATACTGTGCACTGCCATACAATTATGGCATTGAAAGAATAACAAGAATACTTAAAAATTACAATATCAAAACCCGATACAAAACCACAGCTAATCTAAAAGAAGTTCTACGCCATCCCAACACTAAGCATAATAGCAAACATCAATTTAAATCAAACATAGTATATCGCATTCCATGCAAATCATGCCCTGCAACCTACATAGGAGAAACCGGTAAAACTCTTGAAGAAAGAGTAAATAAACACAAAACAGCTTTTAAAAACCATAGCCTATTATCACTTTTAGTAGATCACGCACTCAAACAAGACCATATACCAAATTTTGAAAAAACAGAAATTATATATAACAACATTCAAGATAAACATTCAAGACTCTTTTTAGAAAGTTGGACCTCAATGAAAGATACCAACAGTATTAATAGAAAAATTGACATACCTCCGTCATATTTACAGTTCAAATCGATTTAAAATTCTTTTATTATACTTATTAGGAATCATATATTATTTTTTAATTTTTATAAATGTACATATATAGTCTATTCTTATCAATATTTGTTTGTGTGTACATATTTTAAATTTTATCCCCACAGAGTTGCAAATATTTATATATCGTCGCGTGAAGGCATCACGTGATGAACCAAAGCAGTTCAAAAACAAGAAAAGCCCTGAAGAAGTTAGGCGTATAGCCTATTGAAATATTGGCATTTATATTAAATAAAATGTTTATTTTATTTTTGATCCAAAATATGCTATTCAATTAATATATATATATGTGCTCCTGGTCAGGATATGCCATTTTTTAATATATATATATATATAACTACCCGTTTCATGATTTTTCAGGATGCCTTAAATGACCAATTTTTTTGGTCGTTGAGGTACAGCTTGCACCACGCTGATGAGGGCCAACAGCCCGAAACGCGTCCGTGGTTAGCTTTTCTTGATTAATCAAGAATGGGTATTTGGCCAATTCTGGAATAATTAAAAATCAACCAGAATAGTTGATATTTATTCCGATGATGGCGCAAGCCATCAGCAACTTTCAGTTGCACGATAAGGAGATGCCTTTTTTTTTTTCATAATTATGCACCTTATCCCAGTACAATATCACATTTGTACTATTTTTTCACATATATATATATATTGTTGCACCAGGTTGCAGCTTGGCAGACTCTTCAGCCTTGATTCTCTCCTGTGCTGGGTCTTGCATCTTACCAGAGCGTGTTTCAACCATCCTACAAATTTATAAAAGGGAATAATGAGATAAGTCTACTTTATGTAGCCACCAGAATCCTCCATTTATTTTCTCACATCAAAGAGAGTAGTGAAGTCACAGTGTACCTAAATACAAATGATGATAATCTAAAAATAATCTGTTTTAAATAAATATCATAGAATATAAAAATAAATAAATATATAATTTAAATTTCAAATATATTAAAAATAATATAATAAATACGCCATTAATCATGATGTAACACTTCCCCCTCTCCAGAGGTCGTCACGTCCTCGTGAGTTACCTCATCAATTCTCTCAAAATAGGGTTTGAGTCTTGAGACATGGACAATCAATGGGTCTTGGCCAGGATTATCTTTTGGCTCAATTAAGTAATTTACGTTAGACAGCTTCTTTAATATTCTATATGGGCCAAAATATTTTCTCAGTAGTTTCTCACACTTTCCTATTTTCCTAATTGGTGTCCAAACTGCTACTAATTCTCCTGGTTCGTAGCTTCTTTCCATGTGTTTCTTGTCATAGTTCTTTTTCATTCTTTCTTGAGTCTTTATTGTGCTATTAATAACTAATTTTCTTGTTCTGTTTATTTTGTCTAAGTGATGTTTTATGTATTCATCATAATCATCTTTGTCAATGTCCACCGAGATATTCCTGTCGTCCAAAAGAGACGTGGGTTCTCTTCCAAACATCAGGAAAAAGGGAGAATATCCTGTGGTTTCCTGAATTGTAGTATTGTAAGCGTGAGTGATGAATGGGAGTATTTCGTCCCAATTTTTCTGATCAGTGTTCACATACATACTGAGCATATTGATCAATGTTCTATTTAACCGCTCTGTCAATCCATTAGTCTGGGGATGATAGCTCGTTGTGAAGCAATGTTTAATCTTGCACGTTTTCATCACCTCTTTCATTAAATTACTGGTAAATTGAGAACCTCTGTCACTAATAAGATATTGTGGGGCTCCGTGCCGAAGAAAAATATCCTCTACTAGAAATTTAGAAACTTCTTTCACTGTTGCTTCCGAGACTGCTCTTGTTTCTGCATATCTAGTGTAGTAGTCCGTCAGCACGATTATCCATTTTTTCCTGTTTTTCGTAGATGGTAGTGGACCAACAAAGTCAATTCCAATTCTTTCGAAAGGAAAGTTGGCTGGGGGGATGGGCTGTAGTAGTCCAGAAGGTAATTGGTTTGAGCCTTTCCTACTTTGGCAAAGGTGACACGTCTTAACGAATTCTGAGACATCCTTTAGCATGGATGGCCAAAAGTATTTACTCTTTATTCGGTACATGGTTCTGGCGACGCCCAGATGGCCATTCGACATATGATTGTGATATTCTTTCATAATTTCTCTCTTTTTATTCTCTGGAACCACAAGCAACCACGCCCTGCCTTCAGGGTTCGGGTTTTTCTTAAAGAGGCATCCATCTTCTTCTTTAAAGTTTTGCGCAATTGATCGCCTGCTTCCATTAAGGTTTTTCTTAACACTTTGATAAATTTATCCTCTTCGTCTGTTATTTGATTTAAAAATAGCCTTTCAAAATCCTCATCCCAATCAGTTTCTGGTAAGGGCCCCCTAGATAAGCCATCGGCGTCCAGATGCTTCTTTCCCGATTTATGTATTATATCGAAGTCATATTCTTGAATTTTCAATGCCCATCTTGCCAATCGACCTGTTGGATCCTTCAAGTTTTTGAGCCAGCATAAGGCGTGATGGTCTGTTACTATTTTAAAGTGTCTTCCATAAAGGTAGGGTCGTAATTTTGACATTGACCAGACAACGGCCAGACATTCTTTTTCAGTGGTTGAATAATTTTGCTCCGCTTTACTTAGGGTACGACTCAAATATGAGATCACCTTCTCTTCACCACCGATGTCTTGGACAAGTGTTGCACCTATGCCGATGTTGGACGCATCAGTATGAACATAGGTAGGTGCATTTGGATTGAAGTGACCTAAAATTGGTGGACTTAATAGTGCTGTTTTTAGGGTTTGAAACGCTTCCTCTTGTCTTTCTGTCCAGGTAAATGATACACTTTTTTTTATAAGGTTGGTGAAAGGGTCAGCAATTTTGAAAAGTCTTTGATAAATTTTCTATAATATGAACACATTCCCAAAAAGGATTGTACTTCTTTGACCTTTTTGGGCCGAGGAAAATTTCTGACAGCTTTGATGTTATGTTCCGCGGGTTTTATACCATGTTTGCTCGTTATATAGCCGAGAATCTCCAATTCTTCAAAAGCAAATCGGCATTTTTTGTCGTTTAACCTTAAATTAGATTCACGAAAACATCTAAAAACAGCTTCAAGTCTTTTGAGGTGCGTTGGAAAATCCGGGCTATATATGATAACATCATCCAGATAACACAAACAAATTTGCCATCTCAGATTTCCAAGCATATTCTCCATATTTCTCTCAAAGGTAGCAGGCGCGTTACAAAGTCCAAAAGGCATCACGTTGAATTCATATAATCCATGCGCTGTAGTGAAAGCTGTTTTCTCTTTGTCTCTTTCTTCGACTTCAACTTGCCAATATCCAGATCTGAGGTCTATTGCTGAGAAGTGTGTAGATCCTTGGAGAGTATCCATAACTTCGTCTATTCTAGGGATCGGATAGACATCTTTTACTGTCACATTATTCAGTTTTCTGTAGTCCACACAAAATCTGTATTTACCATCTCGCTTCTTGACCAATATTACTGGAAAAGACCAGGGGCTAGAAGATGGCCTAATTATGCCTTCTGTAAGCATCTCGTCAATTTGCTCTTTTATAATATCTCGTTCTTTAGCACTTACCCGGTAAGGCTTGTGTTTAATTGGCTTCGCGTCTTCTGTGTCTATCCGATGTTTTGCCAAATTGGTTCTCCCTAATCTCGATGAAAAAAGATCTCCATACCTTTCTAAAACTTGTTTTAACTCCTTCTGTTCCTTTGGTGAAAGATTTTCGTTTATTTGGAATCTAGGTTCTTCGTTCTTTTCTACCTCTCTTTCTCGACTCACATTTATTTTCGCTGGACTACTTCCAAAAGCCAATGTTTGGTTTTTCATTATTTTTAACGGTCGAGGATACGGATTAGTTATCCAGATGTGTGTTTCCCTATTTATAACATTGATCAAGCTTCTTGCTAGACGAAGTCCATTTGTTTGAAACATTTTGCTGCTCTCCTCGATAATATATTCTCCATCCTCTGTTTCCACCAATGCCTTGATCAATTTCATGGAACATTCCGGTACAATGGAATCCTTGGCACTCTTTATTTTCAACATTTCAAAATTGATTTCGTCATGATTATTCGTCAAATCATATTTTATAGTTTCTTGCTTACAATCTATTTTTGCGTTCATTTTCTTAAGGAAATCTCTCCCAAGAATTAATGTCCGTAAATGCGTTTTCAATATCACAAAGTTGTGTGATAATGTTTCGTCATCAATTTTTATATTTAAAAATATACTTCCTACCATGTCCAATTTTTTTCCATCGGGTCCTGCACAAATTTTTGCGAGTTTACTTATACCATGGCCTGTATCGAGGGCCGTTCTGAGGTCGACCACTGAGAGGTCAGCACCTGTATCAACCAAAGCTTCAAAAGTCCCTATCTTGTCCACATTAATTTTTAATTTGTATTTAGGGTCCAACTTCTTGATTCCGTTTATGGTCGACTTGCTTTGATTGACAGATTCAGGCGCGACGCTTAGTTTAAATCTTCCAACACGGAATATCTATTCCGGGTAGGAATATTTGTCTGTGTGCTATGACATACATCAGCATAAAGCCGAGGTCCTGATTTCTCTGATATTTCATTCATTTGGCATTTTTCTTCGAACTTCTCTTGGGTATCTGCTGGATCCTCTTCTAGGATTCTTATAAACTTGACCCTACAATAACGGGCCACGTGCCCTGGCTTGTTACATTTAAAGCAGATTGGTCTTCCATCTTCCGTCCTATTTTTGCTCACTTCTTGGCTTTTATTGTAAGTGTTTCTCTGAAGGTTTGGTTTCGGCACAAAGTTAGGATTATAAGGACGTCTAGGGGTAGAGGGCTGGGGAAAGTTGTTTCGATACTGTCTGGGGGTAGGAGGGGAGTCGTTCTTGTAATTATTGGAAACAGGGGCTTGGGGCCTGGAAGTGGTCTGGTAGTTTCGTGCGGCAGTTGGCGGCACGTACCTCGATTGTTGTTGGGGTCTAGAATAGCGTGGACCGTTATATAGGTTTCTGGATTTCTCCACACGTTCCCGATACTTCTTTTCAAAAGAATCCATTTTCTTGCACACGACAAGAAGGTCATCGGTCGTTTTAGGAGGGTTCAGGTAGAGCGCGAATGAGTACTCTTTTTTCAGTCCTCCAATAACATGTTCAATTTTTGTTTCTTCTTCCATTGCGGGGTCAACCTTGTTGCACAACACTAGAATGTCTTCCGCGAACCTGATTGCTGGTTCATTCCAGTGTTGCATTCTGTTGAGCTTCATTCTAAGTTCTTCTTTATTCGCGTCCAAAGAAAAATCCTGAATGAGGCGGATTTTAATATTTTCCCAGCTCGTGAAACTAGCTTTGTGTAAATTCAACCAGGTTTTAGCGCTTCCCGTCATGTTCATGGCGGCATAACGAGAGATAATGTAGTCTGCCCAATGGTACAAGAAGCCAATTTCTTCAAGAGATTCAATCCATGGGCGAGGGTCTTCCGTTCCATCATACTTGGGGATGTCGATGTTGGGATTCAGGACAACTGGGTCGGAACTAGCATCTCTACCAATTGTTGCACCAGGTTGCAGCTTGGCAGACTCTTCAGCCTTGATTCTCTCCTGTGCTGGGTCTTGTATCTTACCAGAGCGTGTTTCAACCATCCTACAAATTTATAAAAGGGAATAATGAGATAAGTCTACTTTATGTAGCCACCAGAATCCTCCATTTATTTTCTCACATCAAAGAGAGTAGTGAAGTCACAGTGTACCTAAATACAAATGATGATAATCTAAAGATAATCTGTTTTAAATAAATATCATAGAATATAAAAATAAATAAATATATAATTTAAATTTCAAATATATTAAAAATAATATAATAAATACGCCATTAATCATGATGTAACAATATATATATACGGAGAATTTTCATAACCATTTATGCAAATTTCGTATATATATACACTCATGGACAAAACTTAAGGAAGTTGTACCTTTTAGCATGTATATCGGGATTCGGACAATAACTCTGAAAGATATTACAGTGACCTTTATTGTAGACACACATGTGTGAAAAAAGTTGACTCTGTCTCCTTCAAAAAAGAAAGAAACAGACGACTTGCGTTATCCAAGAATTTCCACTTTCTCAAGTTTTGTCCACGAGTGTATTTACAAGACTTACAAACTGGTTAAAAATTTTGTGGATATATATATACAAGGCATTTGCATAACTAGTTATGCAAATTTCGGGTATATATTTCAATAAAAACTTTTACGAGTTTGTAGCCTTGTAAATAGACCAGCTTGGCTCTAAAACTTGTCTTTTAAATACCAAAGATATTTATTGTAAATATTTTGTTTTTATGAAATAGAGATAGGGAAAATTTTGTGAGTTTCCTCATAGACTCGACCAGGTGTAGGCAAACTGCGGCTCGCGAGCCACATGCGGTTCTTTATATAGTTCCATATCCAAATATTATTTATGTGAGTACTATTTATTGTTGGCAAGAAAAACATTTTGTGGCTCTTTTAAAAATTTTGAAATTTTGTAAATTGTGCAATATTTGACTCTTCCGAAGTTTGCCGACCCCTGGACTAGACTGATTAGTTCCATAGGCAGAAACTATGGTTCTAAGACGGGTTTTACAAAGTTCCTAGAGTTGGTTTTATAAGCAATTTACTAAACGATGTCCTCAGATAATATATATATAACATTAGTTTACCTTTTTGACCGATGGAGTAATTTTTGTCGCTTTAATAGCATTTATCTTGGAAATTCCTGATTTTTTGAGAATATGAAACCATAAATATCTATTTTTTTGGACGTGCTTTCGTTTTGTTTGCCCACATGATATTTTCAGTTGAATAAAAGTTTTTTTTTAATGTAAGAGCGTACATTTCTATTTGTTGTCGGCGAATATGTATTCAATGATAAACACGTTTCGAAAGACACGCCTGATAGCTTTCTTTTTAATAACGATGATAGAAAACCAATGTTATTCATTTTACAATATACAAATACTTAGGTAAACATATTTTTTCGTATAGTTTAGCGTTTATTCTTTCGTAGTTTTGGCAAATATCAATCACCCCCCCCCCCCTTTTTTTGCCAGGAAACCTCTAGGCCAAGCTTTTTTTGGTCGTAGAGGTACAGCTTGCACCACTCTAACGAGGCCAACCAGCTTGAAACGCGTACATGGTTAGATTTTCTTGATTTACCAATAAAATGGTTTCTGACCCATATATATTATCTGGAATAAGAAAAACGATTATTTGATATTTATTCATATTAACACCGTGTATAATCTTATATGGACATTGGAATAAAGTAGTTTCAATCTCAAAAGGAGATAAAGAGAGAATAGAAGAACAAGGCAGATTAAATGATGATAGATCCTCATCTCTTAAATAAGCCTCATCTTAATCCTCATTGGAGAAATGAGACGATAATAATCACGTTATTATCTCTATAGTTAAACTCCCACAGGCGACCCAATCTCCTAAGCGACCACGTCCCTCACACACCGCCTTTATATAAACCAAAATTTACCTAACCTACTTCTTCCGATGAGAGACTACCTCCAGGAGAGACCATCCATGTTCCAAGGTGTTCACGGGAGGTCGGTAAACCGTTCAAGTTATTTTCCTATTGAACGCTGGAATCAAGGTGACTTGAAGCACTTCCATAAAATAAGTCATTGTGTGCCTGGGAAAATTTCTTAACCTAACTCAACCTAAACTAGCACAACCTAAGCCTAGTCTCGAATAACTCAATCTAAACTAAACAAACCTAAGATCTAACTCAACCTGAACTAACTCATCTTAAACCAGCCCAACCTAAAATATAATCTATCCTAAAAACTAAACTCTAACCCACAACATAAAAGTCATACCAATTTCTAAAAACTAACCCAACACAACCTAAAAATTAAATGAACCCAACGAAAATGAACCTAACCTATGCTAACCCAAATCTATAAGGGCTATGCCAACTTCTAAAAACTAACCCGACCAAAACTAACCTAACATATACTAAAATAGCCCATATACACAACACCTAAAACTTATCTCAACCTCTAAAAACCAACCCAGCCTATATTCAACATTTACAACCTGTGTAAATAATTCAGAAGGTCGAGGTGAAAAGGGATAAACGGCACTTTACAGACAGACGACGTCCATTGCCGTCTAGCTTGTGTCTTTAAAAGGAAGCCTTGGAGGCCAGTGTTCTATGGGCCAGGAAGCCACCACAAGGCCGACTTGGGCAAGGAGGGGAGCACTGCCCCCCTCCCTCCCCTCTCAGCACGCCTCTCTATGCAAATTAATCAGGCGCGTTGCCTCAGTCCGTGGTTGGAAGGTCAGGCCGGATCCTGCATGTTAATTGTTGCATCCATTCTCTAGCCGCAGAAATTGGGTAAAGCCACTTTTACCCCCCTTTCCATTACATAATACACGCGGCCGTAAAAATTTTATTGGCAATTTTCTGCGAGCCCCTGGCTTCTTGAGCTCGCGTAAACAAGGGAAATAACCTCTGGGGAAAATATTTATCCTCTCACAGTCCTTTTGTTGACGTCTTTGTCTGGATCGTTTGGGCTTTCGAACATTTATTGACATATTTACTGTATATATATTGAATTAATATATCACACATACGTACTTTTTAAATATTAAAATGACATTTATTCTCTATAAATATTTTATCGCTTTTATATATGTAGCTACATTATTTTGAAGTCATTTGTAAATAGCCTATTTTGCATATAACCTTAAGTTTGAAACATCCTGTTTTATTTGATTTATATATATGCAAATGATATATATAAATTGTCATAACGTTCAATGGAGGTACATCTGCAGAAGAATCGTGAGGTTTGATAGCTCGTGTTTTATCTTTATAATCCAACGGTTCCCTTTCCAAAATCACTTTATTAGGTACCGCTCAAAAAGAGCAACCGAGCTTATGATATTTACAACAATGAATACTATGTGAAGGTTATTTACATAGTAAAATAAAGTGTCTAATGCGGGATCCAATCCCGGTTCATGGCTGTCGGGAATCGAGGGTTTTAACCACTCGTCCACCGACTTTTGTATTATAATCCAAAGAAACGTCTTTCCTCTTAAAATTTTTATTAGAATGATTTATATCAAAATAGAGAAATTTCTAAGAAAATATCTCCTACATAAATTGTCGAGTGATTTATGTTTAACCTTTTCTCTCTGCCGAGAGACCATACGTCTGTGTGTGATTATGAGCCTTTCCTTCAGGGGCCAATAACACTCTTGCAAGTGATCTAAGAACCATTAGTCATCTGTTCTTCAAATAAAAGACACTTAGGCCAGTAAATCTTTTTATTGTCTCGACGTTTCGACAAAAATCTTTTGTCCTCGTCAGGAGCGAACAAAAATTAAAACATTTGGCAAAGTGTTAGAATAATTTCTAACGCTTTGCCTAATTAATGAAAAAGGTATCTCCTTATCATGCAACTGAAAGTTGCTGATGGCTTGCGCCATCTATCGGAATAAATATCAACTATTCTCGTTGATTTCTAATTATTCCAGAATTGGCCAAATACCCATTCTTGATTAATCAAGAAAAGCTAACCACGGACGCGTTTCGGGCTGTTGGCCCTCATCAGCGTGGTGCAAGCTGTACCTCAACGACCAAAAAATTGGTCATTAAGGCATCCTGAAAAATCGTGAAACGAGTAGTTAAGGCCAGAATTGCGTGAGACCGCGACATAATGTGAAAAATAGTACGAATGTGATATTGTACTGGGATATCGCTTTGCCTAATGTTTTAATTTTTGTTCGCTCCTGACGAAGACAAAAGATTTTTGTCGAAACGTCGAGACAATAAAAATATTTACTGGCCGAAGTATCTTTTATTTGAAGAACTATGAATGCCGGCCAGGCAGCCTCTATCTTTATGATTCGATATCTGGTTGTATTAGGTTTGTATTTTAACTATATTTGAAGGTATCAGAGGAACTATACGTTGGTATCCAGTTTAAACTGATTGTATTTGACCTTTTTTGTATTTAAAACCTTTTATTTTTATATAAGTTGTGTTAAAAAGAATGCCGACACCTCTAGGGCAAGTCTTTCCCTATGGAAGCAGCGTTGGTTAAGAACCCAGTGTCTGGTAGTGAAAGGGTTATTTATATATTGATAACCTATATAAATGTATATGATATATACGTGTTTTCTTTTCTTGATTTATCAATAAAATGGGTTGGCCATATATCAGGGAACAGGCTGAATCAACGTTAAGTTGATTTCTGTTCCACTAGATGGCGCTCTAAAAAGCTCATGTGCTCGTGGTCAGGATATGCCTTTTTTTGATATATTCGACTTAGAGCGCTATGTCCCCCTAGGGACACTTGCACTTTAAAGATAAACAATTTTTTTTTTAAGAAAAGAAAGAAAGATATTTTAAATATGTACAGAATTAATATGCAAGTTAGTTAGATGAAAAGATAAAATATATATATGTGGCAATATGATAATAATGTGGGGCGAGAGAAATAAGGAAACCACAAGTTTGGAAAAAGGAATTCCAGGCAACCAGCGAGAGAGAGGAGCGCGAGGGAATGCCACCGCTGAACGACCGTTTGTTGTGTCGCACGCCACCCCCCAACTGTCCAAAAATAGTCTTGAGGGTTCCAAGAAAAGCCCCCTCCGGCATGTGGCCAGTGGTTCAATATGGCCGTAACTTAGTTGCCTTCTATCGACGTCTCTCTCTCGTTGACTGTAGGTTTACTTTATTATTCCTGGAAGAGCATATATTATGACATATATATATCAACACAATTGATATATGTACAAAGGGTTGGTATGCAAATTTAGTTAAATGAAATCAAATTGTAAAGTATTGTGTGTATTCGAGAAAAAAACAATTTACAGATTTAAAAAAAAGTTTTAAGGAATAATTTAGAATGAAAATATGCTAGATATTAGAGAATTATTCAATTAAAACAATACTAAAAAGAGTTAATCCCTATATATATAAAAGTCAGTGCATGTATGTATGTATGTATGTATGTATGTATGTATGTATGTATGTATGACAATTGACAATTGAAATAAATTTATTGACTGCTAGTCAATTTGTACACTCCGAAGAGTAAATTACATCAAAAAGAACACTTTTTCAACAGGGGGTACCCTCGGAGAGGGTCACGGCAAGGCGGCTCTGATCTCCGACAATCCCCGGCGAAGAGAGGGATCCATGTCCTGAGTGTGCTCAATTACCGCCTCCAAGAATGGGGGGAGCAAGATTTGCTGCTTTGGCGAAAGGCATGCGAGGAGGCTCTCCCTCTTCTCAGGGCATTGGACCGCCTCCACGATATCGTTCACGGAGATCGACGTGTCGTACACAAAATCCGAGAAGGGTCCTCGCATTGCTTCTTTAACTCTAATCTTCAACACCTTCCAACGGTCCGGCACCGGATCAACCTTCGCATGGGCAGACGGCGGAGGCGGAGGTGCCCCCATGGCCGACGCCGACTCCCTCCTCTGGGGAGCGGGCGGCGTGGGCTCAGCAGGCCGAGGCGCAGGCAGTGGGGGTGTTGAAGGCACTGCGGTAGGGGCGGTCCTCAGCTCTGACAAGACCTGTCGCAGGACTTTATAAATGTTACTATCTCCTCCGGGCCTCTGGCCCAAGAGTTGACGGATTAGGCCGGCGAGAGCGCCGCCCTGCGAAGGTGACAGGAGGGGTCCCCGCTTCCGAGCCTTGGTCTTCGAGGAGAGGATGTCCAAGACCTCCTCCCGCCCGAGGCCAAGGGCGTGCGTCTGGGCAAAGGAGACGCCTGGGTTCCTCTCTATGAAAGTCACGAGGCTTTCTCTCGTTGATGTTTTTGACGAGGATGTGGAGGATGTTGATGTTTCCTCGACGATGGACATCTCGATGTCCGGTGTAGGGGCTGCAGGCTCGTGACTCCCAGGTGCTCGCAGGGACGGAGCAGGGGTCACAGGTGGAGGGGCAGGAGGCGCCATCTCCATAGGTACGGCCGAGGCCACTGGTGTAGATGGCCGAGGTGCTGCAGATGGGGTCACAGCTCGGGCCGCGTGAGAAGCGCCGGGGATCTCCTTGGCTGTACTGGAGGGCGCCGGTGCAGGAGGCTGGGCCGCTGACCGCTGAGGTGGGGCAGAGGTGGTCGTTGATGGGACACCAGCAGGAGAGGTTGGTGGGGCCAATCTGGAGTTGTTGGCTCGCCCTGCAAGCAGGGGGCAGTTGGCCCTGCGGTGCCCCTGCCCGTGGCATCTGGAACACCTGATGCCATAGGACAGGTATGCGGGCCAAACCTCGCCTTTGATTTTTATCTCGAGGCGGGTGGGGAGCCTCTCGGTGGTTACTCCTTCGTGGAGGACAATGAAAGCGTCTCGGCGGCCGTCGTTGTAGATGTAAGGGCCGGCTTTCATTAGTTTGGGCGCGATTGAAGTTACGCGCCCGTAGGGTGTTAGGGCGCTGATGATGGTAGAATCCTCCACGAAGAAGGGGAGGTTGCCCACGGTGATTTTCATCGCTCTCTTGCGGAACGGGAAGGCCCTGAATAGAGTGCCTTCAACCTCGAGGCCCTCGCTGATGAGGCGCTCGGCCAGGCCTCTGTTGTTCAGTCCCATCAGGTAGTGCCCGTTGATCTTGGAGACCTGGAAGACATTGTTGGTTCCACCGATCATCCTGTCGACGGCCCTTATGTAGTGGTAGGGCTCAAATTCGGGGCTGTACTCCACGTAGACGCAGTTGTCTTCGGCGGAGGACGCCTGCCGCGCCCTGGCCTCCGCGATATGCGCTCGAGTGGTCTTGATCTCTTCCGCCCGCGGCACCCATCCCGTGGACGATCGTGGCCGGGAGTTGGCTCCTGCGCCCCTGGGGTTAGAGTGATGTTTCGCCGCTGTGGGTGAATCCGCCGAATTTCGGCGCCTTTTCCGACTCTTGATGACGGTGAAGTCTTCGTCCGCTCCAGGGCTTGGGTCTTCGGTGTAGTCCGCCCAGTTTCCCAGGACACGGGCAACGCCATTAGATGACGTAGCAGCTGCCGAGCCGGTCGTGACGTCACCGCGCGCGGCGGCCAGATTTGCATCTCTAACGCCTGTCGGCGGATTTGCATATCTTTGATCTTCGCAAGAAGAATTTGAAAATTGCTTCTGAAGATCTTGTTTCGCTGTTAATTCAGCACATGGTTGCGCTTGCATGCCGTGCCTTACAGGCCTGTTTTCGGCCTTTGAAGGGCTTTGAGCCCGTACCAAACTCGCCGCCATTCGCGACGCTATTCCGCTCGCCAGAGGCGAAAAATACGGAGCTCGCGCGACGCGTGGCCGCACGGCCGAGTATGTATGTATGTATGTATGTATGTAAAACGCAAAAAACGGTCTTTATTCAGTTAAAAGAGGCAAATACAGTCGGCAGTCAGAGGGGTAGGGGCATCAGGAGGTCATCGATCTAGCTGTTGTAGTCTCTCCGTCTATTTCCATTTCTCTACATGGCGGAGGGGTTGTCTTCGGTTCTAGGGGAGTGGGCTTGGGTTTTTTTTATCATGGTTCCTGTTTTCTTGTTGGTCGGAGTTGTCGTGTTGAGACGCATTAAGCGGTCTCTTCTTTGTCGAATATTTTGCTTCGAACTTTGCTTCGATTTCTGCATCATACTTGTCGATCTCTGTTAAAATTAGTCTCATTTGACCTATTTTGTCATTGAGTGCTCTTCGTTGGTCGGTGTTGAGGTCTCTGAAGTTTTTTGATTTAAAATCTTCACACTTCTTGAGGTAGCAGGAGGTCCTATACTTCAGGTCGGGGTGCAGTTCAAGCTGTTGACAGACTTTGGTTTGTCTAGAGGTACCTGCCCTTTTGAATACTAACGCGATCATCCTTTCCATTTTGGGGTTGTCTCTGTGTTCGCAGTCTTTCAACTCCGTCTGGAGCTGAGAGGAGTCTATAGACCACTGTGAGCATCTGGCTGAAGTGTCTTCGTCAAATTCTTCGGTTTCTGCGTCGGTCTTCGATTCAGAACACGGGTGAGTGGCTGTTCCTCCACCAGGGGGAGCTAGTTTTATTTTTTCGTCCGGGTTCGACGTATAATATCTTCCCATCACGGAGGTCTTGTTTCCTTTTTCGGTGGGGATGCTCTTCTCCATTGGAGGTTGTTCAGGGGTAGGGGTTTGTGGCTGTGCAGTTGGATTGAGGGCGTCTACAAAGGATCTTGATACCGTTTCCCTGATCTGGGGGTCGAAAGGGCATTTGGCTCTGATATGGCCATGTCGTTTGCAGCCCATACAAACAAAATCTTCAGCGACAAAGATCTTGAAACTATTTCCCATATAGTCGATGGCATTGATGTTTCTTCCTTCTTTTTGATGACGATCTCTCTCCTTAAAGAGGAGAGGTGTTTGTACAGAGGGTTGTTGGTGGGGAAGGGGAGAGGTCGGACACTCAAGACGTGTCCATAGGGTCTTAGGGCTTTCGCGATGTCTTCATCCTGGATAAACAGCATCACGCCGGACAGGATGTATTTTTTGGGGATGTTAAACAGTGGGTAAGGGTAGATCGTTTGGTTTTTCACCTTAAAGCCGGTGTTGATTAGCATTTCTGCCTGTTCAATCCCGGCCAATGAGACTATGGCCTGACCATTTATCTTTCCGATGGAGTGGATGCTGGGTCGGCCTATGACATTGGCGATTCCGTCTAGGTGCTCTTCTGCGGTACAGTCCGGGAGTGAGACGAACTGTATCGTCGATTTTGTCGTTGAACTTCTATTTTCATACGTCGCCTTCCTATCTTGATCGAATTTTTAAAGTTCTTCTTGGGAGAAGATTGTTCTTTGGGAAGTGATATTTGCATGTGGCTCTCTTGCTTGCGTCTTGTATGTATATTTGACAGTTTGTGGTTGCGACAATGAAGATGTAAATTGTGATTTCTGATCAGCGAATGAGGTGAGAGATGACGTCGATGACGCAACAGCCGGACCGGCTGTTGCCATGGTGATGCCGCAAATCTACAACTTGTAGATTTACAAGTCTATGAAAATTAAATAGTTAAAAAAAAAAAATTAAACTTGATGAAATAATTTGAAAAGTGGCTCAGAATGGAGCCCGTCTAATGGTGATTCTGATGATATGAATGAGGTTTAGTAAAAATGGCAGTCAGTCAAATGAAAGACGAAATACGCGGAGTTCGTGCGACGCGTGGCCGCACGGTCAGCGTATGTATGTATGTATGTATGTATGTGGGTATCTATGTCGGCTATACACGTCCACAATACGTAACTAATCTGACTGAAATTTTAACAGTATATAGAGTAAAATCTGGAAAAACTTATAGTGAAAAATTTCAGGTCTCTATTCCGAATATTCTTCGAGTTATTTGCAAATTGCGTTGCAAATTTGCCTTTTCGCTCGCAAGCAGCGCCTCTAGCGGTGAAGATGGGAGGTAATATCAGCTGGTACATGTAAAACGTGTTTTGACAGGACATAGAGAAAATCTGGAAAAGATATTCATCGGATTTTTAGCCAATAAAAAATAAAATTGACAGGTTCTGGGCAAAAATAGTTGTTTTTTTAGTCAGAAAATGATGATGACAATATTGCTGTATCATGTTTGATTATCAGATACAAAATTATATCGGGAAAAATTCCAAAAAGCTGAGACCACGGGTGAAGCCAGTTCATTTTTAGTGTGCAGGAACAAAATTCTAACAGAAAAACATTCATTCGAGCAGAAGACACAAAGCCAGATCATCTCTTTATAAAAATATCGCTTCTCTGACACAAAGTTTGGAGCGGGACGTTTCACAAGAGTGACATCCACGGCGCCAATTTATAATTGTAACGAATAGTATTTGAATAAAAACATTTAATCGGGTAAAACCTGGGCGTTGCCCGGGTCATTCGGCTAGTTTCTAACTAAAAGCGTTCCAATGGATTCTTGGATCCTCCTCAGTTCCACGCCGAGGAAGTATAGATGTGGGTCTTGGTCAGGATGGCGTTATCATCCAGGCTTCGCCCGAAGAGCCAGTCCTTCAGGTCAGGGGGCCGCTGAATGAGACGGTTAATAGACAGCGCTTAGTTTCAGCGTTTGTTTTGACAGGATCTTTATTTTTATAGATCACTCTTCTCCCCCGCATACAATTTGCATAGCATTAGTTATGATAAATATGTTTCAATTAACACAATCCTTAGGTCTTAACTATTACAATCAGTGAAAGCTACGGTGTGTAAACTACACTGGGTGTTAACTATAATTATTATAATGGGCCGGCCGCTACAATTAATTGCGTAATTAGTGCCGAGTGCTAATCATCCGGCCGAGTCCACTTCTAGTACTGGGCTTCAATTAGGAGCCGTGGAGGCACCGACTAATGGAGTAGCCACTTAGAGCCTGTCATCCTGCTTAATCTTTTTTGGCGGCTTTCCCTCTTTACGTCCTTTCAATCAGGCTTCCCGTTCATTCATTAATACTTCCCATCCATTCATTAGTACTTCTCCCTCATTCATTAATACTTCCTATCCATTCATTCATGCTTCACATCCATTCATTAATAATTCTCATACATTCATTCATGCTTCACATCCATCCATTAATAATTCCCATACATTAATTCATACTTCCCATCCATTCATTAATGCTTCCCATCCATTCATTCATGTTTCCCATCCATTTATTCAGGCTTCCCATCCATTCATTCATGCTTCCATCCATCCATTCATGCTTCCCATCCATTCATTCATGCTTCCATCCATCCATTCATGCTTCCCGTTCATTCATTCATTAAGGCTTCACATCCTTTCATTCATGCTTCCCATCCATTCAGTCATGCTTCTCATCCATTCATTCATGCTTTACATCCATTCATTAATAATTCCCATCCATTCATTCATTCAGGCTTCCCATCCATTCATTCATGCTTCCATCCATCCATTCATGCTTACCGTCCATTCATTCATGCTTCCATACATTCATTCAGGCTTCCCATCCTTTCATTCATGCTTCCATCCATTCAGTCATGCTTCTCATCCATCCATTCATGCTTCACATCCATCCATTCATGCTTCACATCCATTCATGCTTCACATCCATTCATTGATGCTTCACATCCATTCATTCATGCTTCCCATCCATTCAGTCATGTTTCACATCCATTCATTCATGCCTCCCTTCCATTCAGTCATGCTTCACATCCATTCAATCATGCTTCCCATCCATTCAGTCATATTTCTCATCCATTCAGTCAGGCTTCCCATCCATTCATTCATGCTTCCATCCATCCATTCATGCTTCACATCCATTCTCTTTCATGCTTCACATCCATTCTCTTTCATGCTTCACATCCATTCAATCCTGCTTCCCATCCATTCAGTCATGCTTCCATCCATTCATTCAGGCTTCCCATCCATCCATTCATGCTTCACATCCATTCATTCATGCTTCACATCCATTCATGCTTCACATCCATTCATTCATGCTTCACATCCATTCATTCATGCTTCCCATCCATTCAGTCATGTTTCTCATCCATTCATTCATGCTTCACATCCATTCATTCATGCCTCCCTTCCATTCAGTCATGCTTCACATCCATTCAATCATGCTTCCCATCCATTCAGTCATATTTCTCATCCATTCAGTCAGGCTTCCCATCCATTCATTCATGCTTCCATCCATCCATTCATGCTTCACATCCATTCTCTTTCATGCTTCACATCCATTCTCTTTCATGCTTCACATCCATTCAATCCTGCTTCCCATCCATTCAGTCATGCTTCCATCCATTCATTCATGCTTCACATCCATTCTCTTTCATGCTTCACATCCATTCGATCCTGCTTCCCATCCATTCAGTCATGTTTCTCATCCATTCAGTCAGGCTTCCCATCCATTTATTCATGCCTTCCATCATTCAATCAAGCTTCCCATCCATCCATTCATGCTTCACATCCATTTTCTTTTATTCTTCCCCTACATTAATTCATACCTTTCATCCATTCTCATTATACCTCCCATCCATTATTTAGGCTTCCCATTATCTCTCTCTCATTCAGGATTCCCAATCATTCTTCCCACTCATTCATTTATGCTTCCTATCTATTCATCTAGGCTTTCTATTCATTCATGCTTCTCATATATTCATTCAAGGTTCGCATCCATCCATTCATTCAAACCTCCCATCAATTCATTCAGGCTTCTTATTCATTCATTCAGACCTCTCCATTATTTCAGGCTAACCATTCATCCATACTTTCAGGCTACTCATCCATTGGAGTTCTCATTCTTCAGGTTTCACCATTTTTCCATTGGAGTTTCCATTCTTCAGGCTTCACCATTTTCCCATTGGAGTTCCCTTTCTTCAGGCTTCACCATTTTTCCATTGGAGTTCTCATTCTTCAGGTTTTACCATTTTTCTATTGGAGTTCTCATTCTTCAGGCTTCACCATTTTTCCATTGGAGTTCTCATTCTTCAGGCTTCACCATTTTTCCATTGGAGTTCTCATTCTTCAGGTTTCACCATTTTCCTATTGGAGTTCCCTTTCTTCAGGCTTCACCATTTTTCTATTGGAGTTCTCATTCTTCAGGTTTCACCATTTTTCCATTGGAGTTTCCATTCTTCAGGCTTCACCATTTTCCCATTGGAGTTCCCTTTCTTCAGGCTTCACCATTTTTCCATTGGAGTTCTCATTCTTCAGGTTTTACCATTTTTCTATTGGAGTTCTCATTCTTCAGGCTTCACCATTTTTCCATTGGAGTTCTCATTCTTCAGGCTTCACCATTTTCCCATTGGAATTCTCATTCTTCAGGTTTCATCATTTTTCTATTGGAGTTCTCATTCTTCAGGTTTCACCATTTTCCCATTGGAGTTCCTTTACTTCAGGCGTCACCATTTTTCTATTGGAGTTCTCATTCTTCAGGCTTCACCATTTTCCCATTGGAATTCTCATTCTTCAGGTTTCACCATTTTTCTATTGGAGTTCTCATTCTTCAGGTTTCACCATTTTCCCATCGGAGTTCCTTTACTTCAGGCTTCAACATTTTTCTATTGGAGTTCTCATTCTTCAGGCCTCACCATTTTCCCATTGGAATTCTCATTCTTCAGGTTTCACCATTTTTCTATTGGAGTTCTCATTCTTCAGGCTTCGCCATTTTTCTATTGGAGTTCCCTTTCTTCAGGCTTCACCATTTTTTCCATTGGAGTTGTTGAAGTTTGAGATTGAATCAAGGAATAAAAAGGATTATTTATTAAACAAAGTAACTTAAAACAAGATGTTAAAGTAGCAACATTTTAAAGGCAAGTATATATAGGAAGGCGAGGGACAAAAACTAAATATCTTGACGTCGACCGCAGCGCCGCCGCGGCCGTTGATTGGTCGATCCCCAAATGCCTCACGCCAATTTTTGATCGCTATTCCAACACTCCCTCTCGATCCAAAATGTTCAGTAGACCTCTTAAGTAGTGGAATTTGTTTCGTGGAAGAGGTTTAGTCATTATATCAGCTAGCTGTTCTGAGCTGCAAACATGATGCACTTTAAGTTCACCTTATTCATGTTTGGATCTAATGAAGTGGTAGCGAACATCAATATGTTTCGTTCGTTTGTGGAATACTGGATTTTCAACAAGTTTTATTGCTGCTTGGTTGTCGATATAAAGTTCAGTTTCTTTAGTAATATCACAGCCGATGCCCTGTAGAAGTCTTCTGATCCAAATCAATTCCTTAGCAGCACTGCAGGCAGCGATGTATTCACTTTCGGTGGTTGAAAGTGCGATAATTGGTTGTCGTTGGCTTGCCCAAGAAACAGTTCCTCCGTTCATCATGAAGGCATAACCAGTCGTACTTTTTCTGGAGTCAACATTTTTGATTTGAGAATAGCCTTTTGCAACTAATCTGGCTTTGAACCGTTGAATTGTACCATCGGACTCCGTTTTAATTTTATAAACCCATTTACAACCGATAGGTTTATGACCATCTGCCAAACGTTCTAAAGTCCATGTTTTATTTTTATTTAATGCATCAATCTCTTCATCCATGGCTAATTTCCATCTTTCTGAATCTGAACTCGTTATTGCATCTATATAGTTACTGGGTTCATCAGCGAGCGCAAAGTTACATTGGCTATTCGAAACTTTAGAGCGTGTTATCATTGGATGCGAACTGATATCGGATACTGGCGGCATTTCCTGCACTGGAATGTTTGCTGTCGCAACTGGTGATTCATCCGGAGCGCTGTTAATCTGAAATATTATTTCTTTCGGTTTGGTAGATTCTCTATCTGGAGTAGCTTTCTCATCGAATGTGACATCTTTAGAAATTCTTATTTTTCTAGTTTTCCAATCCCATAATATAAAATTTTTGCTTGTATTCTCATAACCTAAAAACATAAGTTTTATCGATTTATTATCCCACTTTTTACGGTTTTCTTTGGGAATATGCATATAAGCATTACAGCCAAATATTTTATAGTTAGCTACATTAGGCTTTGTGCCAAAGAAAAGTTCATAAGGTGTCGTTCCAGGGGTTTGCTTAGTCGCACTTCTATTTAGAATATTAGTGGCTGTGTTACATGCCTCAGCCCAAAAAAATCCTGGAAGATTTCGTGAATTTAGCATGGACCTGGCTGCTTCCACAATCGTACGATTGTCTCTTTCTATACGTCCTATCTGTTCGTGCACATAAGGTGCAGTGAACTCGTGAATTATCCCAAATCTTTTACATAAATCTGCAAAATTATCGCTTTTGAATTCTAGCGGATTATCAGTCCTAAGAACTTTTATCTTATTTCCAGTTTGAGTATAGATTAGAGTAGCATATTCTTTGAATATATCTAGCACATCTGATTTGTTTTTAATAAAATAAATATGGCGATAACCACTAAAGTAATCTTTAAATAAGCAGAAATACAGATATTTACTTAATGATTGAGTCTGCATTGGGCCACAAATATCAGCATAAATAAACTCACCTAGCTGGTAGTTTTTGCCATCTGAGGGATAGCACGACTTTCTATGGGCTTTTCCAAGTTGGCATCCTTCACAGAAGAAAAATTCTCCCTCTAAATCTTGAGGCTGCAGACCATCCAACAATCCTTTGGTCGCCATCTCTCGAAGTGTAGCAACTGGAAGATGCGCAAGTCTCTCGTGCCACAACTGAAGCTTGTTCTCGCTGGTGATGTATCCTTGTGATGATGACGTAACCTTGAAGTGCATCCTGTA
Source organism: Cordylochernes scorpioides (assembly GCA_030710605.1). Classification (NCBI taxonomy): domain Eukaryota; kingdom Metazoa; phylum Arthropoda; class Arachnida; order Pseudoscorpiones; family Chernetidae; genus Cordylochernes; species Cordylochernes scorpioides. The sequence goes on from CP092863.1 coordinate 138,011,841, forward strand.
GAGGTCGTCATGACGCACTCCTACGGCTTTTAGGTCATTATCCATGAAGATCTGTAGCTTGTCATGTTTGATAATGACGTTGAATCCTCTTCTTGTGGACGTAGAAAGGCTATACAAATTTTTCTTTAGTTGCGGCGAGTAGAGCACATTTCTTATGTACGTATTGTACCATCCACCGTCGACGTAGGCTTGAATCTCGATGTCTCCCATGCCTTCTGCAAGTAGTGTCGAGTTGTCTCCCAAGTAGATTGGATGATCACTGGTGAACGGCGTGTAGGTCTTGAACCACTCTCGTCGAAATGTCATGCTGCAGCTTGCACCGCTGTCAGCATACCAAATATCATTGGGCTCTACTTGATTATCGCACAAAATAAGTCCATAATCACTTGAACTTCCTTTTGAATCATGAAGATTTTTGGATTTATTTTTCTCATTAGCTAATCTTTTTCTACATTCGCGGCTCCAATGTCCAATTTTGTGACAATAGTGGCATTTAGTGTTCTTCTTGGCATCTTGAAAAGAACGTTGTGTATCTTTAGGCTTAGTTCGTGCTTGCCTGTGTAATAAGGCCTCATCTTGTTTAGAAGAACCGCTTTGTTGATTCCTTGTTTCTTCAATCAAAAGTCTTGCAGTTAAATTGTTAAGAGTTTGAGCTTTCGGATCTAACGATTCCCACGCTGCAACAAAGTAGCGCATACTCGAAGGCAAAGTATTTAAAATTTTTGCTACCTTTTGATCTTCCGTTATGGTTCCGCCCATTTGTGAAATTTGTGCAGAAATATTTTCAATTTTTGCTATGTAATCACTTATTGTTTCCGATGTCAATCGTGCATCGAAGAATTGTTGCCAAAGTAGGCCAATAGTAAATTCGGATTTTTGTTCATGAATAGCAAGTAATTTCTGCCACATTTGTGAAGCGGAAGTACAGTTCATCAGGGGCTGAAGAAACCTTAATTCGATTGCCTGTGATAATAACATCCTTGCCTTAACGTCCTTTGATTTCCAATTCTGTAGTGAACTTTCAGAGTTACTGTCGGAGGAAACAACATTCGGCTTTATTTCTAAGCCTTCCAATAATTCTAGTAATTTTTGTTGTTCCATAAGAAGCCTGAATTGGAATTTCCATAGTGAAAAGTTTTCACCATTAAAAACTTTAATCCTTGAAAGACAATCTTCGCTCATCTTCTTTGTCTTGGAATCGGCCAACGACAAAAAGAAACTAGGGTTATGGTTGGCGGTTGACGCCTAAACTTCGAGCAAAACAAAGGCTTACTCACTGCTGGCGGTTAATCCTTTTAGGCGCAGTGGAAGCGTGCTGGGCCCATAACCTGTTGAAGTTTGAGATTGAATCAAGGAATAAAAAGGATTATTTATTAAACAAAGTAACTTAAAACAATATGTTAAAGTAGCAACATTTTAAAGGCAAGTATATATAGGAAGGCGAGGGACAAAGACTAAATATCTTGACGTCGACCGCAGCGCCGCCGTGGCCGTTGATTGGTCGATCCTCCAATGCTCCCCGCAGAGGTCCGTGGATCGCTATTCCAACAGGAGTTCTCATTCTTCAGGCTTCACCGTTTTTCCATTGGAGTTCCCTTTCTTCAGGTTTCACCATTTTTTTATTGGAGTTCTCATTCTTCAGGTTTCACCATTTTCCCTTTGGAGTTCCCTTTCTTCAGGTTTCACCATTTTTCTATTGGAGTTCTCATTCTTCAGGTTTCACCATTTTTCCATTTGAGTTTCCATTCTGCAGGCTTCACCATTTTCCCATTGGAGTTCTCATTCTTCAGGTTTCACCATTTTCCCATTGGAGTTCCCTTTCTTCATGCTTTGTCCTTTTCTCATTTATGTTCCTATTCTTAAGCTTCACCATTTTCCTATCCTTCATGCTTTTCCATTCTTCCCATCAAGTTCTTCCCATCTTTCTTAGATCTTTCCTTAACTTTTCTAAAAGACTTCTTATCCTTTAATCAGGTTTTTCATTTTTTTCCTATCGTATCGATATATTTTATATATTATATATTCTCATGGGCAAAAACTTATAGAAGGGAAGAGTCTTTGATGTCGTCGGTCAATATTTTTTTAAGGAGACAAAGGCAATTTTGTTCACACTTGGTTATCTCGTGTGTCATCAATAAAGGTCACTGTAATATATTTCAGAGTTATTGTCTGAATCCCGATATACATGCTGAAAGGTACAACTTCCTTAAGTTTTGCTCACACTTGGTTATCTCGTATGTCTTCATAAAGGTCACTGTAATAACTTTCCGAGTTATTGTCTGAATCCCGATATACATGCTGAAAGGTACAACTTCCTTAAGTTTTGTTCACACTTGGTTATCTCGTATGTCTTCAATAAAGGTCACTGTAATAACTTTCAGAGTTATTGTCTGAATCCCGATATACATGCTGAAAGGTACACCTTCCTTAAGTTTTGTTCACACTTGGTTTCCTCGTGTGTCTTCAATAAAGTTCACTGTAATATATTTCAGAGTTATTGTCTGAATCCCAATATACATGCTGAAAGATAAACATCCTTTAATTTTGTCCATAAATGTATATAGATAAGTTTTTCCTCTTCTTTACTTTTTATTTACATATTCATTTTAAGTTATTGGAGAGAGTAGTATATCGCGTTGATCTTTTTTCCCCCCATATTTAATGCCCCACTATCGCTTCTCTCTTATGAATAATGGCAAGGTCTGGCTCATCAGTAGTAAACCCTTTTGTTGTTTCTTTAAAAATTTAAATTCTAAACAGCTATCCTTCTCTGTATTGAATACACGCTACCACATATATATATATATAATACATATAATTTTTTTTTTTATTTGACATATCGGAAGCGATATCCTTAAAAGAAACAATTTATATATTTAGAGGGGTAAATAATAGTTTAAAATATTTGAAGGAAAATTTAATTTATAAAATTCATCACCTTCAATAGAAAACCACTTTACGAAAAAATATAGTTGGAAAGTTTATTTCCCTTCGCGCCGGTGAAAACAATTCAAAGATGAGCCAAACTAAAGTGAGCTCCGCTAACAAAAAGGAACTCGCCGTTTGTCAAAGAAAGGATTATCGTGTCGTCTGAGTGTTTGAAGAAAGGCTAAGTTCTTTTGATAAAACCTTCGACATATGTTTCTCTTTTTTTCTATCCTATTAGGATTTGCTAACAAGCACTATACCCCTATTTGGGAAAATATAATAAACCTATTTGATATATTAAATTAATACAAGTGTTGTCTCCAGTATGTACACTCATGAGCAAAACTTAAGAAAGTGGAAAGTCTTTGATGTCATCGGTCGTCTACTTATAAATATATATATATATATTTACAAAGACAGAGGCAATTTGGTTCATACTTGGTTATCTCGTATGTCTTCAATAAAGGTCACTGTAATATATTTCAGAGTTATTGTTTGAATCACGATATACATGCTGAAAGGTAAAACTTCCTTAAGTTTTGTTTACACTTGGTTATCTCGTGTGTCTTCAATTAAGGTCACTGTAATATCTTTCATAGTTATTGCCTGAATCCCGATATACATGCTGAAAGGTACAACTTTCTTAAGTTTTGTTTACACTTGGTTATCTCGTGTGTCTTCAATAAAGGTCACTATAATATATTTCAGAGTTATTGCCAGAATCCCGATATACATGCTGAAAGGTACAACTTTCTTAAGTTTTGTACATGAGTGTATCTTTCAGAGTTATTGTCTGAATCCGATATACATGCTGAAAGATACAACTTCCTTAAGTTTTGTCCCTGAGTGTATCTTTCAGAGTTATTGCCTGAATTCCGATATACATGCTAAAAGGTACAACTTCCTTAAGTTTTGTCCATGAATGTACATGGCAGTATCGGTTTCAACTGGTTGATTCATTGCTGTTTGAATTGTTGCCATTTTAGAATAGGAACGCTGGAGGGGGTCGAATGTAAATTAGTGATTTAATATTTGCAATGTGAAAAAAATAGTACAAATGTGAAATTGTATTAGGATAAGATGGATAAATTAAGAAAAAGGCATCTCTTTATCATGCAAACTTTCAGTTGCATGATAATGGAGATGCTTTTTTTCTTAATGTGAAATTTGTTTTCTATTTTACTCTCCAATTCTCTTTGTTTCTCTTTTTTGTTATTGCCAATTTTTAAAAAATCTTAATTTTAAGAGAAAGGTATCTCCTGATAGCGCAAGTAAAAGTTGCTGATGGCTTGCTCCTCCTGTCGGAATTTACGTGGAACTTGCGCCATCAACAATTTTTAGTTAACGATCAGGAGATGCCTTTTTCCGAATTTATTCAACTGATCTCTGTATAATTTCACCTTTGTATTATTTTTTTCAAATATTAATGTTTCAAACTTGATGTATTACGAAAAAATCTGTTTAACTCTTTGAAACCACCTGGTTCTCCATCTTTAGAGATTTTTTTTTTTATAAACTTCTTTCTCTCTCTTAATTGCAATATCGACATAGGGAATGTAAACTCTCCCGTAGTTAATAACATGTCATAAAATCTTGGTGGATTCATTTTCCACAAAGAACTTTGAAATATATATGTATATATTAGTTAACTAAAAGCTAGAGTTCAACAACAACAAAAAGAAGCAAACTTCTGGTTTATTCATTCGCGTGAAGAAACTTGAGCCACTGGGGAGACTTGAAGACCTTGCTTGCTTGCTTGGACTGGAAGAAGAACATTGGCCTGGATCAGATGTCTTTGAACTATCATGTACAGAACCTTTATTGAACAACACTGGGAGTAAACTTCTGATCCAGGACCAAGACCACGAGAGTCCCAGTTCCGTGCACAGCGAGCCGAAGAGAGTCCCAGGTCCGAGCATAGCGAGCCGACGAGAGTCCCAGTTCCGATCACAGCGAGCCGACGAAAGTCCCAGTTCCGAGCACAGCGAGCCGAAGAGAGTCCCAGGTCCGAGCACAGCGAGCCGAAGAGAGTCCCAGTTCCGATCACAGCGAGCCGACGAAAGTCCCAGTTCCGAGCACAGCGAGCCGAAGAGAGTCCCAGGTCCGAGCACAGCGAGCCGAAGAGAGTCCCAGTTCCGAGCACAGCGAGCCGAAGAAAGTCCCAGTTCCGAGCACAGCGAGCCGACGAGAGTCCCAGGTCCGATCACAGCGAGCCGACGAAAGTCCCAGTTCCGAGCACAGCGAGCCGAAGAGAGTCCCAGGTCCGAGCACAGCGAGCCGACGAGAGTCCCAGTTCCGATCACAGCGAGCCGACGAAAGTCCCAGTTCCGAGCACAGCGAGCCGAAGAGAGTCCCAGGTCCGAGCACAGCGAGCCGAAGAGAGTCCCAGTTCCGAGCACAGCGAGCCGAAGAAAGTCCCAGTTCCGAGCACAGCGAGCCGACGAGAGTCCCAGGTCCGATCACAGCGAGCCGACGAGAGTCCCAGTTCCGAGCACAGGCGAGCCGAAGAGAGTCCCAAGTCCGATCACAGCGAGCCGACGAGAGTCCCAGTTCCGAGCACAGCGAGCCGAAGAAAGTTCCAGTTCCGATCACAGCGAGCCGAAGAGTGTCCCAAGTCCGAGCACAGCGAGCCGAAGAGAGTCCCAAGTCCGAGCACAGCGAGCCGAAGAGAGTCCCAAGTCCGAGCACAGCGAGCCGAAGAGAGTCCCAAGTCCGATCACAGCGAGCCGAAGAGAGTCCCAGTTCCGATCACAGCGAGCCGACGAGAGTCCCAGTTCCGATCACAGCGAGCCGATAAGAGTCCCAAGTCCTAGCACAGCGAGCCGATAAGAGTCCCAAGTCCGAGCACAGCGAGCCGAAGAGAGTCCCAGTTCCGAGCACAGCGAGCCGAAGAAAGTCCCAGTTCCGAGCACAGCGAGCCGACGAGAGTCCCAGTTCCGAGCACAGCGAGCCGACGAGAGTCCCAGTTTCCGATCACAGCGAGCCGACGAGAGTCCCAGTTCCGAGCACAGCGAGCCGACGAGAGTCCCAGTTCCGAGCACAGCGAGCCGAAGAAAGTTCCAGTTCCGAGCACAGCGAGCCGAAGAAAGTCCCAGTTCCGATCACAGCGAGCCGACGAGAGTCCCAGTTCCGATCACAGCGAGCCGACGAGAGTCCCAGTTCCGATCACAGCGAGCCGACGAGAGTCCCAGTTCCGATCACAGCGAGCCGACGAGAGTCCCAGTTCCGATCACAGCGGGCCGACGAGAGTCCCAGTTCCGATCACAGCGGGCCGACGAGAGTCCCAGTTCCGATCACAGCGGGCCGACGAGAGTCCCAGTTCCGATCATAGCGAGCCGACGAGAGTCCCCAGTTCCGATCATAGCGAGCCGACGAGAGTCCCAGTTCCGATCACAGCGAGCCGACGAGAGTCCCAGTTCCGATCACAGCGGGCCGACGAGAGTCCCAGTTTCCGATCACAGCGGGCCGACGAGAGTCCCAGTTCCGATCATAGCGAGCCGACGAGAGTCCCAGTTCCGAGCACAGCAAGCCGACGAGAGTCCCAGTTCCGAGCACATCTAGCCAATAAGAGTCCCAGTTTCGAGCACAGCGAGCCGATAAAAACTCCAGTTCCGAGCACAGCGAGCCGATAAGAGTCCCAGGTCCGAGCAAAGCGAGCCGATAAAAACTCCAGTTCCGAGCACAGCGAGCTAATAAGAGTCCCAGGTCCGAGCACGGCGAGCCGATAAGAGTCAGGTCCGAGCACAGCGAGCCGATAAGAATCCCAGTCCGAGCACAGTAAGCCGATAAGAGTCCCAGGTCCGAGCACTGCGAGCCGACGAGAGTCCCAGGTCCGAGCACAGTAGGAAACAAGAGACAGAAGACCGCAGCAAGAATCGCTCCAGACAATCGGTGACCAACTATCTCCAAGTTACCATTGTTGCCATCTTGAGATCTAACTGGATCAATAATAAGATATTGATAGACGAACCCTCTTGTTAAGAAAATAGCACCGTGTACCGAGGTTCGCACACCTTGTCAATAAATAAAGTGACATGGCTAGAGGATATAAATCTAGGTCGCCTTGAAGAGCTATAGTAGAGTCTCCCTATGCCAAGTTCCATCTAAATCAACCTTTTTACCTTGTTTATTAAAAAAAAAATTACTACATACAGAAATTTATTATTAATATTATTATCCTTTGTACAGCTGGTCATAATAATCATGGTGGGTAAGAAGTTGCGAATGCTTTTAGTCTAAATGCACCACATGGCTTATTAAAGACAGCACGAGATTACCAAGTGTATACAAAATTGCCTTTTTCGCTTTCAAAAAAAAAAATATATATATATATATATATTGTTTATATGAAATGTAAATAATAAAGTTTATCAAATAAAATTATAAATCTTAAATATAATTTAAATTAAGTTTGATATTATAGAGTGATTTAAGATGGATTTATATATTGATATAACTATATTTAAAACTTTAATAATAGTAATATTATATATAAAAAGGAAATTATATTAGATTAGCAAGCTAAATCTAAATTAATTATATAAGATAAAATTTGATAATTATTTTTGTGTTTAAGTTAGATGAGATTAAAAAGTTCTTTATATGTATTATAATTATATCTTATTTAGGAGAGAAAAAAGTAATAAAAGTAATTATATGTTAGAATAATATGTTTTTATTTTAGATAGAAAAAAAAAAAAATTTGAAAAATAAAAAGAAAATTTAACAAGAAAAGAAGATTTAACAACGTAACGTCTTTTAGCATCGTCTTTTACCCGTCATTTAGACATACTCTTAAAATAAATAGGAATAAAGAAGAGATTTATAATGATTATATATTTATTTTTTAGTAAAAGAGAGGAAAGAGATAAAGAAAGAACCATACACTTTTATTTCAAACAGGTAGAGAATTGAAAGGTTGTTAGTATTTTTTTAGTTAATTAATAGTTTTTGTAATTTTTTTATATAATTTTTTTTTTCCTATATAATTTTAGATTTTTTTTTGTGTAATGTCCTGGTCTACCATTAGGGTTCCAAAAATAATTTCTAATAGGCAAAGATTTAAAATATGTTTATCTATCCTTAACTAGGCAAAAACATTATTTCATATTATTCTTACTCTTAGAAAAAAAAAAAAATCTAAAATTATATAGGAAAAAAAAAATTATATAAAAAAATTACAAAAACTATTAATTAACTAAAAAAATACTAACAACCTTTCAATTCTCTACCTGTTTGAAATAAAAGTGTATGGTTCTTTCTTTATCTCTTTCCTCTCTTTTACTAAAAAATAAATATATAATCATTATAAATCTCTTCTTTATTCCTATTTATTTTAAGAGTATGTCTAAATGACGGGTAAAAGCCGATGCTAAAAGACGTTACGTTGTTAAATCTTCTTTTCTTGTTAAATTTTCTTTTTATTTTTCAATTTTTTTTTTTCTATCTAAAATAAAAACATATTATTCTAACATATAATTACTTTTATTACATTTTTCTCTCCTAAATAAGATATAAATATAATACATATAAAGAACTTTTAATCTCATCTAACTTAAACACAAAAATAATTATCAACTTTTATCTTATATATATATTGTTATATATATAGATGACCGGCGTCATCAAAACTTTCCACTTCCTTAAAGTCTTGTCCATAAGTATTGGCGTTATTCTCAACATTAAACAACTCACCTTGAACTAAAATCTTCATAAAATATATATTGAGACGGTTTCTTTCTTTATGAAAGTGACAGATCAAGTACACAGCTACTACCTAACGGAAATTGGTTCCTTCGCGCTTGACAGAATAGAATTGATTGATATGATCTTCAATATACTCGTATAGGACAATTTAGATATTTAAATCTCTTATTGTCGCAGATCTCTTTCAAATAAATATATATTCAAGGTATATTTTGGTCACTACTGTTGTAAGGTGTCGTATGTGCGTGGAATAAAAAAAGAATTTTAAATATTTTGGGAAGGTCTAGGTAATGATACCCCGGTTTAATCTACCATATACCGCTGCTCTTTTATTACAAGTATAACGACATTTGAAGTTTCACCGCATGAGTTTCTTTTCAACGAAAAATCTAAATTTTATATCAAGGTGAAATATCGACTATTTCTATCCTTTTTGATGAGGTATGAAAGGGTGAATTATGAAGAGTAATGATGAACGGAAAAAAAATAAAAGTGTCCAGGGATGGTAATCGAACCCACAATCACAAGCCGCAGTGTATTATATTGTATTATAAGTTACTTTATGTATCATTTACGAATGGAAAAATACGTCCAGTAGCCTAGTGGACATGGCATCTGCCCGTAAGCGGAACATGTGGGTTCGATTCCATCCTGACACTTTTATTTTTCGTTCATCATTACTCTTCATAATTCACCCTTCCATACCTCATCAAAAAGGATAGAAATAGTCGATATTTCACCTTGAAATAAAATTTCGATTTTTCGTTGAAAAGAAACTCATGCGGTGAAACATCAAGTGTCGTTTTACAATCACAGCCGCAGTGTATTATATTGTATTATAAGTATATTGTTACTTGTATTAATTAGCTGTTAGGTCAGATCGCTATAACTTTATAAGATATATAACCATCACCTCAACGATGATGCATGCGATCTACGTTCACTATCTTTGAAACATAAATACCATCCTCGCGCAACTTTATATCTATATATATATAAATCAAAGTTTGTATGTTTTTGTTTGTTTGTATGTATGTATGTGCGGTATACAAATTCGCAGTATTCACTAATTCAAACCAAAATTTCCATACATAGGTAAAAAAAAAAAAAACGGGAAGTCGATAGACTATTTAAAAAAATATATAAATCAATTATTAAAACTATATTCAAATTATTATACTTAGAGGGCGCTGTTCGTGACGAATTTAGATAAATTATGCTGATGCAATCAAATAGATAATGCTAATAACAAACAATTATAAAAAAAAATCTTATCTAAATATATATCACTCGGCTAGATATGCACACGGGTCAATCCCGGGGCGAAGCCCGGGTCACCCGTCTAGTTTGTATATAAAAAAAATAAAAATAAAAACTCTTTCAATTCTACTCTATAGACAGGTATATCTGTTTATTCTCGTCAATCAATAATTTCTCCTTCTAAATTGTAAAAGGGAGGCTTAGAGGGGTATATAACATATAACAGAGAGTTGTGGGAGGATTATATCCATGTACCTAGGGAGACATCTCTCCCTTTAATTATACATCAGAACAATTTTGGTAAATTTGACCGATGTCATAATTCCTCACATAGGATGTTATGAAATCGAAGCCGTCCCTGTACTGATGAGGGCCATAGTCCGAAACCATGGTATACAGGTTGTTGGATTTTGTCTAAATTTTCCTAAACTGGTGTTGTGTGGCTCATTCCTTATCACTAGTAAAGTTTTTTTTTTACTAGGGTGATAAACATAAGGCAACGTTCTGATGTATTATAAAAAGAGAGGTGCCCCTCTATAGGTATATATATATATATAACACTAGACGTGACCCGGGCTTCGCCCCGGGATTGACCCGTGTGCATATCTACCCGAGTGATATATATTTAGATAAGATTTTTTAAATAATTGTTTGTTATTAGCATTATCTATTTGTTTGCATCAGCATAATTTAAACTAATCTTTGATAGAGGGCACTGTTCGTGAGCTAAGTAGAATAATTTGAATATATAGTTGTAATAATTTATTTATATATATTTTTTTTGAATAGGCTCTCTATCGTCTTCCCCGTATTTTTTTTACCTATATATGGAAATTTTGGTTTGAATTAGTGAACTACTGCGAATTTGTATACCGGACATACAAACAAACATACAAACATTCATTTATATATATAACATATAGATGAGATTTTTTTTCCGGAAGGAAATAGATCTATAAAAACATCGGTTGTCTCTCCCGTCAAAATAAACGTCAAAACTAGACGCCATCTATTGACCGTCACGACAAACTAGCGTACTCAGGTCGGTGACAAAGCCACAACACCAGCTTTGGCAAACTGAGAAGTGTCCACCTAGAGCTATATAACGGTTATAGAATAAGAAAACACAAGTCGGTGAGAAGAGATTCTTTATGTAAGACGACTAGCCGAATGACCCGGGCAACGCCCGTGTTTTACCCGATTGAATGTTTTGATTCAAATACTATTGTTACAATTATAAATTGGCGCCTTAAATAAATGCATATATTAGTTAATAACTATAGCCTATGTGCTTTATCTGTCTATGTACTGTTGGCTTCCGTAGGCGTCTCTTACTGGGTAAAAGAAAGAGAGGATTCCATTTCTTTATTAACTAATATGTGCATTTATTTAAGGAGCGACCCGCTCCAACACAATAGTTACAAAAACAACAAAGCGAGTGGGGGGGGGGGGGGGGCATGATCGTAGCCAACCAATAGGAGTGCGCCATTCAAAAAAAAAAAAAAAATCAAACGGTGACAGAGATGAAAAAGAATTGATGACGCTCGTAACTGTATATAGAATGATTATAGAAGCGTAGAAGGAAGTCTTGCCCGAGCTTGTATCGTCCTCTTATATAAAGAAGCTTTTCTCCCCAACTTGTATTTCTACTTCTACAGCCAATAGGGAAATTATCGTTGTATTAACGGCTGTAAAGAGATAAGGTGGTGGTCGAGGGTCTGAAGTAGAAGTTGGGCCAAGGACCAATCGGAACTAAGGGTACGATGACCTTCTAGAGAGCCACGTGTCAAGTTTTTGTCCTCTCGACTCATCGACCTCCTCAAGTCTCATTCCTTCCACAGCTGATATCCTATATGTGACGTCACAATGCCAAGGTGTGGCTAGTTCCTTGCTTCTCTATATACCGGGACTTAGGTTCGATTCCACATAGGACAAACACAGAATTGGAGATTTGTGATTGATATCATCTTCAATATATAAGAGCGCAGGTTTGTTTTTAATCTCTCATTGTCGCAGAGAGCTATTTTTAAATATGTGTGGATTATTTTTTAAATAAATAAATACACTCATAAATAAAACTTAAGGAAGTTGTACCTTTTAGCATGTATATCGGGATTAAGACAATAACTCTGAAAGTACACTCATGGACAAACTTAAGGAAGTTGTACCTTTTAGCATGTATATCGGGATTAAGACAATAACTCTGAAAGTACACTCATGGACAAAACTTAAGAATGTTGTACCTTTTAGCATGTATATCGGGATTAAGACAATAACTCTGAAAGTACACTCATGGACAAAACTTAAGGAAGTTGTACCTTTTAGCATGTATATCGGGATTCAGACTATAACTCTGAAAGATACACTCATGGACAAAACTTAAGGAAGTTGTACTCTTTAACATGTATACCGGAATTAAGACAATAACTCTGAAAGATACACTCATGGACAAAACTTAAGAAAGTTGTACCTTTTAGCATGTATATCAGGATTCTGACAATAACTCTGAAATATATTTGATACACAGTGACCTTTATTGAAGACACACGAGATAACCAAGTGTAAACAAAAAATTGCTTCATCCCCTCAAAAAAAAAAAAAAAGATGACCGGCTATTGCAAAATATTTCCACTTCCTTAAGTTTTGTCCATGAATGTATAACGAATATTACAATATATAGTTCCACATAATGTCTGGGTAAAAAAATGAAATTAAAAAAGGGCAATGAGCTTTGACATTTCTGAGTCCTCACTCACCACACGATGACACTTTCCTTAGATTAATGGAGTGACATTTTTTTAGTGGAGCGAGGTTGTACCCCATATGTAAATGATATTTATGCAAATTTTTGGAACTTTTAATTTGCCTTTTTGGAAACATCTTATTTATAAGGCAATAACGAGCCATTTTATATAAGAAATGAAAGCATTAAAGAAGAAATGTTTCTTCTACACATTAAACAAACTTTTACTGTTGTGAATGCCATATTGTACCACGAAAGTATGCAACATGGTACATGCTTTTGCAACAGATAACGCCTCTATTTAGGGATAAAATAATTTCAAGTTCGAAACCTGGAAGGCTCTTTTTGTTTTATGAATATCATCTCCCCCTTAATGCATTGTCGGAATACAGAGTTTCTGTCGGGTAGCTATCGTAAGAACATGTACCTTGTGTGTGATAGAAGAAATAACATAGAAAAAAATTAAATAATGCTAATATAATATCGTTATTACTAAGAATTCGTGCATCATAGTTTCATTTCGTAAATATACACTCATGGATAAAACTTAAGTGGAAAGTATTTGATTCGCCGGTTGCTTTTTTTTTTAAGGAGACAGAGGCAATTTTTTGTTCAAACTTGGTTATTTCGTATGTCTTAAATAAAGGCCACTCTTCAGAGGTATTGTCTGAATCCTGATATACATGGTAAAAGGTACAACTTCCTTAAGTTTTGTCTATGAGTGTAGATGGCGAGTTATGTTCAATTTATGCCTAACTGGCGTTCTAAAAATTGTTTGCTGAGGAGACCTTCAATTTATATATATATATATATTAGCCGAATGACCCGGCAAACGCCGGGTTTTACCCGATTA
>CP092863.1:138025430-138318464 GCA_030710605.1 Cordylochernes scorpioides
ATAAAACAAACTTCCCACACTCCCTATTGGGAGAACCTGGCTCATCAGTGGTGAACCCTCCCAGCGGTTTCTCCAGTTTAATCTACCATGCCGCTATAATATTGTATTGGATTTATCTTTAAAAAACGAATTTTTTATTCTTTTATAAATAAACAAACTTCCCACTATCCCTATTGGGAGGGCCTGGCTCATCAGTAGTGAACCCTCCCAGCGGTTTCGCCAGTTTAATCTACCATGCCGCTATAATATTGTATTGGATTTATCTTTAAAAAACGAATTTTTTATTCTTTTATAAATAAACAAACTTCCCACTATCCCTATTGGGAGGGCCTGGCTCATCAGTAGTGAACCCTCCCAGCGGTTTCGCCAGTTTAATCTACCATGCCGCTATAATATTGTATTGGATTTATCTTTAAAAAACGAATTTTTTATTCTTTTATAAATAAACAAACTTCCCACTATCCCTATTGGGAGGGCCTGGCTCATCAGTAGTGAACCCTCCCAGCGGTTTCGCCAGTTTAATCTACCATACTGCTATAATATTGTATTGGATATATATTTTTTGCACGATTTTTTTCCTTTATAAATAAACACATTTCTTGTTATGAAAATATTAGGAGGGGTTGCCTTATCGATAAGGAACTCTCCCAGCGGTTTCGCCTGTTTGATCTAACATACCGCCTTTTACACTCATGGACACAAAACTTGAGGAAGTTGTACCTTTTAGCATGTATATCGGGATTCAGACAATAACTATGAAAGATATTACAGTGACCTTTATTGAAGACACACGAGATAATCAAGTGTGAACAAAATTTCAAAAAAAAAAAAAAGACGACCTACGATATCAAAGAATTTTCACTTCCTAAAGTTTTGTCCATAAGTGTAGTTTAAAAAAAAAATCTAAAATGTCTTTTTTTTACTATAAAAAAAAAAGAGCTAAACCTTTTATACAAAGTACTTTATCGCCCATTAGTTAATTGTATCACTAACTAACTAAAAGGATGTTGTCAAACACTACTAAAGCAACATGGCGCTGAATCAACAATCCGAGTCATTCAGCCATGAAAACAGTTGTCAATCTAAATATAGGAGTGGTGGCCCACATTTGATGGCCTATTGTCACCTTTGTTTGAAACATACTTCTATGACGGACGCCCCATTCACTGAATAAATTCACTTGAGCGCTCTTAGAGAATGGGGTTATACCCAACATTTTCATACCTTACTATTTCTTCGAATATTTTATATTTTTTTCAAAGGTAAATTTCAACTTTCCTTAACTTATTTGAATACTTTTTTAAAATGCGTTTATTGTTTTTTTTAATATTATATTTGAAGTTTTATGATAAAAATATATTTGAAATAATAGAATAAATATTTTATTGAGGCATTTATTACGCGTTCAAAATCACTTTATTAGGTATCGCTTAAAAATAGCAACCTAGTTTATGATAATTGAAACAATGAATAATACGTGAAGGTTATTTGCATATTAAACAAAATGTTAACGTGGGATTCAATCCCGGTTCATGACTGTCGGGAATCGAGGGTGTTACCCACTCGTTCACCGACTTTATTACGCGTATTTATCTTTATAAATGTGTTTAAAATGTTATAACACCTTGATAAAGGTTGGCGTTCAGCCAACTGAAATATTGGTAAAATAAATTATATTTTGATCCAATATATGCCTTTTTATTTAAAGATTTATTTATGGATTGCTCTAATTTCAAAAAATATTTACATATATTGTGACTAAGAAATAATTTATTATTTAATTTTATATTCAATGAAAATATTTAACAGATATTATACTCTATTTATGAAATCATCATATATGCTGAATATCTTGGTTGTTCAGTATTCTCTAGCTGTAGATAGTTTGGTTGATAATTGTCGATTGGTCGTACTGACGTCATCAATAAATACTGTCACATCTTAAGATATTCAAAAACTCGGTTTCTACGCTACAACATATATATATATACAGTTAAACCTGTCTATAGCACACCCTCTAAATAGCGTCTTCCTCTCTATAGCGCCCAAGTTTAAATATATTAAAATGTAAAAATTTTACATTAAAAGTGACCTGTCTATAGCACCCCCTCTCTATAGCACCCTTTTTGGTGAGTCCCAAGAGGGGGCGCTATAGACAGGTTTAACTGTATATATAATAATAAAACAGATTCTCAAGAGTGAAAGCAAAATATTTCTCTAGTTATCATTTCCTTTCCTTCTTTAAATTTCATTCCTTATTTTGTTCGGCAGCCTTATAAAATTGACTAAATGTGTTTAAAAAAAGCAAAGATTTTATCAAACAAGGAAGTCGCCGGCAATTTTGAAGTTGCTGCGTTGGCTAATGTGATAATATCTTTTTCCCCTTTTTTTGGTAGCAAGGGGTCATCTAAAATCAATATGGGTCACTTATAAGATATCCAAGCCAAATGGCAAAAATATTCCTAGCACATAGTTGTTGTTTTTTCAGGAAGAAAACAAACTTTTATTACCACCGCGTTATCAGTTGACGGTCTCTGCTATCGAACATATTGAGGTAAGTGAATTTATCACTACGCCAACATTGGTAAACTCGGAAATTCCATAGAAAGATCATGGTTATGTTACTATGGGTAGTTAATGTCAGTATTCAGCTCACTTATATTCTTATGGATGCTTAGGATGCTTAAGGAATCTACCGAATTCTAAAGAGATGATAAAGCACAATTTGGATTATAGATTATAATAAAAGAAAATAAGACCTAATCCAAATAATTTATTAGTGTGTGACGTTTGGCAACAACATTGTTGTTGTCATGATTTTGTCTGATGATGGTGACAATGCTGTTACCAAAACGTCACACACTAATAAATTATTTGGATTAGGTCTTATTTTCATGTATTATTATTCTAAAGAGAATTCTTTAACGAGTTATGTTTACAGTATGTAGATAACATTTAGACTTCTTTCACTTATTATCTCATATACATATTACACAGATCTTGATATTCATGATGAGTAGTTAACTACAGTCTTTCACTGTAAATGCATGGGGGGTCGGTGGCCGAGTGGTCTAAACCGTTGGTTTTCGACCGCTACGACCCGGGATCGAATCCCGCATTGGGAACTTTTTCTAATTAAAATTTTAAAAATGCTCCAATGGCCCCCGATTATTGCAAAAGTGAAACCCCACCAGCAAGTGCAAGTAATCAAATAGGGCTCTGGCATATTTTTCAGTGCAAAAGTTAAACTGTTATTCATATGTGTAGACAAATGTTGCGCCTACAGTAAAAACAGTCGCCAAATTCTACCCAACATGTTTATCATGGCCTATACCACATGTACTAGAGATAATAACAAAAAAGTGACTGCTTTTACAGCAAGTATAGCAAGTAATAGAAAGAAGTTGGAATTTCCATTTTACAATGTGTTCCGTTCGGTTACTTGCACGTACTAGTTGGTATCGGACTGGTGCAATATTGGTGGCGATTAGAGCAAGTGATTTATATTCGGCTTTAAAGAAAACTTGTAGTTGCGACTTCACGATGATGTAGACGTGGTCATTTCTGGCTGAAAGAAGGCCCTCTACGGTGCTAGGAAGCGGTACCTGTAAGACAAGATGGTCCTATCACCCAATTATCACGTGTGCGGCGGCAGCTTTGTCTTCACGCCGGAAATGGTTGCGACACGCGTCTCGGCCATGACACCGTATGGCGGGGATATTCCAGATCCTTCTTTGGCACCTTGTACTGCTCCAGTGGGCGGTGGATGGATTATAGTCAGGACCTTTCTTCGCTTTAATCAGTCTAGCATTCATAGATGTCAGAACCTTACTTCGCTCTAGTCAGGTCAACTCCCATAGATGTCAGAACCTTACTTCGCTCTAGTCAGGTCAACTCCCATAGATGTCAGAACCTTACTTCGCTCTAGTCAGGTCAACTACCATAGATGTCAGAACCTTTCTTCGCTCTAGTCAGGTCAACTCCCATAGATGTCAGAACCTTACTTCGCTCTAGTCAGGTCAACTCCCATAGATGTCAGAACCTTACTTCGCTCTAGTCAGGTCAACTCCCATAGATGTCAGAACCTTACTTCGCTCTAGTCAGGTCAACTCCCATAGATGTCAGAACCTTACTTCGCTCTAGTCAGGTCAACTCCCATAGATGTCAGAACCTTACTTCGCTCTAGTCAGGTCAACTCCCATAGATGTCAGAACCTTACTTCGCTCTAGTCAGGTCAACTCCCATAGATGTCAGAACCTTACTTCGCTCTAGTCAGGTCAACTCCCATAGATGTCAGAACCTTACTTCGCTCTAGTCAGGTCAACTCCCATAGATGTCAGAACCTTACTTCGCTCTAGTCAGGTCAACTCCCATAGATGTCAGAACCTTACTTCGCTCTAGTCAGGTCAACTCCCATAGATGTCAGAACCTTACTTCGCTCTAGTCAGGTCAACTCCCATAGATGTCAGAACCTTACTTCGCTCTAGTCAGGTCAACTCCCATAGATGTCAGAACCTTACTTCGCTCTAGTCAGGTCAACTCCCATAGATGTCAGAACCTTACTTCGCTCTAGTCAGGTCAACTCCCATAGATGTCAGAACCTTACTTCGCTCTAGTCAGGTCAACTCCCATAGATGTCAGAACCTTTCTTCGCTCTAGTCAGGTCAACTCCCATAGATGTCAGAACCTTACTTCGCTCTAGTCAGGTCAACTCCCATAGATGTCAGAACCTTACTTCGCTCTAGTCAGGTCAACTCCCATAGATGTCAGGACATTTATTCTCTCTTGGCCCATCCACTTTACCAGCTAAACACCTCTCTGCCAGATTGTGAAGATTCCATTGGATCCCGTATGGATCTCGTAGAATAAAGTCCGCCCTAGTCTGACGAGGGCCATTAGCCCGAAACTAGGGTCTCTAGGTGGACGCTTCTCAGTTTGCCAAAAGCTGGTGTTGTGGCTTTGTCAGCTAGTTCGAGGCGACGGTCAATAGATGACGTCTATTTTTGACGTTTAATTTGACGCGAGAGGCGCCCTATGCTTTTATATATTTAAAGGTATGATTATTTATTTATTTAACTCTACAAAATATAGCTAATACCGCGTGAAGACCAAGTTATAAAGAAGGGACTCAGTGACCTAAGGAGGGAGCTTAAAGAAAGACATTTACCTAAATGTTAACTAGACACGGTGAGGGCTCCACGTGATATCTAGATACATAACACAGAGGGGGTTAAAGGTAGACTATACTATCTCACACCGTCATGTATTGCTACACACCCCTGAACCCAACTTCCCAATTCCGACAACTCGATGAACTCGTTGAGTTCACTATTGACAACAAAGTGGAATGGAGCGGACTAGAGACCGAAGACAGAACTGCTGACACTGCCAACGCTGAAAGCCGGACTTAACGTCACACGCGAGGCCTCCCATCGGAGTTTTGCACCAGAGCCAGCAGACTAGTAATCAGTACCTAGTCCTGGGTCTGTGGAGCGAGCCAAGCTGCCGGAGGAGAAGTTGAGTACCAATCCACGTTATGTGACACAGGGTTAAAGTAGTGGGTCCTCCCGCCCAACGTGGAATGGTAAATGACCACAGCCCCTGCCGTGATCATCACAGGAGTGTAAGCGCTAAAACCCGCCCCGCTGTCAATAGCTACTGTCTAACACTAGCTAGATCCTGCAACAACGCCGTTAGTAGAGCTGGAACACAGGGAAGTCACGGCTCCCCATCTGGAACATCTGTTACACACAGCAGCCTAGAATTCAGACTTTATGGTCAACAGATTGCTATTGTCACCGAGTCCCTTTTTTATTCTTGGCATTCGCGCGGTTTGTAAGTTTTTTGAATTCTATATAATTTCTGGTGATTTAAATTAGAAAAGTAGAAAGTTTAAAAGAAGAGAGAGCTTCTATATAACTAGGACAAATACTCGTTACAATTCCGTTGTAACTAATCAATTAATGGAATAGCTCTAATCAGGAACCAAGCATCAAATTCCTCCAAGAACCTCGGGAAAACCTACAACTTCTAGATTCAATTCCTATTTCCTCAAGTTATATAATAAATTACGCCAGGTATATATACATCATTAAAAACTTGTAAAATATGGTTTAGAATGTTTGTGGCTCTGAAATCACACTATATTTATTAAAAAGGTAACTGAATTGGTTGGGAATGTATGATTATCATTTAGTCCTTTCTTTGATCTTTTCAATACAATTTCACCCGAGTGTTTAATATTCGTAAACTATTATTTTACCTATAATTCTCCAAACGTGTTATGCTCATATCTAGTTTAGAGATTTCTAATTAATTTTTTCAAAATTATATTAAAATATTTTAACTATTTTTGTTGTCGTGTCATATCAGAATGGTACTCCGTTTCTATTTGAATCCTATTACTGAAATAAGGAGCATTTCCTTCCTTAAATATAATAGAGCTGAGTTAGAGCTATCTTGACAATTGCTGCTATCAGAGCATATTTGATAGTCAAAGTTAGATACATTTCGTGAAGCAATATGTGGAACAGATTTCTTAAAGAATATTAAGCTTGGGCTAAAAAGAAGCTCGACTGGCGTCCAGTTGATTTCTATCAATCCAACCAATCAGTAAGGCCAGTTCACATCACGTGATATTTATCCAAATTCTGGTTGGCTGGCTGATGGTGTATCAATATTTGGTGATCTAGAAGCTTGGTCTGTCCAGCTGACATTGTGGCCCTCATCAGTAGACACCAACATCTGAGATTGATACGGTATGATGTCAGGGTGA
Organism: Cordylochernes scorpioides; assembly: GCA_030710605.1. Taxonomy (NCBI): domain Eukaryota; kingdom Metazoa; phylum Arthropoda; class Arachnida; order Pseudoscorpiones; family Chernetidae; genus Cordylochernes; species Cordylochernes scorpioides. The sequence goes on from CP092863.1 coordinate 138,032,206, forward strand.
ATTCTTACCTGCATTCTTCAACATACTAGTATATGAATTTACAATGAAGTTTGTAATATTATCTTGATATATTTGCATTACTTCTTTCTAAATTTGCGCCAGTATTTTCTCCTTATTATTAAATGTTAAATTATATCGAAAATTAGTGTATCACAAATATTTTTCATCATATCTTTTTCCAATTTTGAGAGTATAATTTTTACTTATTATCTCTCTCTCTCTCTCTCTCATTCTTATTGTTTCGTTATTTATATTTTATCACTTATTTTTATCATACTCAACAGAGTGAGAGAAAGAGAATTAATGGCATTCGTTTCAATTGGACCTTTCCCGTGGTCAAATTTCAATAAAATATCACGATATATCAATGAGCATTTTTTCCTTACAAAATACTATGGTATATATTAGGATTTTAAAAATCTTTTTTGTTTCATTTACTGAGTAAAATTTTTAAAATATTAGTTTTTTTTTTAAATTTGTGAAATTTGGATAATATATGAATTTGAAATATATACATGTATATATAAATCTAATTATAGAGAGATGGTTATATATATTTATAATAGAAATTTTAAAAATTTTCTAACTAAAGAAAATATCTTACTCCATTGTTATACTTAGAGAAGATCTCAAAGACATTTAAAATAAATAAAACCATAAATACATCTCTTATAATACATACTCTATAAATACATGCTCTTTTGAGAACTGACATATTGAATAATATACAGTGGGAATACAAATTTGAAGATATGTCATGTGTTGAGATAATTCAACCTATTTGAAACTTGTTAAATTGAACTCTAATGTTGGATTAATGTTACCACCTCTACTACAATATGAATTATTGTAAATAGTTTCACGCGCAATTATCCAGATCGGATATAGCGTGTCTTGTTTGCAACTGGTAATAAATAAATAAGTCAGGTTAAATTAGGCTAGACGTTTGGCTAACACATCTATCTAGTGTGTTCACTGAGTGTCTATATTGAATACTAGACGAATGACCCGGGCAACGCCCGGGTTTTACCCGATTAAATGTTTTTATTCAAATACTATTCGTTACAATTATAAATTGGCACCGTGGACGTCACTTTTGTGAAACGTCCCGCTCCAAACTTTACAGTTAGATTAGTTACGATATACACATGTGTAAATCTTCAAATCGAGCGAGCGTCTATAAATATCTCGATTTAGATCAAGTATTCTAATTATTAAGCGAACTATTATTAATAAAATTTTGAGAAGATATCGATTTTAAACGTATTTATAACCTTGATAGAGGGCGCTGTTCGTGAGCTAAGTAGAATAATTTGAATATATAGTTTTAATATTTAATTTATATATAATTTAAAATAGCCTATCGTTTTCCTCGTATTTGTTTACCTATATATGGAAATTTTGGTACTGTAAAAAAAAAACTTTGCTTCAATAATATTTAAAAAAAAAAGCACCCAGGCTAAGTTTCGAACCAAGGTTGTGGAAATACGAAGCCATACACCTAACCATTAAGCCACGCTTGGCATCATAAATATTCGCATGTAAAGCTATTTCAGGCCTTACATATTTCTAACGACCTTTTTGAAATAGGTTTTTGAAACATGGAAATTATAATACCTCAAATAAATAGAAATATAGTGAACACAAATAAAACATACCAAATATTTCGAATTAGAGCAGTTATTTTAAACGGCGAATTAGATCAGTTATATCTAAAAATGAAAATATATAAATAAATAAAACATACCAAATATTTCAAGAGCAGTTATTTTAAACGTCGAATTAGATCAGTTATATCTAAAAATTAAAATATCTAAATAAATAAAACCTACCAAATATTTCAAATTAGACAGTTATTATATAAATATTTATATTATATGTGTTATTAAGCGAACTATATTAGTAATTTAAACGGCGAATTAGATCAGTTATATCTAAAATTGAAAATATATAAATAAATAAAACCTACCAAATATTTCAAATTAGAGCAGTTATTATATAAATATTTATATTATATGTGTTATTAAGCGAACTATTATTAATAAAATATTGAGAAGATTTAGATTTTAAACGTATTTATAACCTTTTAGTATTGATAGAGGGCGCTGCTCGTGAGCTAAGTTGAATAATTTGAATATATAGTTTTAATAATTGATTTATATATTTTTTAAAATAGCCTATCGTCACCCCCGTTATTTTTTACCTATGTATGGAAATTTTGGTTTGAATTAGTGAACTACTGCGAATTTGTATACCGGACATACCAACAGACCAACAAACAAACAAACATACAAACATTCATTTTTATATATATAGATAAAACTGTGTCTGGTGTCTGAGATATTCTACATTGCGTTGTTGCTCACGTTATGGAGGGAGGTCCGACAGTTAGACCGTAGTTGTCCAGTGGTGTGGAATGACTGCAGGTCCTCAGTATCAGGAGGTCCTAGGTATGAGGATCCATTCCTCGTACCTCCTAGATAAGTCCTCAGAGTCCGGCGGAGTTGAGTGAGACTTTGGTCGTCAGGTCCATGTCGGGGATCGTCAAGTCAATAATGACTGTATAGAGAGAGTACCTCGCGTTATAGAATTTTTCATTTTAAACAGACTTATCATTGAAGGCACTAAGTATTCTCATGCCCAGCAATGGCCGCAACCTTGCAGAAAATTGACATGGATCCAGAGCAGCAGCTTTACATACCCAAGATAGAGGACATTGCTGCTGCTGTGATAGAGATGTATGGAGACATCTGAGGCTCTTAATTGGACACGACAACAACATAAAATTGACATGGACCCAGAGCAGCAGCTTTACATACCCAAGATAGAGGACATTGCTGCTGCTGTGATAGAGATGTATGGAGACATCTGAGGCTCTTCATTGGACACGACAACAACAGAAAATTGACATGGACCCAGAGCAGAAGCTTTACATACCTAAGATAGTTGACATTGCTACTACTGTGATAGAGATGCATGGAGACATCTGAGGCTCTTCATTGGACACGACAACAACAACATTGAAGGCACTGAGGTTTTTCTTCGTTAAAAGGAATATTTCATTAAAAAGAGTTTGATTGCTTCTAGATAGTTAGAAAGAGACTGTATATCTTTAATTACTTATTTTAAATATTCATTAAAGAGAGATCACAAAGAGATGTATTGGTCCCACTGAGAAAATACAGAATTCTTGGACGAGGCCAAAGGTAAACACGACGAATTTCTTTATTTTAAAAAGCTGAGAGCTTTCGGAAAATAACGTCCTTCAACAGGCTATTACGCGACTATTTCGCCTGTTGATGTACGTTATACACATACAAAGCTTTATTAAGACCACCAGTCTTATACAGATTCACCACAGGAAGGAAGGAAGCATGGATGGAGATCCTATTCTCCAGGCAGCACAGAACCCAACAATATTTGATACACACATACAGCTTTATTAAGACCACCGGTCTTATACAGATCACCACAGGAAGAAAGGAAGCATAGATGGAGCTCCAGGCAGCGCAGCACCCAACAACAGCCTCCATGTCCGACACATGTCCAGTGGACTCACCGTACATAGGTTAACGTATCACTGAACAGGCTAGTATGGAATCAGCAGCGTTCTAGTCTTCACTTTCCTTATCCAAATGAACCACGACATTCGGCGATTCTATTAATCTCCTCCGAACGGTAATGAACGTTTTTGTCCGAAAACTCGCAACCTTTTAAATAAATAAACTATTCGCGTTTACTTTAGGTCTCTTCCAGAAATGATATTCTGCTATTCCGTCTATCGTTAAACCCAGAATGGGCAAACAAGCGTGTTGGCAATAGGTTAATTGTAGGTTGTATGTGTCCTCTCTCCAGGCGCCAGCTGTGGTGTCTCGGGAGTCCGACCTACACAAAGGGACTGATTGATGGGAGATAGACCCCGGGGGTGGGGGGTAGGAAAGATTGAAGAGGGATTAGACCTTGCAGGTAACTCCAGATTGACAAACTGGTGTGTGAAGATTATTTTAATATCGAGCACATTTAAAAGTATTTAGTAGAAATGGGAAGAAAGAACTGTCATAATATTGCCATAAGTATTCTTCCTGCTACTTTACAAAGTTGAATGCTTTTTTTTTTGTATATAAAGATTGAAATTGAAAAGTGGGCCTATATTAGGGTTTTAAGAATTATTTTAAATAAGTATCTTTTAATTAATCAAGAATGGGTATTTGGCCAATTCTGGAATAATTAAAAATCAACGAGAATAGTTGATATTTATTCCGATAGATGGCGCAAGCCATCAGCAACTTTCAGTTGCACGATAAGGAGATGCCTTTTTTTTTTCATAATTATGCACCTTATCCCAGTACAATATCACATTTGTACTATTTTTTCATATATATATATATATACGGAGAATTTTCACAACCATTTATGCAAATTTCGTATATATATATACACTCATGGACAAAACTTAAGGAAATTGTACCTTTTAGCATGTATATCGGGATTCAGACAATAACTCTGAAAGATATTACAGTGACCTTTATTGAAGACACACGTGTGTGAAAAAAAGTTGACTCTGTCTCCTTCAAAAAAGAAAGAAACAGACGACTTGCGTTATCCAAGAATTTCCACTTTCTCAAGTTTTGTCCACGAGTGTATTTACAAGGCTTACAAACTGGTTAAAAATTTTGTGGATATATATATATACAAGGCATTTGCATAACTAGTTATGCAAATTTCGGGTATATATTTCAATAAAAACTTTTACGAGTTTGTAGCCTTGTAAATAGACCAGCTTGGCTCTAAAACTTGTATTTTAAATACCAAAGATATTTATTGTAAATATTTTGTTTTTATGAAATAGAGATAGGGAAAATTTTGTGTGTTTCCTCATAGACTAGACCAGGTGTAGGCAAACTGCGGCTCGCGAGCCACATGCGGTTCTTTATATAGTTCCATATCCAAATATTATTTATGTGAGTACTATTTATTGTTGGCAAGAAAAACATTTTGTGGCTCTTTTAAAAATTTTGAAATTTTGTAAATTGCAATATTTGACTCTTCCGAAGTTTGCCGACCCCTGGACTAGACTGATTAGTTCCATAGGCAGAAACTATGGTTCTAAGACGGGTTTTACAAAGTTCCTAGAGTTGGTTTTATAAGCAATTTACTAAACGATGTCCTCAGATAATATATATATAACATTAGTTTACCTTTTTGACCGATGGAGTAATTTTTGTCGCTTTAATAGCATTTCTCTTGGAAATTCCTGATTTTTTTGAGAATATGAAACCATAAATAGCTATTTTTTGGACGTGCTTTCGTTTTGTTTGCCCACATGATATTTTCAGTTGAATAAAAGGTTTTTTTTTTAATGTAAGAGCGTACATTTCTATTTGTTGTCGGCGAATATGTATTCAATGATAAACACGTTTCGAAAGACACGCCTGATAGCTTTCTTTTTAATAACGATGATAGAAAACCAATGTTATTCATTTTACAATATACAAATACTTAAGTAAAAATATTTTTTCGTATAGTTTAGCGTTTATTCTTTCGTAGTTTTGGCAAATATCAATCACCCCCCCACCCTTTTTTTTTTTTGCCAGGAAACCTCTAGGCCAAGCTTTTTTTTGGTCGTAGAGGTACAGCTTGCACCACTCTAACGAGGCCAACCAGCTTGAAACACGTACATGGTTAGATTTTCTTGATTTATCAATAAAATGGTTTCTGACCCATATATATTATCTGGAATAAGAAAAACGATTATTTGATATTTATTCATATTAACACCGTGTATAATCTTATATGGACATTGAAATAAAGTAGTTTCAATCTCAAAAGGAGATAAAGAGAGAATAGAAGAACAAGGCAGATAAAATGATGATAGATCCTCATCTCTTAAATAAGCCTCATCTTAATCCTCATTGGAGAAATGAGACGATAATAATCACGTTATTATCTCTATAGTTAAACTCCCACAGGCGACCCAATCTCCTAAGCGACCACGTCCCTCACACACCGCCTTTATATAAACCAAAATTCACCTAACCTACTTCTTCCGATGAGAGACTACCTCCAGGAGAGACCATCCATGTTCCAAGGTGTTCACGGGAGGTCGGTAAACCGTTCAAGTTATTTTCCTATTGAACGCTGGAATCAAGGTGACTTGAAGCACTTCCATAAAATAAGTCATTGTGTACCTGGGAAAATTTCTTAACCTAACTCAACCTAAACTAGCACAACCTAAGCCTAGTCTCGACTAACTCAATCTACACTAAACAAACCTAAGATCTAACTCAACCTGAACTAACTCATCCTAAACCAGCCCAACCTAAAATACAATCTATCCTAAAAACTAAACTAGCCCACAACATAAAGGTCATCCCAATTTCTAAAAACTAACCCAACACAACCTAAAAATTAAATTAACCCAACGAAAATCAACCTAACCTATGCTAACCCAAATCTATAAGGGCTATGCCAACTTCTAAAAACTAACCCGACCAAAACTAACCTAACATATACTAAAATAGCCCATATACACAACACCTAAAACTTATCTCAACCTCTAAAAACCAACCCAGCCTATACTCAACATTTACAACATATGTAAATAATTCAGAAGGTCGAGGTGAAAAGGGATAAACGGCACTTTACAGACAGACGACGTCCATTGCCGTCTAGATTGTGTCTTTAAAAGGAAGCCTTGGAGGCCAGTGTTCTATGGGCCAGGAAGCCACCACAAGGCCGACTTGGGCAAGGAGGGGAGCACTGCCCCCCTCCCTCCCCTCTCAGCACGCCTCTCTATGCAAATTAATCAGGCGCGTTGCCTCAGTCCGTGGTTGGAAGGTCAGGCCGGATCCTGCATGTTAATTGTTGCATCCCATTCTCTAGCCGCAGAAATTGGGTAAAGCCACTTTTACCCCCCTTTCCATTACATAATACACGCGGCCGTAAAAATTTTATTGGCAATTTTCTGCGAGCCCCTGGCTTCTTGAGCTCGCGTAAACAAGGGAAATAACCTCTGGGGAAAATATTTATCCTCTCACAGTCCTTTTGTTGACGTCTTTGTCTGGATCGTTTGGGCTTCGAACATTTATTGACATATTTACATATTTACTGTATATATATTGAATTAATATATCACACATTCGTACTTTTTAAATATTAAAATTACATTTCTTCTCTATATATATATAAATACTTTATCGCTTTTCTATATATATAGCCACATTATTTTGAAGTCATTTGTAAATAGCTATTTTGCATATAACCTTATAAGTTTGAAACATCCTGTCTTATTTGATTTAGATATATGCAAATTATATGTTATATACATAAATTGTCTTAACGTTCAATTGAGGGACATCTGAAGAAGAACCGTGAGGTTTGAAAGCTCGTGTTTTATCTTTATAATCCAACGGTTCCCTTTCCAAAATCACTTTATTAGGTACCGCTCAAAAAGAGTAACCGAGCTTATGATATTTATAACAATGAATAATATGTGAAGGTTATTTACATAGTAAAATAAAGTATCTAATGCGGGATTCGATCCCGGTTCATGGCTGTCGGGAATCGAGGGTTTTAACCACTCGTCCACCGACTTTTGTATTATAATCCAAAGAAACGTCTTTCCTCTTAAAATTTTTATTAGAATGATTTATATCAAAATAGAGAAATTTCTAAGAAAATATCTCCTACATAAATTGTCGAGTGATTTATGTTTAACCTTTTCTCTCTGCCGAGAGACCATACGTCTGTGTGTGATTATGAGCCTTTCCTTCAGGGGCCAATAACACTCTTGCAAGTGATCTAAGAACCATTAGTCATCTGTTCTTCAAATAAAAGACACTTAGGCCAGTAAATCTTTTTATTGTCTCGACGTTTCGACAAAAATCTTTTGTCCTCGTCAGGAGCGAACAAAAATTAAAACATTTGGCAAAGTGTTAGAATAATTTCTAACGCTTTGCCTAATTAATGAAAAAGGTATCTCCTTATCATGCAACTGAAAGTTGCTGATGGCTTGCGCCATCTATCGGAATAAATATCAACTATTCTCGTTGATTTCTAATTATTCCAGAATTGGCCAAATACCCATTCTTGATTAATCAAGAAAAGCTAACCACGGACGCGTTTCGGGCTATTGGCCCTCATCAGCGTGGTGCAAGCTGTACCTCAACGACCAAAAAATTGGTCATTAAGGCATCCTGAAAAATCGTGAAACGAGTAGTTAAGGCCAGAATTGCGTGAGACCGCGACACAATGTGAAAAATAGTACGAATGTGATATTGTACGAATGGGATATCGCTTTGCCTAATGTTTTAATTTTTGTTCGCTCCTGACGAAGACAAAAGATTTTTGTCGAAACGTCGAGACAATAAAAATATTTACTGGCCGAAGTATCTTTTATTTGAAGAACTATGAATGCCGGCCAGGCAGCCTCTATCTTTATGATTAAACATCTGGTTGTATTAGGTTTGTATTTTAACTATATTTGAAGGTATCAGAGGAACTATACGTTGGTATCCAGTGTAAACTGATTGTATTTGACCATTTTTGTATTTAAAACCTTTTATTTTTATATAAGTTGTGTTAAAAATAATGCCGACACCTCTAGGGCAAGTCTTTCCCTATGGAAGCAGCGTTGGTTAAGAACCCAGTGTCTGGTAGTGAAAGGGTTATTTATATATTGATAACCTATATAAATGTATATGATATATACGTGTTTTCTTTCTTGATTTATCAATAAAATGGGTTGGCCATATATCAGGGAACAGGCTGAATCAACGTTAAGTTGATTTCTGTTCCACTAGATGGCGCTCTAAAAAGCTCATGTGCTCGTGGTCAGGATATTGCCTTTTTTTGATATATTCGACTTAGAGCGCTATGTCCCCCTAGGGACACTTGCACTTTAAAGATAAACAATTTTTTTTTAAGAAAAGAAAGAAAGATATTTTAAATATGTACAGAATTAATATGCAAGTTAGTTAGATGAAAAGATAAAATATATATATGTGGCAATATGATAATAATGTGGGGCGAGAGAAATAAGGAAACCACAAGTTTGGAAAAAGGAATTCCAGGCAACCAGCGAGAGAGAGGAGCGCGAGGGAATGCCACCGCTGAACGACCGTTTGTTGTGTCGCACGCCACCCCCCAACTGTCCAAAAATAGTCTTGGAGGGTTCCAAGAAAAGCCCCCTCCGGCATGTGGCCAGTGGTTCAATATGGCCGTAACTTAGTTGCCTTCTATCGACGTCTCTCTCTCGTTGACTGTAGGTTTACTTTATTATTCCTGGAAGAGCATATATTATGACATATATATATCAACACAATTGATATATGTACAAAGGGTTGGTATGCAAATTTAGTTAAATGAAATCAAATTGTAAAGTATTGTGTGTATTCGAGAAAAAAACAATTTACAGATTTAAAAAAAGTTTTAAGGAATAATTTAGAATGAAAATATGCTAGATATTAGAGAATTATTCAATTAAAACAATACTAAAAAGAGTTAATCCCTATATATATAAAAGTCAGTGCATGTATGTATGTATGTATGTATGTATGTATGTATGTATGTATGTATGACAATTGACAATTGAAATAAATTTATTGACTGCTAGTCAATTTGTACACTCCGAAGAGTAAATTACATCAAAAAGAACACTTTTTCAACAGGGGGTACCCTCGGAGAGGGTCACGGCAAGGCGGCTCTGATCTCCGACAATCCCCGGCGAAGAGAGGGATCCATGTCCTGAGTGTGCTCAATTACCGCCTCCAAGAATGGGGGGGAGCAAGATTTGCTGCTTTGGCGAAAGGCATGCGAGGAGGCTCTCCCTCTTCTCAGGGCATTGGACCGCCTCCACGATATCGTTCACGGAGATCGACGTGTCGTACACAAAATCCGAGAAGGGTCCTCGCATTGCTTCTTTAACTCTAATCTTCAACACCTTCCAACGGTCCGGCACCGGATCAACCTTCGCATGGGCAGACGGCGGAGGCGGAGGTGCCCCCATGGCCGACGCCGACTCCCTCCTCTGGGGAGCGGGCGGCGTGGGCTCAGCAGGCCGAGGCGCAGGCAGTGGGGGTGTTGAAGGCACTGCGGTAGGGGCGGTCCTCAGCTCTGACAAGACCTGTCGCAGGACTTTATAAATGTTACTATCTCCTCCGGGCCTCTGGCCCAAGAGTTGACGGATTAGGCCGGCGAGAGCGCCGCCCTGCGAAGGTGACAGGAGGGGTCCCCGCTTCCGAGCCTTGGTCTTCGAGGAGAGGATGTCCAAGACCTCCTCCCGCCCGAGGCCAAGGGCGTGCGTCTGGGCAAAGGAGACGCCTGGGTTCCTCTCTATGAAAGTCACGAGGCTTTCTCTCGTTGATGTTTTTGACGAGGATGTGGAGGATGTTGATGTTTCCTCGACGATGGACATCTCGATGTCCGGTGTAGGGGCTGCAGGCTCGTGACTCCCAGGTGCTCGCAGGGACGGAGCAGGGGTCACAGGTGGAGGGGCAGGAGGCGCCATCTCCATAGGTACGGCCGAGGCCACTGGTGTAGATGGCCGAGGTGCTGCAGATGGGGTCACAGCTCGGGCCGCGTGAGAAGCGCCGGGGATCTCCTTGGCTGTACTGGAGGGCGCCGGTGCAGGAGGCTGGGCCGCTGACCGCTGAGGTGGGGCAGAGGTGGTCGTTGATGGGACACCAGCAGGAGAGGTTGGTGGGGCCAATCTGGAGTTGTTGGCTCGCCCTGCAAGCAGGGGGCAGTTGGCCCTGCGGTGCCCCTGCCCGTGGCATCTGGAACACCTGATGCCATAGGACAGGTATGCGGGCCAAACCTCGCCTTTGATTTTTATCTCGAGGCGGGTGGGGAGCCTCTCGGTGGTTACTCCTTCGTGGAGGACAATGAAAGCGTCTCGGCGGCCGTCGTTGTAGATGTAAGGGCCGGCTTTCATTAGTTTGGGCGCGATTGAAGTTACGCGCCCGTAGGGTGTTAGGGCGCTGATGATGGTAGAATCCTCCACGAAGAAGGGGAGGTTGCCCACGGTGATTTTCATCGCTCTCTTGCGGAACGGGAAGGCCCTGAATAGAGTGCCTTCAACCTCGAGGCCCTCGCTGATGAGGCGCTCGGCCAGGCCTCTGTTGTTCAGTCCCATCAGGTAGTGCCCGTTGATCTTGAGACCTGGAAGACATTGTTGGTTCCACCGATCATCCTGTCGACGGCCCTTATGTAGTGGTAGGGCTCAAATTCGGGGCTGTACTCCACGTAGACGCAGTTGTCTTCGGCGGAGGACGCCTGCCCGCGCCCTGGCCTCCGCGATATGCGCTCGAGTGGTCTTGATCTCTTCCGCCCGCGGCACCCATCCCGTGGACGATCGTGGCCGGGAGTTGGCTCCTGCGCCCCTGGGGTTAGAGTGATGTTTCGCCGCTGTGGGTGAATCCGCCGAATTTCGGCGCCTTTTCCGACTCTTGATGACGGTGAAGTCTTCGTCCGCTCCAGGGCTTGGGTCTTCGGTGTAGTCCGCCCAGTTTCCCAGGACACGGGCAACGCCATTAGATGACGTAGCAGCTGCCGAGCCGGTCGTGACGTCACCGCGCGCGGCGGCCAGATTTGCATCTCTAACGCCTGTCGGCGGATTTGCATATCTTTGATCTTCGCAAGAAGAATTTGAAAATTGCTTCTGAAGATCTTGTTTCGCTGTTAATTCAGCACATGGTTGCGCTTGCATGCCGTGCCTTACAGGCCTGTTTTCGGCCTTTGAAGGGCTTTGAGCCCGTACCAAACTCGCCGCCATTCGCGACGCTATCCGCTCGCCAGAGGCGAAAAATACGGAGCTCGCGCGACGCGTGGCCGCACGGCCGAGTATGTATGTATGTATGTATGTATGTAAAACGCAAAAAACGGTCTTTATTCAGTTAAAAGAGGCAAATACAGTCGGCAGTCAGAGGGGTAGGGGCATCAGGAGGTCATCGATCTAGCTGTTGTAGTCTCTCCGTCTATTTCCATTTCTCTACATGGCGGAGGGGTTGTCTTCGGTTCTAGGGGAGTGGGCTTGGGTTTTTTTTATCATGGTTCCTGTTTTCTTGTTGGTCGGAGTTGTCGTGTTGAGACGCATTAAGCGGTCTCTTCTTTGTCGAATATTTTGCTTCGAACTTTGCTTCGATTTCTGCATCATACTTGTCGATCTCTGTTAAAATTAGTCTCATTTGACCTATTTTGTCATTGAGTGCTCTTCGTTGGTCGGTGTTGAGGTCTCTGAAGTTTTTTGATTTAAAATCTTCACACTTCTTGAGGTAGCAGGAGGTCCTATACTTCAGGTCGGGGTGCAGTTCAAGCTGTTGACAGACTTTGGTTTGTCTAGAGGTACCTGCCCTTTTGAATACTAACGCGATCATCCTTTCCATTTTGGGGTTGTCTCTGTGTTCGCAGTCTTTCAACTCCGTCTGGAGCTGAGAGGAGTCTATAGACCACTGTGAGCATCTGGCTGAAGTGTCTTCGTCAAATTCTTCGGTTTCTGCGTCGGTCTTCGATTCAGAACACGGGTGAGTGGCTGTTCCTCCACCAGGGGGAGCTAGTTTTATTTTTTCGTCCGGGTTCGACGTATAATATCTTCCCATCACGGAGGTCTTGTTTCCTTTTTCGGTGGGGATGCTCTTCTCCATTGGAGGTTGTTCAGGGGTAGGGGTTTGTGGCTGTGCAGTTGGATTGAGGGCGTCTACAAAGGATCTTGATACCGTTTCCCTGATCTGGGGGTCGAAAGGGCATTTGGCTCTGATATGGCCATGTCGTTTGCAGCCCATACAAACAAAATCTTCAGCGACAAAGATCTTGAAACTATTTCCCATATAGTCGATGGCATTGATGTTTCTTCCTTCTTTTTGATGACGATCTCTCTCCTTAAAGAGGAGAGGTGTTTGTACAGAGGGTTGTTGGTGGGGAAGGGGAGAGGTCGGACACTCAAGACGTGTCCATAGGGTCTTAGGGCTTTCGCGATGTCTTCATCCTGGATAAACAGCATCACGCCGGACAGGATGTATTTTTTGGGGATGTTAAACAGTGGGTAAGGGTAGATCGTTGGTTTTTCACCTTAAAGCCGGTGTTGATTAGCATTTCTGCCTGTTCAATCCCGGCCAATGAGACTATGGCCTGACCATTTATCTTTCCGATGGAGTGGATGCTGGGTCGGCCTATGACATTGGCGATTCCGTCTAGGTGCTCTTCTGCGGTACAGTCCGGGAGTGAGACGAACTGTATCGTCGATTTTGTCGTTGAACTTCTATTTTCATACGTCGCCTTCCTATCTTGATCGAATTTTTAAAGTTCTTCTTGGGAGAAGATTGTTCTTTGGGAAGTGATATTTGCATGTGGCTCTCTTGCCTTGCGTCTTGTATGTATATTTGACAGTTTGTGGTTGCGACAATGAAGATGTAAATTGTGATTTCTGATCAGCGAATGAGGTGAGAGATGACGTCGATGACGCAACAGCCGGACCGGCTGTTGCCATGGTGATGCCGCAAATCTACAACTTGTAGATTTACAAGTCTATGAAAATTAAATAGTTAAAAAAAAAAAATTAAACTTGATGAAATAATTTGAAAAGTGGCTCAGAATGGAGCCCGTCTAATGGTGATTCTGATGATATGAATGAGGTTTAGTAAAAATGGCAGTCAGTCAAATGAAAGACGAAATACGCGGAGTTCGTGCGACGCGTGGCCGCACGGTCAGCGTATGTATGTATGTATGTATGTATGTGGGTATCTATGTCGGCTATACACGTCCACAATACGTAACTAATCTGACTGAAATTTTAACAGTATATAGAGTAAAATCTGGAAAAACTTATAGTGAAAATTTCAGGTCTCTATTCCGAATATTCTTCGAGTTATTTGCAAATTGCGTTGCAAATTTGCCTTTTTCGCTCGCAAGCAGCGCCTCTAGCGGTGAAGATGGGAGGTAATATCAGCTGGTACATGTAAAACGTGTTTTGACAGGACATAGAGAAAATCTGGAAAAGATATTCATCGGATTTTTAGCCAATAAAAAATAAAATTGACAGGTTCTGGGCAAAAATAGTTGTTTTTTTAGTCAGAAAATGATGATGACAATATTGCTGTATCATGTTTGATTATCAGATACAAAATTATATCGGGAAAAATTCCAAAAAGCTGAGACCACGGGTGAAGCCAGTTCATTTTTAGTGTGCAGGAACAAAATTCTAACAGAAAAACATTCATTCGAGCAGAAGACACAAAGCCAGATCATCTCTTTATAAAAATATCGCTTCTCTGACACAAAGTTTGGAGCGGGACGTTTCACAAGAGTGACATCCACGGCGCCAATTTATAATTGTAACGAATAGTATTTGAATAAAAACATTTAATCGGGTAAAACCTGGGCGTTGCCCGGGTCATTCGGCTAGTTTCTAACTAAAAGCGTTCCAATGGATTCTTGGATCCTCCTCAGTTCCACGCCGAGGAAGTATAGATGTGGGTCTTGGTCAGGATGGCGTTATCATCCAGGCTTCGCCCGAAGAGCCAGTCCTTCAGGTCAGGGGGCCGCTGAATGAGACGGTTAATAGACAGCGCTTAGTTTCAGCGTTTGTTTTGACAGGATCTTTATTTTTATAGATCACTCTTCTCCCCCGCATACAATTTGCATAGCATTAGTTATGATAAATATGTTTCAATTAACACAATCCTTAGGTCTTAACTATTACAATCAGTGAAAGCTACGGTGTGTAAACTACACTGGGTGTTAACTATAATTATTATAATGGGCCGGCCGCTACAATTAATTGCGTAATTAGTGCCGAGTGCTAATCATCCGGCCGAGTCCACTTCTAGTACTGGGCTTCAATTAGGAGCCGTGGAGGCACCGACTAATGGAGTAGCCACTTAGAGCCTGTCATCCTGCTTAATCTTTTTTGGCGGCTTTCCCTCTTTACGTCCTTTCAATCAGGCTTCCCGTTCATTCATTAATACTTCCCATCCATTCATTAGTACTTCTCCCTCATTCATTAATACTTCCTATCCATTCATTCATGCTTCACATCCATTCATTAATAATTCTCATACATTCATTCATGCTTCACATCCATCCATTAATAATTCCCATACATTAATTCATACTTCCCATCCATTCATTAATGCTTCCCATCCATTCATTCATGTTTCCCATCCATTTATTCAGGCTTCCCATCCATTCATTCATGCTTCCATCCATCCATTCATGCTTCCCATCCATTCATTCATGCTTCCATCCATCCATTCATGCTTCCCGTTCATTCATTCATTAAGGCTTCACATCCTTTCATTCATGCTTCCCATCCATTCAGTCATGCTTCTCATCCATTCATTCATGCTTTACATCCATTCATTAATAATTCCCATCCATTCATTCATTCAGGCTTCCCATCCATTCATTCATGCTTCCATCCATCCATTCATGCTTACCGTCCATTCATTCATGCTTCCATACATTCATTCAGGCTTCCCATCCTTTCATTCATGCTTCCATCCATTCAGTCATGCTTCTCATCCATCCATTCATGCTTCACATCCATCCATTCATGCTTCACATCCATTCATGCTTCACATCCATTCATTGATGCTTCACATCCATTCATTCATGCTTCCCATCCATTCAGTCATGTTTCACATCCATTCATTCATGCCTCCCTTCCATTCAGTCATGCTTCACATCCATTCAATCATGCTTCCCATCCATTCAGTCATATTTCTCATCCATTCAGTCAGGCTTCCCATCCATTCATTCATGCTTCCATCCATCCATTCATGCTTCACATCCATTCTCTTTCATGCTTCACATCCATTCTCTTTCATGCTTCACATCCATTCAATCCTGCTTCCCATCCATTCAGTCATGCTTCCATCCATTCATTCAGGCTTCCCATCCATCCATTCATGCTTCACATCCATTCATTCATGCTTCACATCCATTCATGCTTCACATCCATTCATTCATGCTTCACATCCATTCATTCATGCTTCCCATCCATTCAGTCATGTTTCTCATCCATTCATTCATGCTTCACATCCATTCATTCATGCCTCCCTTCCATTCAGTCATGCTTCACATCCATTCAATCATGCTTCCCATCCATTCAGTCATATTTCTCATCCATTCAGTCAGGCTTCCCATCCATTCATTCATGCTTCCATCCATCCATTCATGCTTCACATCCATTCTCTTTCATGCTTCACATCCATTCTCTTTCATGCTTCACATCCATTCAATCCTGCTTCCCATCCATTCAGTCATGCTTCCATCCATTCATTCATGCTTCACATCCATTCTCTTTCATGCTTCACATCCATTCGATCCTGCTTCCCATCCATTCAGTCATGTTTCTCATCCATTCAGTCAGGCTTCCCATCCATTTATTCATGCCTTCCATCATTCAATCAAGCTTCCCATCCATCCATTCATGCTTCACATCCATTTTCTTTTATTCTTCCCCTACATTAATTCATACCTTTCATCCATTCTCATTATACCTCCCATCCATTATTTAGGCTTCCCATTATCTCTCTCTCATTCAGGATTCCCAATCATTCTTCCCACTCATTCATTTATGCTTCCTATCTATTCATCTAGGCTTTCTATTCATTCATGCTTCTCATATATTCATTCAAGGTTCGCATCCATCCATTCATTCAAACCTCCCATCAATTCATTCAGGCTTCTTATTCATTCATTCAGACCTCTCCATTATTTCAGGCTAACCATTCATCCATACTTTCAGGCTACTCATCCATTGGAGTTCTCATTCTTCAGGTTTCACCATTTTTCCATTGGAGTTTCCATTCTTCAGCTTCACCATTTTCCCATTGGAGTTCCCTTTCTTCAGGCTTCACCATTTTTCCATTGGAGTTCTCATTCTTCAGGTTTTACCATTTTTCTATTGGAGTTCTCATTCTTCAGGCTTCACCATTTTTCCATTGGAGTTCTCATTCTTCAGGCTTCACCATTTTTCCATTGGAGTTCTCATTCTTCAGGTTTCACCATTTTCCTATTGGAGTTCCCTTTCTTCAGGCTTCACCATTTTTCTATTGGAGTTCTCATTCTTCAGGTTTCACCATTTTTCCATTGGAGTTTCCATTCTTCAGGCTTCACCATTTTCCCATTGGAGTTCCCTTTCTTCAGGCTTCACCATTTTTCCATTGGAGTTCTCATTCTTCAGGTTTTACCATTTTTCTATTGGAGTTCTCATTCTTCAGGCTTCACCATTTTTCCATTGGAGTTCTCATTCTTCAGGCTTCACCATTTTCCCATTGGAATTCTCATTCTTCAGGTTTCATCATTTTTCTATTGGAGTTCTCATTCTTCAGGTTTCACCATTTTCCCATTGGAGTTCCTTTACTTCAGGCGTCACCATTTTTCTATTGGAGTTCTCATTCTTCAGGCTTCACCATTTTCCCATTGGAATTCTCATTCTTCAGGTTTCACCATTTTTCTATTGGAGTTCTCATTCTTCAGGTTTCACCATTTTCCCATCGGAGTTCCTTTACTTCAGGCTTCAACATTTTTCTATTGGAGTTCTCATTCTTCAGGCCTCACCATTTTCCCATTGGAATTCTCATTCTTCAGGTTTCACCATTTTTCTATTGGAGTTCTCATTCTTCAGGCTTCGCCATTTTTCTATTGGAGTTCCCTTTCTTCAGGCTTCACCATTTTTTCCATTGGAGTTGTTGAAGTTTGAGATTGAATCAAGGAATAAAAAGGATTATTTATTAAACAAAGTAACTTAAAACAAGATGTTAAAGTAGCAACATTTTAAAGGCAAGTATATATAGGAAGGCGAGGGACAAAAACTAAATATCTTGACGTCGACCGCAGCGCCGCCGCGGCCGTTGATTGGTCGATCCCCAAATGCCTCACGCCAATTTTTGATCGCTATTCCAACACTCCCTCTCGATCCAAAATGTTCAGTAGACCTCTTAAGTAGTGGAATTTGTTTCGTGGAAGAGGTTTAGTCATTATATCAGCTAGCTGTTCTGAGCTGCAAACATGATGCACTTTAAGTTCACCTTATTCATGTTTGGATCTAATGAAGTGGTAGCGAACATCAATATGTTTCGTTCGTTTGTGGAATACTGGATTTTCAACAAGTTTTATTGCTGCTTGGTTGTCGATATAAAGTTCAGTTTCTTTAGTAATATCACAGCCGATGCCCTGTAGAAGTCTTCTGATCCAAATCAATTCCTTAGCAGCACTGCAGGCAGCGATGTATTCACTTTCGGTGGTTGAAAGTGCGATAATTGGTTGTCGTTGGCTTGCCCAAGAAACAGTTCCTCCGTTCATCATGAAGGCATAACCAGTCGTACTTTTTCTGGAGTCAACATTTTTGATTTGAGAATAGCCTTTTGCAACTAATCTGGCTTTGAACCGTTGAATTGTACCATCGGACTCCGTTTTAATTTTATAAACCCATTTACAACCGATAGGTTTATGACCATCTGCCAAACGTTCTAAAGTCCATGTTTTATTTTTATTTAATGCATCAATCTCTTCATCCATGGCTAATTTCCATCTTTCTGAATCTGAACTCGTTATTGCATCTATATAGTTACTGGGTTCATCAGCGAGCGCAAAGTTACATTGGCTATTCGAAACTTTAGAGCGTGTTATCATTGGATGCGAACTGATATCGGATACTGGCGGCATTTCCTGCACTGGAATGTTTGCTGTCGCAACTGGTGATTCATCCGGAGCGCTGTTAATCTGAAATATTATTTCTTTCGGTTTGGTAGATTCTCTATCTGGAGTAGCTTTCTCATCGAATGTGACATCTTTAGAAATTCTTATTTTTCTAGTTTTCCAATCCCATAATATAAAATTTTTGCTTGTATTCTCATAACCTAAAAACATAAGTTTTATCGATTTATTATCCCACTTTTTACGGTTTTCTTTGGGAATATGCATATAAGCATTACAGCCAAATATTTTATAGTTAGCTACATTAGGCTTTGTGCCAAAGAAAAGTTCATAAGGTGTCGTTCCAGGGGTTTGCTTAGTCGCACTTCTATTTAGAATATTAGTGGCTGTGTTACATGCCTCAGCCCAAAAAAATCCTGGAAGATTTCGTGAATTTAGCATGGACCTGGCTGCTTCCACAATCGTACGATTGTCTCTTTCTATACGTCCTATCTGTTCGTGCACATAAGGTGCAGTGAACTCGTGAATTATCCCAAATCTTTTACATAAATCTGCAAAATTATCGCTTTTGAATTCTAGCGGATTATCAGTCCTAAGAACTTTTATCTTATTTCCAGTTTGAGTATAGATTAGAGTAGCATATTCTTTGAATATATCTAGCACATCTGATTTGTTTTTAATAAAATAAATATGGCGATAACCACTAAAGTAATCTTTAAATAAGCAGAAATACAGATATTTACTTAATGATTGAGTCTGCATTGGGCCACAAATATCAGCATAAATAAACTCACCTAGCTGGTAGTTTTTGCCATCTGAGGGATAGCACGACTTTCTATGGGCTTTTCCAAGTTGGCATCCTTCACAGAAGAAAAATTCTCCCTCTAAATCTTGAGGCTGCAGACCATCCAACAATCCTTTGGTCGCCATCTCTCGAAGTGTAGCAACTGGAAGATGCGCAAGTCTCTCGTGCCACAACTGAAGCTTGTTCTCGCTGGTGATGTATCCTTGTGATGATGACGTAACCTTGAAGTGCATCCTGTAGAGGTCGTCATGACGCACTCCTACGGCTTTTAGGTCATTATCCATGAAGATCTGTAGCTTGTCATGTTTGATAATGACGTTGAATCCTCTTCTTGTGGACGTAGAAAGGCTATACAAATTTTTCTTTAGTTGCGGCGAGTAGAGCACATTTCTTATGTACGTATTGTACCATCCACCGTCGACGTAGGCTTGAATCTCGATGTCTCCCATGCCTTCTGCAAGTAGTGTCGAGTTGTCTCCCAAGTAGATTGGATGATCACTGGTGAACGGCGTGTAGGTCTTGAACCACTCTCGTCGAAATGTCATGCTGCAGCTTGCACCGCTGTCAGCATACCAAATATCATTGGGCTCTACTTGATTATCGCACAAAATAAGTCCATAATCACTTGAACTTCCTTTTGAATCATGAAGATTTTTGGATTTATTTTTCTCATTAGCTAATCTTTTTCTACATTCGCGGCTCCAATGTCCAATTTTGTGACAATAGTGGCATTTAGTGTTCTTCTTGGCATCTTGAAAAGAACGTTGTGTATCTTTAGGCTTAGTTCGTGCTTGCCTGTGTAATAAGGCCTCATCTTGTTTAGAAGAACCGCTTTGTTGATTCCTTGTTTCTTCAATCAAAAGTCTTGCAGTTAAATTGTTAAGAGTTTGAGCTTTCGGATCTAACGATTCCCACGCTGCAACAAAGTAGCGCATACTCGAAGGCAAAGTATTTAAAATTTTTGCTACCTTTTGATCTTCCGTTATGGTTCCGCCCATTTGTGAAATTTGTGCAGAAATATTTTCAATTTTTGCTATGTAATCACTTATTGTTTCCGATGTCAATCGTGCATCGAAGAATTGTTGCCAAAGTAGGCCAATAGTAAATTCGGATTTTTGTTCATGAATAGCAAGTAATTTCTGCCACATTTGTGAAGCGGAAGTACAGTTCATCAGGGGCTGAAGAAACCTTAATTCGATTGCCTGTGATAATAACATCCTTGCCTTAACGTCCTTTGATTTCCAATTCTGTAGTGAACTTTCAGAGTTACTGTCGGAGGAAACAACATTCGGCTTTATTTCTAAGCCTTCCAATAATTCTAGTAATTTTTGTTGTTCCATAAGAAGCCTGAATTGGAATTTCCATAGTGAAAAGTTTTCACCATTAAAAACTTTAATCCTTGAAAGACAATCTTCGCTCATCTTCTTTGTCTTGGAATCGGCCAACGACAAAAAGAAACTAGGGTTATGGTTGGCGGTTGACGCCTAAACTTCGAGCAAAACAAAGGCTTACTCACTGCTGGCGGTTAATCCTTTTAGGCGCAGTGGAAGCGTGCTGGGCCCATAACCTGTTGAAGTTTGAGATTGAATCAAGGAATAAAAAGGATTATTTATTAAACAAAGTAACTTAAAACAATATGTTAAAGTAGCAACATTTTAAAGGCAAGTATATATAGGAAGGCGAGGGACAAAGACTAAATATCTTGACGTCGACCGCAGCGCCGCCGTGGCCGTTGATTGGTCGATCCTCCAATGCTCCCCGCAGAGGTCCGTGGATCGCTATTCCAACAGGAGTTCTCATTCTTCAGGCTTCACCGTTTTTCCATTGGAGTTCCCTTTCTTCAGGTTTCACCATTTTTTTATTGGAGTTCTCATTCTTCAGGTTTCACCATTTTCCCTTTGGAGTTCCCTTTCTTCAGGTTTCACCATTTTTCTATTGGAGTTCTCATTCTTCAGGTTTCACCATTTTTCCATTTGAGTTTCCATTCTGCAGGCTTCACCATTTTCCCATTGGAGTTCTCATTCTTCAGGTTTCACCATTTTCCCATTGGAGTTCCCTTTCTTCATGCTTTGTCCTTTTCTCATTTATGTTCCTATTCTTAAGCTTCACCATTTTCCTATCCTTCATGCTTTTCCATTCTTCCCATCAAGTTCTTCCCATCTTTCTTAGATCTTTCCTTAACTTTTCTAAAAGACTTCTTATCCTTTAATCAGGTTTTTCATTTTTTTCCTATCGTATCGATATATTTTATATATTATATATTCTCATGGGCAAAAACTTATAGAAGGGAAGAGTCTTTGATGTCGTCGGTCAATATTTTTTTAAGGAGACAAAGGCAATTTTGTTCACACTTGGTTATCTCGTGTGTCATCAATAAAGGTCACTGTAATATATTTCAGAGTTATTGTCTGAATCCCGATATACATGCTGAAAGGTACAACTTCCTTAAGTTTTGCTCACACTTGGTTATCTCGTATGTCTTCAATAAAGGTCACTGTAATAACTTTCCGAGTTATTGTCTGAATCCCGATATACATGCTGAAAGGTACAACTTCCTTAAGTTTTGTTCACACTTGGTTATCTCGTATGTCTTCAATAAAGGTCACTGTAATAACTTTCAGAGTTATTGTCTGAATCCCGATATACATGCTGAAAGGTACACCTTCCTTAAGTTTTGTTCACACTTGGTTTCCTCGTGTGTCTTCAATAAAGTTCACTGTAATATATTTCAGAGTTATTGTCTGAATCCCAATATACATGCTGAAAGATAAACATCCTTTAATTTTGTCCATAAATGTATATAGATAAGTTTTTCCTCTTCTTTACTTTTTATTTACATATTCATTTTAAGTTATTGGAGAGAGTAGTATATCGCGTTGATCTTTTTTCCCCCCATATTTAATGCCCCACTATCGCTTCTCTCTTATGAATAATGGCAAGGTCTGGCTCATCAGTAGTAAACCCTTTTGTTGTTTCTTTAAAAATTTAAATTCTAAACAGCTATCCTTCTCTGTATTGAATACACGCTACCACATATATATATATATAATACATATAATTTTTTTTTTATTTGACATATCGGAAGCGATATCCTTAAAAGAAACAATTTATATATTTAGAGGGGTAAATAATAGTTTAAAATATTTGAAGGAAAATTTAATTTATAAAATTCATCACCTTCAATAGAAAACCACTTTACGAAAAAATATAGTTGGAAAGTTTATTTCCCTTCGCGCCGGTGAAAACAATTCAAAGATGAGCCAAACTAAAGTGAGCTCCGCTAACAAAAAGGAACTCGCCGTTTGTCAAAGAAAGGATTATCGTGTCGTCTGAGTGTTTGAAGAAAGGCTAAGTTCTTTTGATAAAACCTTCGACATATGTTTCTCTTTTTTTCTATCCTATTAGGATTTGCTAACAAGCACTATACCCCTATTTGGGAAAATATAATAAACCTATTTGATATATTAAATTAATACAAGTGTTGTCTCCAGTATGTACACTCATGAGCAAAACTTAAGAAAGTGGAAAGTCTTTGATGTCATCGGTCGTCTACTTATAAATATATATATATATATTTACAAAGACAGAGGCAATTTGGTTCATACTTGGTTATCTCGTATGTCTTCAATAAAGGTCACTGTAATATATTTCAGAGTTATTGTTTGAATCACGATATACATGCTGAAAGGTAAAACTTCCTTAAGTTTTGTTTACACTTGGTTATCTCGTGTGTCTTCAATTAAGGTCACTGTAATATCTTTCATAGTTATTGCCTGAATCCCGATATACATGCTGAAAGGTACAACTTTCTTAAGTTTTGTTTACACTTGGTTATCTCGTGTGTCTTCAATAAGGTCACTATAATATATTTCAGAGTTATTGCCAGAATCCCGATATACATGCTGAAAGGTACAACTTTCTTAAGTTTTGTACATGAGTGTATCTTTCAGAGTTATTGTCTGAATCCCGATATACATGCTGAAAGATACAACTTCCTTAAGTTTTGTCCCTGAGTGTATCTTTCAGAGTTATTGCCTGAATTCCGATATACATGCTAAAAGGTACAACTTCCTTAAGTTTTGTCCATGAATGTACATGGCAGTATCGGTTTCAACTGGTTGATTCATTGCTGTTTGAATTGTTGCCATTTTAGAATAGGAACGCTGGGAGGGGTCGAATGTAAATTAGTGATTTAATATTTGCAATGTGAAAAAAATAGTACAAATGTGAAATTGTATTAGGATAAGATGGATAAATTAAGAAAAAGGCATCTCTTTATCATGCAAACTTTCAGTTGCATGATAATGGAGATGCTTTTTTTCTTAATGTGAAATTTGTTTTCTATTTTACTCTCCAATTCTCTTTGTTTCTCTTTTTTGTTATTGCCAATTTTTTAAAAAATCTTAATTTTAAGAGAAAGGTATCTCCTGATAGCGCAAGTAAAAGTTGCTGATGGCTTGCTCCTCCTGTCGGAATTTACGTGGAACTTGCGCCATCAACAATTTTTAGTTAAACGATCAGGAGATGCCTTTTTCCGAATTTATTCAACTGATCTCTGTATAATTTCACCTTTGTATTATTTTTTTCAAATATTAATGTTTCAAACTTGATGTATTACGAAAAAATCTGTTTAACTCTTTGAAACCACCTGGTTCTCCATCTTTAGAGATTTTTTTTTTTATAAACTTCTTTCTCTCTCTTAATTGCAATATCGACATAGGGAATGTAAACTCTCCCGTAGTTAATAACATGTCATAAAATCTTGGTGGATTCATTTTCCACAAAGAACTTTGAAATATATATGTATATATTAGTTAACTAAAAGCTAGAGTTCAACAACAACAAAAAGAAGCAAACTTCTGGTTTATTCATTCGCGTGAAGAAACTTGAGCCACTGGGGAGACTTGAAGACCTTGCTTGCTTGCTTGGACTGGAAGAAACATTGGCCTGGATCAGATGTCTTTGAACTATCATGTACAGAACCTTTATTGAACAACACTGGGAGTAAACTTCTGATCCAGGACCAAGACCACGAGAGTCCCAGTTCCGTGCACAGCGAGCCGAAGAGAGTCCCAGGTCCGAGCATAGCGAGCCGACGAGAGTCCCAGTTCCGATCACAGCGAGCCGACGAAAGTCCCAGTTCCGAGCACAGCGAGCCGAAGAGAGTCCCAGGTCCGAGCACAGCGAGCCGAAGAGAGTCCCAGTTCCGATCACAGCGAGCCGACGAAAGTCCCAGTTCCGAGCACAGCGAGCCGAAGAGAGTCCCAGGTCCGAGCACAGCGAGCCGAAGAGAGTCCCAGTTCCGAGCACAGCGAGCCGAAGAAAGTCCCAGTTCCGAGCACAGCGAGCCGACGAGAGTCCCAGGTCCGATCACAGCGAGCCGACGAAAGTCCCAGTTCCGAGCACAGCGAGCCGAAGAGAGTCCCAGGTCCGAGCACAGCGAGCCGACGAGAGTCCCAGTTCCGATCACAGCGAGCCGACGAAAGTCCCAGTTCCGAGCACAGCGAGCCGAAGAGAGTCCCAGGTCCGAGCACAGCGAGCCGAAGAGAGTCCCAGTTCCGAGCACAGCGAGCCGAAGAAAGTCCCAGTTCCGAGCACAGCGAGCCGACGAGAGTCCCAGGTCCGATCACAGCGAGCCGACGAGAGTCCCAGTTCCGAGCACAGCGAGCCGAAGAGAGTCCCAAGTCCGATCACAGCGAGCCGACGAGAGTCCCAGTTCCGAGCACAGCGAGCCGAAGAAAGTTCCAGTTCCGATCACAGCGAGCCGAAGAGTGTCCCAAGTCCGAGCACAGCGAGCCGAAGAGAGTCCCAAGTCCGAGCACAGCGAGCCGAAGAGAGTCCCAAGTCCGAGCACAGCGAGCCGAAGAGAGTCCCAAGTCCGATCACAGCGAGCCGAAGAGAGTCCCAGTTCCGATCACAGCGAGCCGACGAGAGTCCCAGTTCCGATCACAGCGAGCCGATAAGAGTCCCAAGTCCTAGCACAGCGAGCCGATAAGAGTCCCAAGTCCGAGCACAGCGAGCCGAAGAGAGTCCCAGTTCCGAGCACAGCGAGCCGAAGAAAGTCCCAGTTCCGAGCACAGCGAGCCGACGAGAGTCCCAGTTCCGAGCACAGCGAGCCGACGAGAGTCCCAGTTCCGATCACAGCGAGCCGACGAGAGTCCCAGTTCCGAGCACAGCGAGCCGACGAGAGTCCCAGTTCCGAGCACAGCGAGCCGAAGAAAGTTCCAGTTCCGAGCACAGCGAGCCGAAGAAAGTCCCAGTTCCGATCACAGCGAGCCGACGAGAGTCCCAGTTCCGATCACAGCGAGCCGACGAGAGTCCCAGTTCCGATCACAGCGAGCCGACGAGAGTCCCAGTTCCGATCACAGCGAGCCGACGAGAGTCCCAGTTCCGATCACAGCGGGCCGACGAGAGTCCCAGTTCCGATCACAGCGGGCCGACGAGAGTCCCAGTTCCGATCACAGCGGGCCGACGAGAGTCCCAGTTCCGATCATAGCGAGCCGACGAGAGTCCCAGTTCCGATCATAGCGAGCCGACGAGAGTCCCAGTTCCGATCACAGCGAGCCGACGAGAGTCCCAGTTCCGATCACAGCGGGCCGACGAGAGTCCCAGTTCCGATCACAGCGGGCCGACGAGAGTCCCAGTTCCGATCATAGCGAGCCGACGAGAGTCCCAGTTCCGAGCACAGCAAGCCGACGAGAGTCCCAGTTCCGAGCACATCTAGCCAATAAGAGTCCCAGTTTCGAGCACAGCGAGCCGATAAAAACTCCAGTTCCGAGCACAGCGAGCCGATAAGAGTCCCAGGTCCGAGCAAAGCGAGCCGATAAAAACTCCAGTTCCGAGCACAGCGAGCTAATAAGAGTCCCAGGTCCGAGCACGGCGAGCCGATAAGAGTCAGGTCCGAGCACAGCGAGCCGATAAGAATCCCAGGTCCGAGCACAGTAAGCCGATAAGAGTCCCAGGTCCGAGCACTGCGAGCCGACGAGAGTCCCAGGTCCGAGCACAGTAGGAAACAAGAGACAGAAGACCGCAGCAAGAATCGCTCCAGACAATCGGTGACCAACTATCTCCAAGTTACCATTGTTGCCATCTTGAGATCTAACTGGATCAATAATAAGATATTGATAGACGACCCTCTTGTTAAGAAAATAGCACCGTGTACCGAGGTTCGCACACCTTGTCAATAAATAAAGTGACATGGCTAGAGGATATAAATCTAGGTCGCCTTGAAGAGCTATAGTAGAGTCTCCTATGCCAAGTTCCATCTAAATCAACCTTTTTACCTTGTTTATTTAAAAAAAATTACTACATACAGAAATTTATTATTAATATTATTATCCTTTGTACAGCTGGTCATAATAATCATGGTGGGTAGAAGTTGCGAATGCTTTTAGTCTAAATGCACCACATGGCTTTATTAAAGACACACGAGATTACCAAGTGTATACAAAATTGCCTTTTTCGCTTTCAAAAAAAAAATATATATATATATATATATTGTTATATGAAATGTAAATAATAAAGTTTATCAAATAAAATTATAAATCTTAAATATAATTTAAATTAAGTTGATATTATAGAGTGATTTAAGATGGATTTATATATTGATATAACTATATTTAAAACTTTTAATAATAGTAATATTTATATATAAAAAGGAAATTATATTAGATTAGCAAGCTAAATCTAAATTAATTATATAAGATAAAAGTTGATAATTATTTTTGTGTTTAAGTTAGATGAGATTAAAAAGTTCTTTATATGTATTATATTTATATCTTATTTAGGAGAGAAAAATGTAATAAAAGTAATTATATGTTAGAATAATATGTTTTTATTTTAGATAGAAAAAAAAAAAATTTGAAAAATAAAAAGAAAATTTAACAAGAAAAGAAGATTTAACAACGTAACGTCTTTTAGCATCGGCTTTTACCCGTCATTTAGACATACTCTTAAAATAAATAGGAATAAAGAAGAGATTTATAATGATTATATATTTATTTTTTAGTAAAAGAGAGGAAAGAGATAAAGAAAGAACCATACACTTTTATTTCAAACAGGTAGAGAATTGAAAGGTTGTTAGTATTTTTTTAGTTAATTAATAGTTTTTGTAATTTTTTTATATAATTTTTTTTTTCCTATATAATTTTAGATTTTTTTTTGTGTAATGTCCTGGTCTACCATTAGGGTTCCAAAAATAATTTCTAATAGGCAAAGATTTAAAATATGTTTATCTATCCTTAACTAGGCAAAAACATTATTTCATATTATTCTTACTCTTAGAAAAAAAAAAAAAATCTAAAATTATATAGGAAAAAAAAAATTATATAAAAAAATTACAAAAACTATTAATTAACTAAAAAAATACTAACAACCTTTCAATTCTCTACCTGTTTGAAATAAAAGTGTATGGTTCTTTCTTTATCTCTTTCCTCTCTTTTACTAAAAAATAAATATATAATCATTATAAATCTCTTCTTTATTCCTATTTATTTTAAGAGTATGTCTAAATGACGGGTAAAAGCCGATGCTAAAAGACGTTACGTTGTTAAATCTTCTTTTCTTGTTAAATTTTCTTTTTATTTTTCAATTTTTTTTTTTCTATCTAAAATAAAAACATATTATTCTAACATATAATTACTTTTATTACATTTTTCTCTCCTAAATAAGATATAAATATAATACATATAAAGAACTTTTTAATCTCATCTAACTTAAACACAAAAATAATTATCAACTTTTATCTTATATATATATTGTTATATATATAGATGACCGGCGTCATCAAAACTTTCCACTTCCTTAAAGTCTTGTCCATAAGTATTGGCGTTATTCTCAACATTAAACAACTCACCTTGAACTAAAATCTTCATAAAATATATATTGAGACGGTTTCTTTCTTTATGAAAGTGACAGATCAAGTACACAGCTCTACCTAACGGAAATTGTTCCTTCGCGCTTGACAGAATAGAATTGATTGATATGATCTTCAATATACTCGTATAGGAGCAAGTTTATGATTTAAATCTCTTATTGTCGCAGATCTCTTTCAAATAAATATATATTCAAGGTATATTTTGGTCACTACTGTTGTAAGGTGTCGTATGTGCGTGGAATAAAAAAAGAAATTTTAAATATTTTGGGAAGGTCTAGGTAATGATACCCCGGTTTAATCTACCATATACCGCTGCTCTTTTATTACAAGTATAACGACATTTGAAGTTTCACCGCATGAGTTTCTTTTCAACGAAAAATCTAAATTTTATTTCAAGGTGAAATATCGACTATTTCTATCCTTTTTTGATGAGGTATGAAAGGGTGAATTATGAAGAGTAATGATGAACGGAAAAATAAAAGTGTCCAGGGATGGTAATCGAACCCACAATCACAAGCCGCAGTGTATTATATTGTATTATAAGTTACTTTATGTATCATTTACGAATGGAAAAATACGTCCAGGGTAGCCTAGTGGACATGGCATCTGCCCGGTAAGCGGAACATTGTGGGTTCGATTCCCATCCCTGGACACTTTTATTTTTCCGTTCATCATTACTCTTCATAATTCACCCTTTCATACCTCATCAAAAAAGGATAGAAATAGTCGATATTTCACCTTGAAATAAAATTTCGATTTTTCGTTGAAAAGAAACTCATGCGGTGAAACATCAAGTGTCGTTTTACAATCACAGGCCGCAGTGTATTATATTGTATTATAAGTATATTGTTACTTGTATTATTAGCTGTTAGGTCAGATCGCTATAACTTTATAAGATAGATAACCATCTCCTCAACGATGATGCATGCGATCTACGTTCACTATCTTTTGAAACATAAATACCATCCTCGCGCAACTTTATATCTATATATATATAAATCAAAGTTTGTATGTTTGTTTGTTTGTATGTATGTATGTGCGGTATACAAATTCGCAGTAGTTCACTAATTCAAACCAAAATTTCCATACATAGGTAAAAAAAAAAAAAACGGGGAAGTCGATAGACTATTTAAAAAAATATATAAATCAATTATTAAAACTATATTCAAATTATTATACTTAGAGGGCGCTGTTCGTGAGCTAATTTAGATTAAATTATGCTGATGCAATCAAATAGATAATGCTAATAACAAACAATTATAAAAAAAAATCTTATCTAAATATATATCACTCGGCTAGATATGCACACGGGTCAATCCCGGGGCGAAGCCCGGGTCACCCGTCTAGTTGTATATAAAAAAAATAAAAATAAAAACTCTTTCAATTCTACTCTATAGACGAGGTATATCTGTTTATTCTCGTCAATCAATAATTTCTCCTTCTAAATTGTAAAAGGGAGGCTTAGAGGGGTATATAACATATAACAGAGAGTTGTGGGAGGATTATATCCATGTACCTAGGGAGACATCTCTCCCTTTAATTATACATCAGAACAATTTTGGTAAATTTGACCGATGTCATAATTCCTCACATAGGATGTTATGAAATCGAAGCCGTCCCTGTACTGATGAGGGCCATAGTCCGAAACCATGGTATACAGGTTGTTGGATTTTGTCTAAATTTTCCTAAACTGGTGTTGTGTGGCTCATTCCTTATCACTAGTAAAGTTTTTTTTTTACTAGGGTGATAAACATAAGGCAACGTTCTGATGTATTATTAAAAAGAGAGGTGCCCCTCTATAGGTATATATATATATATAACACTAGACGGGTGACCCGGGCTTCGCCCCGGGATTGACCCGTGTGCATATCTACCCGAGTGATATATATTTAGATAAGATTTTTTAAATAATTGTTTGTTATTAGCATTATCTATTTGTTTGCATCAGCATAATTTAAACTAATCTTTGATAGAGGGCACTGTTCGTGAGCTAAGTAGAATAATTTGAATATATAGTTGTAATAATTTATTTATATATATTTTTTTTGAATAGGCTCTCTATCGTCTTCCCCGTATTTTTTTTACCTATATATGGAAATTTTGGTTTGAATTAGTGAACTACTGCGAATTTGTATACCGGACATACAAACAAACATACAAACATTCATTTATATATATATAACATATAGATGAGATTTTTTTTCCGGAAGGAAATAGATCTATAAAAACATCGGTTGTCTCTCCCGTCAAAATAAACGTCAAAACTAGACGCCATCTATTGACCGTCACGACAAACTAGCGTACTCAGGTCGGTGACAAAGCCACAACACCAGCTTTGGCAAACTGAGAAGTGTCCACCTAGAGCTATATAACGGTTATAGAATAAGAAACACAAGTCGGTGAGAAGAGATTCTTTATGTAAGACGACTAGCCGAATGACCCGGGCAACGCCCGTGTTTTACCCGATTGAATGTTTTGATTCAAATACTATTTGTTACAATTATAAATTGGCGCCTTAAATAAATGCATATATTAGTTAATAACTATAGCCTATGTGCTTTATCTGTCTATGTACTGTTGGCTTCCGTAGGCGTCTCTTACTGGGTAAAAGAAAGAGAGGATTCCATTTCTTTATTAACTAATATGTGCATTTATTTAAGGAGCGACCCGCTCCAACACAATAGTTACAAAAACAACAAAGCGAGTGGGGGGGGGGGGGGGGGCATGATCGTAGCCAACCAATAGGAGTGCGCCATTCAAAAAAAAAAAAAAAATCAAACGGTGACAGAGATGAAAAAGAATTGATGACGCTCGTAACTGTATATAGAATGATTATAGAAGCGTAGAAGGAAGTCTTGCCCGAGCTTGTATCGTCCTCTTATATAAAGAAGCTTTTCTCCCCAACTTGTATTTCTACTTCTACAGCCAATAGGGAAATTATCGTTGTATTAACGGCTGTAAAGAGATAAGGTGGTGGTCGAGGGTCTGAAGTAGAAGTTGGGCCAAGGACCAATCGGAACTAAGGGTACGATGACCTTCTAGAGAGCCACGTGTCAAGTTTTTGTCCTCTCGACTCATCGA
This sequence comes from Cordylochernes scorpioides, assembly GCA_030710605.1. Classification (NCBI taxonomy): domain Eukaryota; kingdom Metazoa; phylum Arthropoda; class Arachnida; order Pseudoscorpiones; family Chernetidae; genus Cordylochernes; species Cordylochernes scorpioides. The sequence continues at coordinate 138,063,624 of CP092863.1, forward strand.
CCTCCTCAAGTCTCATTCCTTCCACAGCTGATATCCTATATGTGACGTCACAATGCCAAGGTGTGGCTAGTTCCTTGCTTCTCTATATACCGGGACTTAGGTTCGATTCCACATAGGACAAACACAGAATTGGAGATTTGTGATTGATATCATCTTCAATATATAAGAGCGCAGGTTTGTTTTTAATCTCTCATTGTCGCAGAGAGCTATTTTTAAATATGTGTGGATTATTTTTTAAATAAATAAATACACTCATAAATAAAACTTAAGGAAGTTGTACCTTTTAGCATGTATATCGGGATTAAGACAATAACTCTGAAAGTACACTCATGGACAAAACTTAAGGAAGTTGTACCTTTTAGCATGTATATCGGGATTAAGACAATAACTCTGAAAGTACACTCATGGACAAAACTTAAGAATGTTGTACCTTTTAGCATGTATATCGGGATTAAGACAATAACTCTGAAAGTACACTCATGGACAAAACTTAAGGAAGTTGTACCTTTTAGCATGTATATCGGGATTCAGACTATAACTCTGAAAGATACACTCATGGACAAAACTTAAGGAAGTTGTACCTTTTAACATGTATACCGGAATTAAGACAATAACTCTGAAAGATACACTCATGGACAAAACTTAAGAAAGTTGTACCTTTTAGCATGTATATCAGGATTCTGACAATAACTCTGAAATATATTTGATACACAGTGACCTTTATTGAAGACACACGAGATAACCAAGTGTAAACAAAAAATTGCTTCATCCCCTCAAAAAAAAAAAAAAAAAGATGACCGGCTATTGCAAAATATTTCCACTTCCTTAAGTTTTGTCCATGAATGTATAACGAATATTACAATATATATAGTTCTCACATAATGTCTGGGTAAAAAAATGAAATTAAAAAAGGGCAATGAGCTTTGACATTTCTGAGTCCTCACTCACCACGGTGATGACACTTTCCTTAGATTAATGAGGTGACATTTTTTTAGTGGAGCGAGGTTGTACCCCATATGTAAATGATATTTATGCAAATTTTTGGAACTTTTAATTTGCCTTTTTGGAAACATCTTATTTATAAGGCAATAACGAGCCATTTTATATAAGAAATGAAAGCATTAAAGAAGAAATGTTTCTTCTACACATTAAACAAACTTTTACTGTTGTGAATGCCATATTGTACCACGAAAGTATGCAACATGGTACATGCTTTTGCAACAGATAACGCCTCTATTTAGGGATAAAATAATTTCAAGTTCGAAACCTGGAAGGCTCTTTTTGTTTTATGAATATCATCTCCCCCTTAATGCATTGTCGGAATACAGAGTTTCTGTCGGGTAGCTATCGTAAGAACATGTACCTTGTGTGTGATAGAAGAAATAACATAGAAAAAAATTAAATAATGCTAATATAATATCGTTATTACTAAGAATTCGTGCATCATAGTTTCATTTCGTAAATATACACTCATGGATAAAACTTAAGTGGAAAGTATTTGATATCGCCGGTTGCTTTTTTTTTTTAAGGAGACAGAGGCAATTTTTTGTTCAAACTTGGTTATTTCGTATGTCTTAAATAAAGGCCACTCTTCAGAGGTATTGTCTGAATCCTGATATACATGGTAAAAGGTACAACTTCCTTAAGTTTTGTCTATGAGTGTAGATGGCGAGTTATGTTCAATTTATGCCTAACTGGCGTTCTAAAAATTGTTTGCTGAGGAGACCTTCAATTTATATATATATATATATACTAGCCGAATGACCCGGGCAACGCCCGGGTTTTACCCGATTAAATGTTTTTATTCAAATAATATTCGTTACAATTATAAATTGGCACCGTGGATGTCACTTTTGTGAAACGTCCCGCTCCAAACTTTGTGTCTGAGAAGCGATATTTTTATAGAAAGATGATCTGGCTTTTGTTTTCTGCTCGAATGAATGTTTTTCTGTTAGAATTTTGTTCCTGCGTACAAAATAATGAACTGGTTTCACCCGTGGTCTCTGCTTTTTGGAATTTTTCCCGATATAATTATGTATCTAATAATCAAACATGATACAGCAATATCGTCATCATTATTTTCTGACTAAAAATATATAGTTTTAATAATTGATTTGATTAATATAGTTGATATAATAATATCTATATTAATAAAATGCAAATTTCATAAGAGGACATCACTAAAAACTTTCGTTACAATGCATCAATTTCGACCAAATTTTCAACATTTATGTAAAACGAGATGGAGCAGGTTTTGCTTAACGTCAAAATATTTTTCCCTAACATTAACATGCGTAACTTCGCTGTTATCGATTAAATACAAAAAAATCAACAGAGTTAATTTTATTTATATATAAATACAAAATTAAATTTCAACAGAGTTAATATTTTTACATACTAGCTAATAATCTCAATCTAAAAATATAATATAAAAAGCCAACAATGAAGAGTAAATGTAATATAAAAAGCCAAAAATGAAGAATGAATGTAAGATAAAAAGCCAACAATGAAGAATGAATGTAAGATAAAAAGCCAACAATAAAGAGTAAATGTAATATAAAAAGCCAACAATGAAGAATAAATTTAAGATAAAAAGCCAACAATGAAGAGTAAATATAATATAAAAAGCCAACAATGAAGAATAAAGGCAATGTGACACGGCAATGTGACACGGGAAAAAATGTTCACTAGATAAAACTATGATTTTCTAATGTAGAAAATTAGGAAAGACAAAATTCAGGATGACACGGCACACAGGGACCGGGAAAAAATGTTCACTTTATCGAGAGATTCAAATTTACGAGTTTCAAATTATCAAAATATATCTTTCTTTTTTTTAAATAAGTTTTTAGAGAATTGTTTTAACAAATGTTCGCTAGACAAACCTTTACTCGGGTAAAACCCCGGGCGAAGCCGAGTACGTTTTATAAGTTTATAGATAATTGTTTTAACAAATGTTCGTTAGACAAACATTCACTCGGGTAAAACCCGGGCGAAGCCGGGCACATCCGCTAGTATATTTATATTATATATAATATAAATGAGTTTTAAAAATTGTAAAAAAAAAAATGCATCGGCCGGGAATCGAACCCGGGCCGCCCGCGTGGCAGGCAAGCATTCTACCACTGAACCACCGATGCTTAAAAAAATGGCCATATTTAGGTATTCATTCCATTCCGGATTAGTCCGTGTAAAAAAAAGTTCTTCAAATGAAAAAAAGAAATAGCCAAAAATACTAATCAAAATGCAGCCGAAAATTTTCCTCAGGTTTATAAAAAGCGACATGCAAAATTTGGTACCAATTGGTTCAGTAGTTTTTGAGTTTATCGCGAAACAGACAGATAGACAGAAATTGACTTTTATATATATAGAGATATAGCCACGACACGATCAAATCCCGTATTAGAGACTTTTTTTTCAGAAAAAAAAATTGCTTCAATGGCTCCCCGATTCTTGCACAAGTCTAATCCCACGAGTGAGAGCAAATACCCAAACGGGGCTCTGACACACGTCGAACTGCTTTCCACATTTGTAAACTTGTGATGTACTTACAGCAGTCGTCAACTACTACCCACTATGATTACCATGGCCTTTACCATGTGTGCTAGGAATTAAAAAAAAAACAAATAAATAAAAGAAAAGACTCTATCATATTTAATATATGTAAAAGCTTCACAGGTGGAAAGATAAAGAATATCTATGTGAACAGCTGAATACGCGACGATACGTAGATACCACAATAAACATCAATGCTCCACAATAATATCTGTTTTTCTTCCCATTACAAATTTTCTTCACATTTCTGAATGAAGAAACGTCTAAGTCCTCGCAAATAAATAATTATCCGATTTAAACACTCACAGAGGGCTGTGGTACCAGATTGATACGCGACGATACGTAGATACCACAATAAACATCAATGCTCCACAAAAATATCTGTTTCTCTTCCCGTTACAAACTTTCTTCACATTTCTGAATGAAGAAACGTCAAGTCCTCGCAAAGAAATAATTATCCGATTTAAACACTGACAGAGGGCAGTGGTACCAGACTGATTCGCGCAGTACTTTCTCAGAAGTGGCCCGACAGTCCAAAGTTTTTATGCAACTCAAGAGTGTCCCACGCGTCAGACAGATGAGCAAACATTGAAAAAACTGTCACCACATCAAACCTCTATGTCATCCTCGGTACAATTTGGTTGGTGCTCAGTCTGACTTTGATATCTTTGTATATATGCAATATTTACATATTATATATGCACACACACAAAGCTTTATTAAGACCACCGGTCTTATACAGATTCACCACCGGAAGAAAGGAAGCATAGATAGAGCTCCTATACTCCAGGCAGCACAGAACCCAACAATATTTGATACACACATACAGCTTTATTAAGACCACCAGTCTTATACAGATTCACCACAGGAAGAAAGGAAGTATAGATGGAGCTCCTATACTCCAAGCAGCACAGAACCCAACAATATTTGATACACACATACAGCTTTATTAAGACCACCAGTCTTATGCAGATTCGACACAGGAAGGAAGCATAGATGGAGCTCCTATAATCCAGGCAGCACAGAACCCAACAATATTTGATACACACATACAGCTTTGTTAAGACCACCAGTCTTACACAGAATCACCACAGGAAGAAAGGAAGCATAGATGGAGCTCCTATACTCCAGGCAGAACAGAACCCAACAATATTTTATACACACATACAGCTTCATTAAGACCACAGGTCTAATACAGATTCACCACAGGAAGAAATAATAGATGGAGCTCCTGTACTCCAGGCAGCGCAGCACCCAACAACAGACTCCATGTCCGACGCATGTCCAATGGCCACACGTTCCTTCGTGCATTACATATTATATATTCAATGAGCTTAAATAGGAAAGAAATCTCCATTATATATGTCGTATTTATACATAGGCGCCTAAAGCGCGAAACGCGTTCGTGGATGGCTTTTCTTGATTTATCAAGAAATTGGGTTGGCCAAATATCAGGGAACAGGCTAAATCAATGAATAGTTGATTTCTGTTCTACCAGATGGCGCTCTGCCTTCTGAAAAGCACATGTGCTCCTGCTCAGGATATGCCATTTTTATTTTCAATACATAGGAATGTTTTACAGGTACTAATCCTGATGGATCGCCTTTTGATTCAAACCATAGGAATACCATCCTCCTGCAACTTTAGGCTAAAACATAATATATTTCGGGATAAGTAAAAAAAAAACAATTATTCATATATTTATATTTACAATCACATTACAATTTCATCACATTATAATATCTAATATTTTAGCTGTAAACAGCCTGATGCACGTCCACACATGCCAACAACACATTTTCAATTATTACTGTACAAAGTTCATCTTGATATTGTACATAGAAGTATATGCCCGTTGAAGAGCAGAAATTTTGCTCGAAAGCTTGCGAAAATTAAAAGAAACCCTTTACCTTAATATTGTTTATTCCTTCTTTTTCGAACAATCACATTGCATAAAACAAACCCGATCTATAAATCTAAATGCAGTTTGATAACGCATTTTAAAAACACGCTAAAAGGAATGTACCATTATATAATATAGAGTAAACATCATGTATATTAAATATTAAACGTCGGGTTAGAGTGTTTATGTATACAACGTAAGGTTATATTAAATATTTACGTATTTGTTTTAACCCTAGCACAACGTAAAATGTTTATTATTCATTGACTCTATGTATATACGTAATATACATCAAAATAATTTAATTTTTAAAATAATATTAGAATTAAGAAAAAGGATAGTGGGATGCCAAGACTAAAGAGAGGCTTTGTACTATTTTAGAGGAGAAAAATGGAACACTTGAGGTATGGGGTAATATCTTCTTCTTTCTTATCTCCACTCTCAATCATATTAGGGTATCAAGCTTGTTTGACAACCATCATGACTGGGTGAAATAGAATGCGTCTGCCATTGTCATTAAAACTGGGAGCACTACTCAGTGGCAGGCCACTGGCTTAGCTCCAAAAGAAATGGCCGCCTCTGACATGAGGAACAGACGTCATGTGCAGCCGCTCCTAACATAGAGTACAAACGCTGTTCTTCCTGTATCCCTGGAGCCCTTACAGGGTACTATCAGCCGGGCCAGCTGAGCCCAGGTTTTTTAGTGATCTTGTTACTGCTCCCCCTCCTCCTTTTTTATCCGGGCTTGGGACTGGCAAAGGCGGAGTTGTGGGGTAATATGATTTACATAAATGATTTTAACTATTGTAGTCTTGTATTGTAATCTTGCCTGAAAATCGGTACTTGCCATTGGTAAATTCGACCGAATTCATAACTCTTCCCGTAAGATATGAAATCTAAGCCGTCCCTCTACTGATGAGGGCTATAAACCGAAGTCATGGTATACAGGCTGGCTTTTTGTCTGAATTTTCCAAAACTGGTGTTGTGGCTCATTCATTATCATCACTAGTATTTTTTAACTAGGGTGATGTAATAGTGTCATCGTTCTGATGCAGATTTAAAAGGAGAGGTGTGCCTCTTTTGATACATAATTGATATTGATGGAAAATTTGCCGGGAGGAAATTGATCCATGGAAGCATAGAGCGCCTCTCCCGTCAAAATAAACGTCAAAAGCTGACGCCATCTATTGACCGTCACCGCAAACTAGCCGCCTCGGGTCGGTGACAAAGCCACAACACCAGCTTTGGCAAACTTTCCTCCCGGAAGATTTTCCATCTATATTCTAGCCATAGATTTGGCCCAGCCACCTTGCCAGAAAAACACCTCTTTGGTAGATTGTGAGGATTCCATTAGATCCCGTGTGGATCTCATGGAATAAAGTCCGCCCTAGGCTGACGAGGGCCATTAGCCCGAAACCATGGTCTCTAGGTGGACGCTTCTCAGTTTGTCAAATCTGGTGTTGTGGCTTTGTCACCGACCCGAGGCCGCTAGTTTGCGGCGACGGTCAATATATGGCGTCAGATTTTGACGGGAAAGGCGCCCTATGCTTCCATAATTGATATTGTAAAAATAAAAAAATCTACTTCTACTTGATATTTATGCCGATAGATGGCAATAGCGATCATTACAACGTTTAGTTGCCCAATCAGGAGATTGACTTGTAGCTATATGAAATTGCCCCATTACAGCAGACTAACAGTTTGCCAACAGCTTACGAATGCATCTTCATTAAAGTAATTAAAACACCGCTAATCCGGATTGATTGACTGCTAATTGGGACCTCGTGTCTTAATGACATCGCGGTGGATAATGATTGATTCATCCCCTCCTTCATTCTCCCCGGACCTATCTCCAACATCTATCCTATTTACATATCTCCGGACTCTTTGAAGATTGCTTGACCGAGCTGTACGAGAGATCGATGGTGATGAAAAATAAATTGTGAATACGCTTTTTTGTACTTATCTCAACACGTGGTATAAGCCATGATAATCAACAACAACACAGCTTTATTAAGACCAACGGTCTTATACAGATTCGCCACAGGAAGAAAGTAAGCTAAGCCATGATATTCATGGTGGGTAGTTAGCGACTGCTTTTACTCTAAATGCACCATATATTTACATATGTAGAAAACAATTCAACTTTGGTACACACAAGTGTGCCAGAGCCCCTTTGGTTACTCGCATTCACTGATGGGGTTAATATTATGCAAGAATCGGAGGCTATTGAAACAATTTTTCTCTCTAAAAAGTGTCCGATGAGGGATTCAATCCCGGGTTGTAAAATCGAAGGTTTATACCACGCTTTCACTAAGCCTCCGGTTATTTGTATGGCAGAGTTATTAGGCAAATATAAGACATATTATCTTGAAATATACAGTTAAACCTGTCTATAGCGCCCCCTCTTGGGACTCACCAAAATAGGGTGCTATAGAGAGGGGGTGCTATAGACAGGTCACTTTTAATGTAAATCGCATCGTACTACGTATTTAAAATGGGCGCTATAGAGAGGGAGGCGCTATTTAGAGGAGACGCTATAAACAGGTTTAACTGTATATATATATAATATTTAAAAAATATTCTACAGATCTGTTCTTTCAGATAGTGTTGTGAATGCTTACTTGATTGTATTTCAAAAATCTCTTTATCGTCTCCCTACTTTGTCACATTCACACTGGGCATGTAGGTAAAAAAAGTTGAACTGCTTTCTACATGTGTAGACGTGTGTACGTAATAGTAAACGGCAATCTCTACCTACTACGATTATCATTGGTATGTACCAGCCAAGAGAAATATAGAATTTCACTCATGGACAAAACTTGAGGAATTTGTACTTTTCAGCATGTATATCGGGATTTAGACATTAACTCTGAAAGATATTACAGTGACCTTTATTGAAAACACACGAGATAACCAAGTGTGAACAAAACTTAAGGAAGTTGTACCTTTCAGCATGTATATCGGGATTCATACAATAACTCTGAAATATATCACAGTGACCTTTATTGCAGACACATAAGATAACCAAGTGTCAACAACGTCCGGCGACATCAAAGACTTTCCTCTCCTTAAGTTTTGTCCATGAGTGTAAATAAATAATAGACACGAGATTGTAAATAATAATGAAGAGTTTAATGATGAGTGGTATATGATGGTTTAGATATTTCTCCAAGAAATCTTTTGATCACCCCTCAGCCAATAGACTCGTTGATTTATAAATCAAAATATAAATTCAATAAAATATCAAAAGAACATCTACCCAAATTCCTGGATATTATACAGAGCTGTTTAGAATAAATTAAATGACAAAATTCCTCTTAAATTGCTCACTTGACGTTTTGAAAGAATAATTCAACCAATCAGTGAATAGCCCCCAACAATATTAGTAAAATGTTTAGTCAGCAGTCAAATATAATAAACTGAATATATTTCACAGATTATAATTAGATTATTTAATACGAATGTGTCATATTTAAGAAACCAAAATGATAGTTTTGGAATTATGATATAAACATAAGGAAATATCGCGACATCTATATGTTAAAAATGAAATTATTTTAGCACGATTCTTTTATAAATATAACGTTTACTACTGTCTCCTTACTGCAATGGAAAATTAAAAAAATAAACTGGCGAAACCGCTGGAATGGTTCACCAATGATGAGCCAGGCCCTCCCAATATTTTTCATTTGCATATATATATATACAAGATCTAAAAAGAGAGCCCAGTACTATATCAGAGCAGGATAGTAGATTAAACTGGCATAACTGCTGGAAGGAGGGTTCACCACTGATGAGCCAGGCCCACCACTCAATATGTTCCATTGCATAAAGGACAGTAGAAAGTTTATTATTTTTTAATATCGCACTAGATACTACAATTCTCCTATATATATGTTTTGTCAAATGTACCTATAATTATATGTATTTCTTGAAGTAAACGAAAAAATTGCGCTACAAATTATAAAAATAAAAATACAACCTTTCGCAATGAGTTTCTTTTATTATTTTATTATAATAAAAGAAACTCATTGCGAAAGGTTGCATTTTTATTTTTATAATGTGTATTTCTACTGTCTTCAAAGCTTATGTCCATAGTTCATTTAAAATACATTTTTCAATAGTTCATCATCGGTTTAAAAACAAAACAGCCTAATGCAATATTAAAACGGTATTTTAGATTAAACTGGTGAAACCGCTGAAAGGGTTCACCACTGATCAGCTAAACCCTTCCTATTTTACCATTGCAATAAGGGCAGTAAAAAATTGTTATATTTTAAAAAGAAGTTTACGCGCCAAAAAAATAGTTTAGTTTTATTCTAACTGTATTTAAGGTAAAAATGTTAATTATATCTGTCCTGTTGTTGACGGAGCTGTACCCAGTTTTTAACATTGAATGAATTCAATGACAACCAAAAAAACTTGGTTGACAGGGTACAAGACAATTTCTTACGGAGACTTCTAAATTTACCCAGATATACTCCTGGTTTTATTCTACGTATGGAGTGCGGAAGAACGTCACTGGGAGTTACGGTGCTGAAACTTACACTCGGGTTCTGGCTTAGAATTCTAAATATGAACAGCAGCCGACTCCCCCATATATGCTTAGCTCAACTATATGAGATATCAAGAAATAGAAATATATATATTGGACTTGCGGAAAGTTTGGCCAACATACTCAACTCAACAGGATTTTCTTCGTTTATTAACTGCAACGATGCAAGGATTATCCGGCAAGAAATACCATTAACAACTAAAATTGCAATAGAACAATCTATTCAAAGTGATCAGGCAAAAATAGAGAATTCTAAATTTTACCCTCATTATAAGTATTTACACAGTTCATTCCGAATTGAAAACTATTTACTTAGCAACTTTCCATTCCCAGTAAAACGCTATATCGCACAACAGAGAATACTATATTCGTTTTTCAAGGAAAACCATACAAACATTTTCAAAGAGGGTGATAAGATTTGTGATCTCTGCAAAGAAAATATGGAAACTGAACTATCTCATTATATCTATGAATGCCAAGATATTAGTGAGGAGAGAAGGACATTCTTTTCAATGGTAGACACCAGCCAACTTAGGTCAATCCAAATGATGTTAACCAGTGCCCAAACAAGCAGACTAGTTGCTCAGGCCCTATATAATTTTTACAAGGCAGTAGGTGTAAAGAGGGAGAAAAGAGAACTTGGAAGCTATTGTTCTTACACCTCAGAATGATGACGAAACATCGAGGGGCCATCGTGTTGGTCGACGATGAGATTGCGGAGCTGGTAATATGGATGGCTGTGCTGGAGTAAACCTCCTTTTTTGTGTCTGGATGCTATATTTATGGCGAACTAAATAACTTGGTCCCTATTTCTGCTCCGCGCTTATGGAATTGAAGACTTGGGGCGATGGCGTCGACCTTTCATATTAAATCTTACTTTTCCTTATTACTAATAATTGTATATAGCTGCAGAACTACTGGTTTCCTGTGCTGCTCTTTTCCTGATATTGCACCTTGTACGGAGAATCTGTATAAGACTAATGTCTTAATAAAGGCTTTGTGTGTGTGTGTGTGTGTGTGTGAATTCAATGGCTTCTGGTACCCACCACTCTACATGTTTTTTTGTTTACGAAGTAGGTCGCGATATGATTCCAATCTCTATACTATAGGATGAGCGCCAAAATAACTAAGCTCATCTTTCTTGTTAAATAAGTACGAATTGACCAATGCTATGCTTTACGAAACTAATCTACGACCTAGTATTGAATAATATGAAGATAAATTTGTGAATATATTATACGCTCAATCTTTAGATATCAAGTAATTTCAAACAATAACTATAATATAAGAAGACAACAATCCCCGAGATGCGTGATCATAGATACCAAGGGAACTACTCGATTGAAAGTGAGATACATTAAAACTGGTCTATGTCCAGCTAAACTCCTTCTATCGTCAACTTGTTGCTATTCAGCGTTATCTCTCTGTCCCTTTGCTGAGATATCTCTAATCTATAATACAACTAGCCGAATGACCCGGGCAACGCCCGTGTTTTACCCGATTGAATGTTTTGATTCAAATACTATTTGTTACAATTATAAATTGGCGCCTTAAATAATTGCATATGTTAGTTAATAACTATAGCCTATGTGCTTTATCTGTCTATGTACTGTTGGCTTCCGTAGGCGTCTCTTACTGGGAAAAAGAAAGAGAGGATTCCATTTGGTTATTATCTAATATATGCATTTATTTAGGGAGCGACCCGCTCCAACACAATAGTTACAAAGACGAAATAGCGAGTGGGGGGGGGGGGGGGGCAAAGGTGCGTGATCGTAGCCGACCAATAGGAGGGCGCCATTCCAAAAAAAAAAAAAAAGCAAACCGTGACAGAGTTGATTGATTAGGAGATGAAGAATGGCGCTCGTAACTGTATATAGAATACTAGACGAATGGCCCGGGCAACGCCCGGGTTTTACCCGAGTGCGAATATATTTTAAAAACGTTTTAATCTTCATCTAGATCTTCATCTTGTCTACACCTTGTATACATCTTGCTTCCTAGGGTTGCCTAGAGTGGCCGCTATAGACAGGGTGGTCTGTATAGACAGGTGGATGTATCACACAGCTGGTAACAGGGTTGCCTAGAGTGGCCGCTATAGACAGGGTGGTCTGTATAGACAGGTGGATGTATCACACAGCTGATAACAGGGTTGTCTAGAGTGGCCGCTATAGACAGGTGTATGTATCACACAGCTGATAACAGGGTTGCCTAGAGTGGCCGCTATAGTCAGGGTGGTCTGTATAGACAGGTGGATGTATCACACAGCTGATAACAGGGTTGTCTAGAGTGGCCGCTATAGACAGGTGTATGTATCACACAGCTGATAACAGGGTTATCTAGAATGGCCGCTATATACAGGGTGGTCTGTATAGACAGGTTGACGTATCACACAGCTGATAACAGGGTTGTCTAGAGTGGTCGCTATAGACAGGGTGGTCTGTATAGACAGGTGGATGTATCACACAGCTGATAACAGGGTTGTCTAGGGTGGTCGCTATAGGCAGGGTGGTCTGTATAGACAGGTGTATGTATCACACTGCTGATAACAGGGTTGCCTAGAGTGACCGCTGTAGACAGGGTGGTCTGTATAGACAGGTGGATGTAACACACTGCTGATAACAGGGTTGTCTAGAATGGCCGCTATAGACAGGTGTATGTATCACACAGCTGATAACAGGGTTGTCTAGAGGGGGGCAGGGAGGACACGTGTTCGCCGGCAGCCAATGGGCGCGCATTCTATCCGTGAGCTTCAGACAGAATAAGGCAATTATATATATAGATAATGCGGCTTATGATTGTAGAACGATGTTTGACAATTTTACCGCCAATGTTTCTTTTGAACGAAAAATCGTAATTTATTTTAAGGAGAAATAACGATTATTTCTATCCTTAGGGATGAAGTATGAAAGGATGAATCCCTGGACACTTTTATTTTTCCGTTAATAATTACTCTTAACAATTCATCCTTTCATACTTCATCCCTAAGGATAGAAATAATCGTTATTTCTAATTAAAATAAAATTTACGATTTTTCGTTCAAAAGAAACATTTGCGGTAAAATTGTCAAACGTCCTAATCTACTTAATTCAGCTCTCACAATTAAAGATTCATTTTGATTTTTCCGCAATCATTAATTAGCTAATGTAAGTCATACTTTGGACATAACGAATTAGAGAGCTTCAAGTTTCAATTATATTGTAAGGTAATTAATTAGACAAATTGAATTTATCGATAAGATAGAATATTTTATTTATGAATCTGAAGATCAAAATCTGAAAGAAAGGCTAATCACATTCTTTTACTAAAACAAAATATACAAGAGGGGGTCCGTGGATGGTCTAAACTGTTGGTTGTCCACCGCTGCGGCCCGGGTTCGATTCCCGCATTGGGCACTTTTTTTCTGATAAAAAAAAAAAATTATTCAATGGCCCCCGATTATTGCAAAAGTCCAACCCCACCACGAGTGCAAGTAACCAAACGGGGCTCTGGCACATTTGTAAGTGCAAAGTCGAACTGCTTTTCACATGTGTAGACATGTGGTGCACTTACAATAAAAGCAGTCGCCTACTTCTACCCCACATGATTATCATGGCCTATACCACGTGTACTAGGGATAAGCAATATATATATACAAGAGTTCTTTTTCTCGCGACCAGCGCGCCGATACACGCGCACGCGATTAATAAATGTTACAATATATAAAAGTCAAATAACTATGTAGACAAATAAAAGATTAATCTTTATTTATGTTTTATTTACATGGATTACCTGTAAGTATGTTTCATACAGACTTCTCACCTTGAATTGTGACCAAAACCAGTCTGTATCGATCAAGTCGTAAAGTACTCCAAGCGTCCTTGAAGTCTCAGTGAAAACAAATAAATAAAAAGTTTTAAAGCTTTTTCCTCGTTTTGGAGACAAATAGTTCATTTAAGATCCCAATAACCTGATATATTTGACCAATGACCGTGTATCAATAGTTCTGTCACACTTCTGATCAATGTTTTCTAATATTTTCCCCGTCACAGATTTATTATTATTATTTAACAGTTGGGAGAGACACGCCATATCCACAATTAGGATAATTGCGTGTATATCTGAAATTATATGCAATTAACACAATTGAACGTTTTGCATATAGTAATTAGAAATAGTAGCTTGAAATATGTAAAGTCAATACTTTCGCCATAAAATATACAGCCTGCAGAATCTATTAAACTTGATGTATTGGTCTTTATTGTGTAAGCAACTTGTTTTGTATTAGTCAGGTAAAGTTGGTTTTCTTCCCTTAGATCAGAAGTTAACGGACAGTTTAATAGAAGGTGTTCAGGGTTTTGTTTTTCGTTTCCACAAGTGCACTTTGTGTTCTCCATTTCACACACACACAAAAGCCTTTATTAAGACACACAGGTCTTACAGAGGATTCTCCTTGGGGTTACAAGACGGAGAAACCTATGAAAGTGGGAAATAAAAAATGGAGAAAGATTATATACATATGGTAAATATATACAGATTATAAGAAAGAATAAAAAATAAGAAGAATAAAAAATAATAATAATAATAAAATGTGTTCTCCATTTCTTTAATCTACTCTGTTACAATGGGTACGTTTTTTAATCATTAGTAAGGCGTTTGCTGATCTTAAATTACATATTCTTTTGGTCTCAGGAATTGTCGAATGTTTTTCTTTATCAAACAATAACATGGTTGTGAAAGTTGGATATTAGTTGATATTTTTACATCTAAAAATACCAATAACAAATAAAAACATTAAGACGCTAATGTTTTTTTCACACATAAATCAAACTTCTATTGTCCTTACTGCTATGAAAAAATATTGGGAGGACTTGGTTTATCAGTGGTGAACCCTCCCAGCGGTTTCGTCAATTTAATCTACCAGACCGCTTCTTGAGAACTCTGATACTGTATTGGATCATTCTGCTTTTATATGATACACTGAAGGGTGGAATCTTAGAAATGGTATTTAAGCAAATTATGGACCTACGCTTTTAGAACAGTAGAATTACCTATAAATATTTGCATCAAGCAATACTCTTCCGCAAACAATAAGATCAAGTTAGACTAGATGAGCACTAACGCGCCATCTATATATAACGAATGAAGACATTATATGATGCAAAGTAAGGACAGTAGAAGTTTGATTTATTTGTGAAAAAAACATCCGCGTCTTAATGTCTTCATTCGTTATATATAATTGGCGCGTTATTGCTTTGTGTTAATTTATGCCTAACTGGCCTTGTCCTTATTGTTTGCGGAAGAGCATTGCTCGATGTAAATATTTGAATGTAATTCTATCGTCCTAAAAGCATATGTCCATAGTTTGCTTAAATACAATTTATATGATTCCACCCTTCAGTGTAACATATAAAAGCAGAATGATCCAATACAGTATTGAATCATTAAGGAAACGGTCAGGTAGATTAAAATTGGCGAAACCGCTGAGAGGATTCACCACTGATGAACCAAGCCCTCCCAATATTTTTCATAGTAGAAGTTTGATTTATTTGTGAAAAAGAAACATTCGCGTCTTAATGTCTTCATTCAGTATTTTATTTTTTATTTTTCCTCTAGGAGTTTCAGTGGGGTGTGTAACAATACTAATGATGATAAGATGATTGCTCTATGAATTCCTTGATTTCACAGAGGTTGGCTTATCATCATCCTAACTTCCTCCCCCTATCTCCACCTGGCGCCACTGGTGCTCCACCAATTAAACAAGATTTGGAATTGATCGACTCCATAGCTTCAAGGATGAATATTTCCATTTAACTGCTTTCCCTTCCTAAGTCCCATACTTATGTTTTAAACATTCCTTTTATCCTGAATTTATTTATTTCAACACACAAAACGCGATATCCCGGCTACGGATAATTGCGTCGATTTACTTTTTTTTTAAACAGAAACAGTTATAAACATATTGTACAAGAAAAAGTAAGAAAAATAAAAAAAGAGAAACAGTAATATATATTAGGAACCTGAACCTGAATTTTATCCTGAATGGTATCTTAATTTATCCAACTTTATTCTGAATTTTGTTGTTTACTGTTGACCCCATTGACATTTAAAATAAATTTAAATGCCATCTATTGATAAAATTTGTAACAATAATTTTTGGCAATGTGTTTCTTTTCAATAATTTCATCAAATATTATCTCTACAGACCTTACTGCAATGATAAAATTTGTTGAGCGAGAGGGCTTGCCTCATCAATAGTGAACTCACTCAGCAGTTTCGCCAAATTAATCTCCAGACCGCTCTACTATTGTATTGGATTGGTTTGGTATATAGCCTGGTTTTACTATGGAAGGCAGAGGTCTGGATATTAATTTAGCGAAACCGCTGAGAGGTTTCATCACTGATGAGCCAAGCCATTTCGTTCAACAACTTTTATCATTGTAGTAAGGTCTGTAGAGATATTTGATGATAAAGTTTAGAAGAAACACATTTCCAAAAATTTATTGCTACAAATTTTATAGATCTTTTACAAATCTTGAATCTTTGATAATTTGAACCTATTTTCTATATCCAATACTTTGTGCCTATATAAAAAAAGCCTGCCATTTTCCCTCATTAGTTTAACTTTATTTGAATTATCAAACTTTGTATAATCTTGATTTTTCTGTTGTTTTACAAAATTAAAAAGTTTGTCTATTCTGAAATAACAGCATCTCAAGACACGTTTTATAAGAAAATTGTTCAAAATTACTCAGCGTGGTACAGGCTGTATATAAACGACCAAATATTTGATCCAAGAAACTTCCTGAGATTTCAAGAAATGGGTATTTTCAATGAATAATCGAACAAATAATTTTTACTAAGCTCATATATTTTTCGCAATATTTGATATTAAGGAAGCAATATGATGTCTCTGATACAAGATCTTAAAACCTATATCTGCGATTTTTTATTGAAAAGACATATATTGGATCACAATATCATTTATTTTACCAATATTTCAGTTGGCTGAACGCCAACCTTTATCAAGGTATTATAACGTATTGTAGCAAAGTATTTATTATTTTTTTAACATATTATTTTAATTTTGATGTCTATATATATATTATTAAAAAAACTTCCCTCACATAGCGCTTCTCTTGTATTTAATCATTTTTTAATTTGTGCTTGGTTTAAATAAATTGCTGTGTCATCCTGAAGTTTGTCTTTCCTAATTTTCTACGTTACAATATTAATGTGTGTATTGGTAAAATAAATGATATTTTGATCCAATATATGCCTTTTGAATTAAATATTTATTTATGGATTGCGCTCTATTTTCAAAACAATATCGACGATTATAAAAAATAATAGTAGAATAACTCTTTCAAGTTACTGGAACTTCTATTTTTTATCTCTCGAAAGTGTACTTCAAACACTAAATAGGAAATTCTCTCTCCGGCTTATTTGTAACTTGTCCCGAAACCTTGGTAGAATCGAAGAATGTTCCTCTATCACAATACCCCCTTCCAAGAAATGTTAAGTTTCGAAACAATCTCGACAAATTTTTATATCCTTTTCATCAGGAAGAGATTTTTAGATTTTTTTAAATTCCTTGATCCATATAGAAATATATGACTTCCTTACGACCGTTCTTAATACAATTTATTTTTTGGATACCATATCTAAAGCGGCACACCTAATTACACGCTTGTTTGGCGGTACAACTACTACAGTAGGAAGGATACAGAGAAGATTAGCATGGCCTCTGTGATACCAGTTCGGCGGTACAACTACTACAGTAGGAAGGATACAGAGAAGATTAGCATGGCCTCTGTGATACCAGTTCGGCGGTACAACTACTACAGTAGGAAGGATACAGAGAAGATTAGCATGGCCCCTGTGATACCAGTTCGGCGGTACAACTACTACAGTAGGAAGGATACAGAGAAGATTAGCATGGCCTCTGTGATACCAGTTCGGTGGTACAATTACTACAATAGGAAGGATACTAAGAAGATTAGCATGGCCCCTGTGCAAGGATGACACACAAAATCGTGAAGCGTTCTAAAGTGGCGCACAAAACATATGTAATACTCGATAGCTCGACTTTTGTACTTCAAGTCTGCCATAGTCTCCGTTTGATTACTTGCACTCACTGGTAAAGGGTTGTACTTCTGCCAGAATCAAGGGGCCATTGAAGAAATTTTCTCCTCAGAAAAAAAAAAAAAAAAAAAAAAAAAACGGTGAAAATCCACCTATGTAATTTTTTAAATATTATCCTTAGTACACGTGTTAAAGATTATCATAATCATGGTGGGTAGTTAGCGACTGCTTTTACTGTAAGTGCACCACATGTCTACACATGTGAAAAGCAGTTCGATTTTGCACTTACAAATGTGCAAGAGCCCCGTTTGATTATTTGCACTCACTGGTGGTGTTGAACTTTTGCAATATTCGGGATCATTGGAGCATTTTTTAAATTAGAAAAGAGGTACCCAGTGCGGGATTCGATCCCGGGTCGTAGCGGTCTAAAACCAATGGTTTAGACCATTCTTCCACCGACCCCCAACCGATGTAATGATAAAGGGAAGGGTTAAGACCGTTAATGATAAACTTTGTGTAGAAAAGGAATTGAAGACAAGGTCCATTATGTGGTAATGTATTTGGTGTCTCTCTCGATAAAACTAATATCACTAAGAACAGAAAATGAACGTTTAAGTTTATATATATTCCGATAAATGGCAATAAACAATCTTGCAACATTAATTTGCATAATCAAGATATGTTCTGGCATAATATTTTTCACCTCTTATCTTATTTTCTTCACCAATTCTTATGGAATTTTACGACAATGTGGTTAGCTGTAAAAACGGCGTAGTTCGGGAGCCCGTGCACCTTTCAGACAAGCTGTCAGAATGGTGAGGGAGGCACTAAAAAAAAAAAGGTCAGACGATCCTGGGGTAAACTTGGCCTACATCATCGAACAGGAAGTCGTCTGCTGAGGCCACATATGCTTCTAATTACTACCCAGACGACGCTTCTATTGACTCCCCTTCGGAAATGTGATCTTCTGACAAGTTTTTCCTTCTCCCCCCCCCCCACCACCACTGAGTCTACGGAATGTTAACTTCACAGAATTCTTTTTTTTGACTATCGATTTGTATTCGTCTGTTAATTTTCCCTAAACTCTCGTCTGCTTTTCTTTAAATCGTCTGCTTTATATATATATACACTATATAAAAAAATCGACGCACCAAGAAGGAGTTGTCAGATTAGGACGAAAATTGGTGTATGTAAAGAGCATGTATAGGGGGAAAAACGATTAAAATTTCAGAACAATTAATTGCTTTATTTTTCAGAGTTTGATCGTCATAAATTGAGAATGTCAATATGTCGTTGGACCCCCACTGGCCTGCATGCAGGCTGCCACCCGGCGTGTCATGGACTGATAAAGATTCCGGATGGTGTGCTGCGGGATTTCTTGCCAAATTGTCTCCAGCTGTCGGGCTAAATAGTCAAAATTCCGGGATGGTTGCAATCGCCTTCCCATCACGTCCCAGATGTGCTCTATGGGCGAGAGATCAGGCGACCTTGCTGGCCACGGAAGAGTTCGGCAAGATTGAAGACAATTCATAGTAACACGTGCCGTGTGTGGCCGGGCATTATCTTGTTGAAAAGTAAGCCCGGGGTGGTGTGAGAGGAACGGCAACAAAACAGGCCGTAGAATGTCATCTACGTAACGTTGTGCTGTCAGGGTGCCAGGAATGACTCCCAATGGGGTCCTGCTATCAAATGAAATGGCACCCCAGACCATAACGCCCTGTTGTGGACCTGTGTGGTGTTCGACAGTAAGGCCAGGATCCACACGCTGCCCAGGACGTCTCCAGACACGTTTGCGACGGTCGTCAGGACACAGTAAGAAACGGGACTCGTCACTAAAGACTATACGTCCCCAGTCAGCGCAGTTCCAAGTTGATCGCTCCCGACACCACTGTAGTCGGACTTGTCGGTGCACGGGTGTGAGGGGTAGGCATCGTAACGGTCGGCGAGCTCTTAGATTCCGCTCTCTCAGTCGCCTGTTGATGGTCATTTTGGACACTTGTGTGCCGGTCACACGTTGGATGGTAGATAACGTGGATTCCGGTGCTGCGACAGCCATTTTGACAATTGCTCTCTCCTCCCGTTCTGTTGTTGCCCTTGGTCGACCGCTGCCGTCCTGACGTTGCATACTTCTGTTGTTGACCCACTTTTGCCAACATCGCCTAATAGCCGCATCACTTCGACACAGATGTCGCGCGATTAGTCGATTAGACCAACCAGCCTCTTTCAATCCAATGGCACGACCAGCTTCAAACTCTGACATATGTTCGTAATGAGCACGAATCTTTCGGCGAGGCATTGATACAGTAGAAATAGGCTTACTGCTAAAATATTAAACAGAAATTCTGAAAATCAGCTCGTGCCGCGCCGAATATTGAGTCCAGAATGCTCGTGCTGGATGCGCAGTTCAGATGCGCTGGAGCTCTTGCTTTGCATAATTCGGCCACCAAATTTCAATCATTTGCATTTTTGGTCGAAACCTCCATGTATACGTATTAAAATATACAAGTATCAATTCTGTCACCGTTTGCTTTTGTGAATGGAATAAATACCCAAATATGGCCATTTCTTATAACCATCGGTGGTTCAGTGGTAGAATGCTCGCCTGCCACGCGGGCGGCCCGGGTTCGATTCCCGGCCGATGCATTTTTTTATAATTTTTAAAACTCATTTATATTATTATTAAAATATACAAGTATCAGAGTCATCAATTCTGTCATCGTTTGCTTTTGTGAATGGAATGCTTTTACGTAATATACGTAAAATACGTAACTAATATGACTGAAATTTTAGCAGTATGTATAGTAGAATCTGGAAAAACTTATATTGAATATTTCAGGTCTCTAACCCGAATATTCTTCGAGTTATTTGCAAATTTGAGTTGCAAATTTGCTCTTTCGCTCTCAAGCAGCGCCTCTAGCGGTGAAGATGGAAGGTAATATCAGCTGACCTAATGTACATGTAAAACGTGTTTTAACAGGACATAGAAAAAATATGGAAGAGATATTTGTCGCATTTTTAGCCAAGAAAACTTGAAATTGACAGGTTCTGGGCAAAAATAGTTGCTTTTTTTAGTCAGAAAATGATTATGACAATATTGCTGTATCATATTTGATTATCAGATACAAAATTATATCCGGAAAATTTCCAAAAAGCAGAGACCACGGGTGTAGCCAGTTCATTTTTAGTATGCAGGAACAAAATTCTAACAGAAAAACATTCATTCGAGCAGAAGACACAAAGCCAGATCATCTCTTTATAAAAATATCGCTTCTCAGACACAAAGTTTGAAGCGGGACGTTTCACAAGAATGACATCCACGGCGCCAATTTATAATTGTAACGAATAGTATTTGAATAAAAGCATTTAATCGGGTAAAACCCGGGCGTTGCCCGGGTCATTCGGCTAGTTTTCATATAAATCGTACAACTGCTTCTTGGTGCGTCGATTTTTTTGTTATAGAGTATATATATATAGTAGAATTAAATATATTTATATGAAAAGTAGTTGTAAATTAATGTTGATTAAAACAAATTATTAAATATTATTATTATATGCATTATATATACATGAAATATTCACACATAATTACTCCTTTTAAAAAAGGATACACCTTGTTAATTTTTGTTGATTATAATTCGAACTTGCTTGACACTTGTCATTGAACATTTATACTAATAAATTAAATTTTATTGCCATCTATCGTTAAAATTGTTTACACAAATAAATTTACTGGCAATGCGTTTCTTTTTTAAATATCATCAAATATTATCTCTACAGACCTTACTGCAATGGTATGAGTTATTGAATGAGAGGGCTTGGCTCATCAGTAGTGAACCCTCTCAGCGGTTTCGCCAAATTAATCTCTAGCCCGCTCTACTATTGTATTGGACTGGTTTTGTTATATACCCTGCATTTTCTATGGATGGCAGCTTAGGGGTGTTTAAGGAACTATGGACATAAGCTTATAGGTCTGTAGAAGTACATACATCTAATTTCAAGGTATTGCATCGAGCAAAGCTCTTCCGCAAAATATGTTTTCATAACCAATATATATTAGTAAATTAAATTTTATTGCCATCTATCGTTAAAATATTTTACACAAATAAATTTACTGGCAATGCGTTTCTTTTTTAAATATCATCAAATATTATCTCTACAGACCTTACTGCAATGGTATTAAGGTCTGTAGAGATAATATTTGATGATATTTAAAAAAGAAACGCATTGCCAGTAAATTTATTTGTGTAAAAAATGTATACTAATGTTTAAGAGTAAACATGAAATATTCACACATAATTACTCCTTTTAAAAAAGTCACAAACACAAGAATGTATACACACACTTAATCTTTAGAAAATACACATAAACACACACACAGACTAATACACATACAACACACACATATAATTCCAACCACACACAACAAAAGCAAAATTTATAAATTTTAAGGTCTTTTTCAACTCTTTCTTCTATTTTAATCCAAATATTCATTGGTCGAAGAGATTGGTAGGTGAGTAAACCAGCAGGGACGAAACTACCGCCGGGTTTAGTTTTGACAAGTACCGGCCCGGTACCAATCTCTTTCCATCCTGGTCGAACCATTATGGTTTCCATCAAAACAACACAAAAAATTTTACTCCATCTTACAATAAAATGTTGATATTTTTAAGTGTTTTCCACACAAAAAAAAAAATAAAATAAATTATAAAATTACACAAAATATTACTTTAAAAAATATTTTAAAATGTTCTTTCTTAATAAATTTAAATTGTTTGATAAAAAGATTACATGGTTCTGTCTTTGCTCTTTTTCCTACTCTAATATCTTCAATTCTTCCTTTTTTTCTATGTTCTGCTTCAATGACGAGTAAAGTCCGATGTAATAAGCGTGAACTTGTTATAGCCCTATATTGTTACATAAAGAATTAAAACCTTTTTGATACCCAAATAATAATATTTAATAATTTGTTTTAATCATCATTAATTTACAACTACTTTTCATATAAATTATATTTAATTCTACTTATTCGTTCAGTAATAGCTTGCTATACTGACATTATACTCTCAATTCGACTTTATACTCTTAAATCAACATCGAAATTTTCGATATCTTTCCTTGAAAAAATATTATAAAACCTTTTATATATATATATATATGAAAAAATAGTACAAATATAACATTGTACTGGGATAAGGTGCATAAATTAAGAAAAAGGCATCTCCTTATCGTGCAACTGAAAGTTTTTTTTTTTTTGGTCGTTGAGGTACAGCTTGCACCACGCTGATGAGGGCCAACAGCCCGAAACGCGTCCGTGGTTAGCTTTTCTTGATTAATCAAGAATGGGTATTTGGCCAATTCTGGAATAATTAAAAATCAACGAGAATAGTTGATATTTATTCCGATAGATGGCGCAAGCCATCAGCAACTTTCAGTTGCACGATAAGGAGATGCCTTCTTCTTAATATATATATATATATATATATTAAAATAAAGAAGGCATCTTATATATATATGTAATGTGGTGAGGGCCTGGTAGCCTCTTGTAGAATCCTGTCGACTAAAACTGTGGTGAAGTATCCAGTCGACTTAAACTATGGTGTGAGTCCCTGTCAACCCTCGCTATACTGTGTTGACCGAGAGTAACAGTCAGGATGGGGAGTTTCCCAGTACCTCTCTGCACCTTGGAAGACCTTTTACAGTTCTCACAAAGTACAGGCAGTCGTGGTCGAGGCAGAGTGGAAAGCTTGGGAATGTCCACACAAAAAACGAAGACACAGTTGCACTAAGAAAGTTCCGTGAACAGATCAAAGTTGAGCTAGGAGCGAAAGATGGAGAGATAGAAGATTTCTTACTGGTCTACATGATGGATGAGATGGACCTGGGGTACGACCGACAAGGGCTCGCGCTGATGCTGAACTGACTGTATTTTTAGCTAGGACGGGGGCTTTATATACCGTTTCTGAGAAAGGGGGTTTTGCATTTCAACAGATGTGAAGAGTGTGGGTCGTCTGGTGACAATCTAAACTGGCGCCGTGGCAGTTTCCATTTTTAGACCTTGTTGTGGGAATTCTAAATCTATCTCGATTTTAGACGTTATGACTTCTATATCTTGCTTAGCTCAACTCTTAATATATTACAGAGTTTTATTTATTTATCCTCAGTTTGTACCAAGTACAATACATATGATGATGTAATGATACATGTCAATCATGCGTATAATCATTTGCAGATGTGTTTCTATTATACAACATGAAAATCTTGTTATAAGTTATATACAATATGGGGTTGTTGGTTTAAATTACCATATATATATATATAAATGAATGTTTGTATGTTTGTTTGTATGTATGTCCGGTATACAAATTCGCAGTAGTTCACTAATTCAAAGTTCACTTCATCAATTATTAAAACTATATATTTTTAGTCAGAAAATGATGATGACGATATTGCTGTATCATGTTTGATTATCAGATACAAAATTATATCGGGAAAAATTCCCAAAAGCAGAGACCACGGGTGAAACCAGTTCATTATTTTGTATGCAGGAACAAAATTCTAACAGAAAACATTCATTCGAGCAGAAAACAAAAGCCAGATCATCTTTCTATAAAAATATAGCTTCTCAGACACAAAGTTTGGAGCGGGACGTTTCACAAGAGTGACATCCACGGCGCCAATTTATAATTGTAACGAATAGTATTTGAAAATCTAAATAATATAATTTTCAAATATCGTTGTGAAAATTTACATATTTATTTTTATATTTTAAAAACACACAAAGTTTGGAGCGGGACGTTTCACAAAAGTGACATCCACGGTGCCAATTTATAATTGTAACGAATAGTATTTGAATAAAAACATTTAATCGGGTAAAACCCGGGCGTGGCCCGGGTCATTCGGCTAGTATGTTATAAATAAAAAATGAATAGAGATTTCCTACTTGAATTTAGATCATGTTGAGGATTATGGTAATGTAAGTTATTTGCTGGTTCTTTTTAGTACTATATGGTATTGGTGATGCAGTCGTGGCAAGAATCTTGAAAGTAAAATAATAAAAATAGTAAAGATTAGAAATCGCTTTAATTGAGCTTATAAGATATACAAAAACATAATTTGATAAAAGTACTGCCTGGCTTAAGGCGTAAGAATAAAAATGAAAAGCTTATTTACATAATGTACAAAGGTTTTGAGCCGGCCATCGGGAAAGAGAGAGAGAGAAAATATCTTTATTTACGGGCTACTAACCAAAAGTTATGATTTTTGAGCCCAAAATCGATGTCAGGTGGCAAGGGACCCTAGGATGTGGAAGCAGGAGATGTCTCGCAGGGGTGGTGGAAACGTTGGGCAAGCAGGGGAATAGCGCCAGGGTGCAGTGAGGCGGGTGCGTTGAATAGGCCAGGAATCCAGGAGAAGTGGCAGATGGAAATGGAGGCAGAAGGTCCTTGAAGCCTAGAACTTGAGGGCCCTAGACTTCAGGATGGGGCAGCTTGAGGCTCTCGCCTCGTGCTTGTCAGGAAGGCCCTGGGAGCAGCAGTTGGCACATTTGGAGGTGCGCTGGTCAGCAATGGATGGGCAGGTTCGGCCTTCATGGCCGTCTTCACCGCAGTGGAAGCACTTAGGAGCTCTGGTGCATTGGGCAGAGTTGTGGCCGAAGCCACAACAGCGGAAGCAGACGCGGGCGCGGATGGACTCCTCGAAGTTGAGGATTACTCCATCCATCACGATCCTCCCGCGAACGCCCAGGGCTCTAAAGGTCTTGAGGTCCACCTCGATGAAGGCGGTGCAGGTCCCGTTTCTGGGTGCAGAACGGTGCGCCACGCGCACCACCTTGTCCCCAGGAAGTTTTCTAACAGCAGCGGTTTCCAGGAAGGTCTCCTCAATTGTGGAGTTGGATGTCTCCTCATCCACTTTGAAGAGGCAGATCCGTGGCAGGATCTCCTTCTGCTGGCGGACCTTCATTCCATTCAACTTGCTGGCCAGGGAGGTTGTAACCTCAGGGATGGTGTCAGGATTGCTGGAATGGAGGACCAGCTTCCCCTTGGTGCGCAGGGAGGCCCAAACGTCTTGGGGGAGAGTGTGAGCAGCGCGGACTGTTTTCAGCATCTCCCTTGG
The DNA here is from genome assembly GCA_030710605.1 of Cordylochernes scorpioides. Classification (NCBI taxonomy): domain Eukaryota; kingdom Metazoa; phylum Arthropoda; class Arachnida; order Pseudoscorpiones; family Chernetidae; genus Cordylochernes; species Cordylochernes scorpioides. Next base: position 138,089,813 of record CP092863.1, read on the forward strand.
GTCAGCCTGTGGGTCATCTGAGATGACCACTGTGTGGGCCGCTGATTTTTCTCCATGAAGGATCACTTGGGCGGCCGCAGGCTTGGAGACGTGGGAAGGCACAGGTTTTGAAGGACCATTCAGGTTTGTCCTCTTTGCAGGCGGGTTGGGAGCTTCAGACTGCTTCCTTTTGGTTGGAGCAGGAGCAGGCAGGGTGGAGGCAGGCTTCTTGGCAGGGAGAGCAGCAGGAGCAGGAGTGGCGGGCTTGATTGGGTCAGTCTGGGAGCTGGTTTCATTGCAGGAAGGAGCAGGGCAGGTTTGAGTGCCGCGGCAAGCAGTCTTGGGCTTGTTGGCCTCCTCAATTTCGTCCAACTCTGCGAAGGACTCGAGGGTGTCAGTGAGGTTCTCTACATTGGTAGCGAGGGCCTTGATCATTTCAGTCCGCGAGGCGATGTAGCGGATCAGGTCCTCATGCAGGGATTTCAGGGCAGGATGGCCAATGGAGCTCAGGATGCTGCAGTTGCGTGAGATCACCATCTCATCTTCCCTCTCCAGGTCGGCGACGTTCACGATGCGGGTTGTAGGCTTGTAGGCCTTCTTTTTCTTCTTGGCAGGATTCATGTCAAGAGCGACAATTATTAACAGGTCAGCCAAAACGACCACGAGGGCCATCGGGAAAGAACAACAACGAGTTTTTATAGGGGAAGCATGACCTCTGGCGGTCGATTTAACAGAGTATTTGGATCTATGAAATATAAATTTGAATAGAAAATATTTTAAAATAACATTTCCCCCCTGTGAAGAAAATAATATGGGTTAATTGAGAGGAAAGTGATAAAAATATAGCTTTAAAAAAAAAAAAAAGATAAAATGATTGATGTAATGAAAACAACATGAGAAGTGATATTCACTTATTATATTGGTTTTTGGATAGTAACCAATAGACAGGAAAGTACAAAATGGTATAAAGTGTGAATGATTATTTAAAAAGTGAGAAATAAAAGGATGATATTCCTTGATCATATTGGCTTGTTGTGAGCCAATAGATTGGAAAAGTAGTGAGAAAATGGTACACATATATTATTAATGAGGAAGAAAAATAAAATGCAGAATTATTAAAAATTATATAATTGAAAATTTTAAGAAAAGATAACATAGAAAACAAATTAATTGTATTGGTAAAGGATAGGCAGCAACACTTTATTTATTATCATTTACAAAGCACGCGATATCCGTCTTGGACATTTGCATGCATACACAAGTTTGGGAGCTTATTTACAGTAATTATTAATATGATTTTAGTTATTATAATAAAAATTATTAACATATTTGTCAGTTAGTTAACGATTTAATTACCCTATAATGAATATTAGTGAAAATCACAGATATAAGAACAGAAATTTAGAGCTATTTACAGCATATAACTATATATCAGTTATTACAGCCCAGGCTATCTATTACTAAAAAACATTCTACAAAATCTATTAAAATTTATATACATATATCTATTATTAACTATTTGATTTAGACAATTTATATTTATTTGATTTTTGACTCTCAAGTCCTCTACAAGTCGACAGTCCGTTAGAATATGTACAGGATTTTCTTCTTCTGCACCACATGAGCATTTAGGCGAATCCGTCTTTCTGACTTTATACAAATATGATCTAACGTTACCGTGTCCAGTAAAAAATTGGACATTGTAAAAATTTGGCTTGACATATTTGGGTATTTGGGAATCAGTGAAGAAGGACTTGAAAATGGTATTAGTCTTCTCATAGTATTTCTGCAATTTTTCCCTTATATAATTAGAAATTATATTCCTACTTGAAGAGTCAAATCGGTTGTAATTTATTTCGGTTTTCAACATGTTAGATTCAATATATTCAGTAAGTTTGGGGACTTGTGCAAGTATATGTGTACAATCAGATGATGTTGTACTGTAGGCCTGTATACAATGTTTTAATATACTTTATTGAAGAGAATTTAGTTTGTCCTTAGACCTTTTGTTTATGAATGGATACCATATTGGATAACCATAAGTAATTTTACTTCGATATAATGTCTTATACAATATCAGTCTTCGTCTGAAGTCTAGACCCCATGCTTTCTTTGTCAGGCCAAATAGGTATCCACTAGCTCTAGTTACTTTATGATCATTTCATTAATGTGAGGCGTAAAGTCCAGTTTGCTTCTGACTAGGTGATTTTTAATAGTCACTCCTAGGATCTTAAGTTCTTCAACCGGTTTAATTAACTTGCTACCTGAGACTATTATATCGCTATTGCATTTATATAAATATAATATCTTTGTTTTTTCATCTGACAATTTTAATTTACGACTTTCATACCACATATTGATTTTTCTTAATACATTATCTATTGTCTTTCTTAGTTGTTCAGGAGTTTTATTCCAACATATTAACGTAATACCATCTGCATATCCTATTGTTTCACAATTATCATCCAGATTATTATTCAGTATCTCATTAATAAGAATATTCCATAATGTGGGAGACAGTGGTCCTCCCTGTGGACATCCTTTACTTAGTTTCTTATTAATTTCAGTTGAGGAATATCTAAATCTTATTCTTCTATTATCAAAGTATGATTGTAGAAGTTTTATCATTGAAGCCTGCACACCATCTTCATCTAGTCTTTTCATCAAGGCCGGCCACCATGCATTATCAAACGCTGCACTAATATCCACTGCAATTATTGCTGCATATTCTCTTGTTTTATGTTCTAACGCAATTTTTATTATTTCAGTTAGTGCAGTAATAGTATATTTCGATCTTCTAAAGCCATGTTGTCGATCACTTAGTAAATTAAAATCTTCATAATATTTTATTATTCTGTTATTAATTATTTTTTTCAAATATTTTAGAAATGTTGGAATTAAGACATAAAGGTCTATAATTTTTAAAGTTATTAAAATCTGTTTTTCCCGGTTTCGGAATAATTATTGCCTCTGCTCTTTTCCATTCAGCAGCAAGACTTGATGATTATAAGAAAATAAGCCATTTGTGAAAAAGCAATAAGTTGAGACAAGATTAATGTACAAAAGGCAAATGTGAATACAAGGAATGAACAGGTAAAGATTTTAAAAAGGTAATGGCAAGAATAAAGAATGGTCATTTGAAGAAAAATAATCAAGGTGGATAATAAGAGGTAAAATTTTACATAATTGATATCGCTAAATTTACATATTGGCAGAAACGTTTTTAGACATTAATTACATATGAAATAAGTAATGGGGGTAAAAATGCAAATTTTGAAAATAAAAACATATTGTCAAATAAGATTAAATAAGAAATAGCAAAATATTAAAAGTTTGGGAATTTAAACACAAGTTACATAGGATATTGTGGTCTATGGTAAAAATATGATAAACAATGTCAAAGATAGCTTAATAAAATATTGAAGATGTGGGAAATAGGTAATGTTATTTTGTTGTTGTGTTCCCGGCCGACTGTTTTACATATGGTGTGTTAAAATGGTATAACCTTATTGCAAAAATTAAATAAAAAATGAAATGAGATATATTTAATAACTAATTATACAAAGGAAAATAAGATTTAAAAGGATTAAAAGGTGTGATAAAATTTAAAGGGCAAAAAAAACAACTATGGTAGAATTGATATGCAAAAATGATTTGAGAAAAGGTAAATAACTAAGAAAATAGACATTATATATTGTATGCGAAAACTAAAATAGCAGGAAAAAGTGGGAGCATGGAAGACAGGTAGACAGATATAAAGTACCTTGGAAAGGATGATTCCGGCTTGATTTGAAGACCTCGGGAGATTGCTGGTGTTGGGCGGAAGGTGTGATGGCTGGAGTGGCTGTAGATGACTGGTGTTGCAGAGGATGGCTGGAGTTGATTTCCGGAGATGGCTGTATGGAGTTAACTGGAGATGTTGGCTGGTTGCGTTGAAGCTGACTATTTGGTTGGCATAATGGAATTAAGCTATTTTTGGCTGGAGTGGCATATTAGGTTGATGGCTTTGTTTACAGTATTTGCATATGTGATATTGAATAATATTGATTTTCCCATTTTAAACAGGTAAATATCCTGTCGGCTTCTTGTTATAAAATATATACACTCATAGACAAAATTTTACTAAACCAATTGGAACCATTGGAGAAGAACTGCATTCTACAATGGATTCCTGCCCATGTTGGGATCGAGGGTAATGAGAAGGCGGATGAATTAGCAAAGAAAGCCAGAAGGTTGAGCCAAAGGAAAGAACAAATGTCAGTATTTGATGCTGATGCTTTGGCAAAATACAAGACGATTTAACAAAAGGAAAGATCAAATATGCGAAATAAACTTTCTGAGAGAAGAATTACATAGGCAATAAGGCACGAATGTTTCTTTTACACATAAGACAAACTTCTATTATCCTTACTGCGATTAAAAATATTGGGAGGGCTTGGCTCATCAGTGGTGAACCCTCCTAGCGGTTTCCCTCTCCCAGCTTTATAAGCAGGATCGTCCAATATAGTATTAAAGCTCTAAGAAGCGGTCTGGTAGATTAAATTGGGGAAACTGCTGGAAGACTTTACCACTGGTGAGCCAAGCCCTCCCAATATTTTTCATCGCAGCAAGGACAGTAGAAGTTTGATTTATGTGCAAAATAAACATTCGCATCTTAATGTTTTCCTTTCCTGTGTTTAGATGGCACGTTATTGCTTTATATGGATTCTCCTTCTTTGTAACTTTGCGTATATTAAGAACAAAGCGTCTTCTTAATCGTGCAACTAAAAGTTGATAGTGCGCCATCTATTGGATTAAATATCAACTAATCGTTGATTTTTAAAAATTATTTTAGAATATTGTGACCATATTCCCCTTATTGATAAATTAATAATTATTTCTTACGCAAATACAACTCCACAAGTTAGCGCAAATGACCAAACGGGGCTCTGGTACACTTATAAGTGCAAAAGTCGGACTGCGCGCTTTCTATATGTGTAGTAATTCAAAATATTTTATTGGCACTTTTAGTCAATTTTTACAAAATTTAATCAGAAATTAAACAAAGAATTGTCTATATGTGTAGAGATGTGGTGCACTAGCAGTAAAATCTGTAGCTAACTACCCACCATTATTATCATAGCCCGTACTACGCATTCTAGAGATAATAACAAATATTATGATTTCCTTTTTCATGAGTTAATGGTGGCAGTAAATTAGACTTCCCCCCAAGTCTTATGTCAGATTGGGACAATCACCACTACTGCCATCTACCGACGACTGGAGTCCCAACTAATTACCAGATAATTAGCATAGTCTAATTGACCCGGATTCTCATTTGTCGTCTTCCCAACAGAGCTCACGGTGCCATGAGGACAAGGTATACTCGATGGGAGAAATATTCCATTTAAAAAATTGCCCATCATAAAGTGTTGTGAAGTCTTCCCTTCGTGTCTTTACTGAACCTATAACGGTAAACTTCTATATTGTTTTCCTGGAGGCTCTTTCCTCACCTGTGTTGCTCCTGACGCTTATGTACACTCATGGACAAAACTTACTGACCTAATGGACATGTAAAACGTGTTTTAACAGGACATAGAGAAAAATCTGGAAGAGATATTTTTCGGATTTTTAGTCAAGAAAAATAAATTGACAGGTTCTGGGAAAAAATAGTTGTTTTTTATTCAGAAAATGATGATAACAATATTGCTATATCATATTTGATTATCAGATACAAAATTATATCCGGAAAAATCCAAAAAGCAGAGACCACGGGTGAAGCCAGTTCATTTTTAGTATGCAGGAACAAAATTCTAACAGAAAACATTCATTCGAGCAGAAGACACAAAGCCAGATCATCTCTTTATAAAAATAGCGCTTCTCAGACACAAAGTTTGGAGCGGGACGTTTCACAAGAATGACATACACGGCGCCAATTTATAATTGTAACGAATAGTATTTGAATAAAAGCATTTAATCGGGTAAAACCCGGGCGTTGCCCGGGTCATTCGGCTAGTAGATTATAAACACAAGGTAAGAAGACCAAATCCAAATAAATAAATAGTGTGTAACGTTTCGATAACAGCGTTGTTACCATCTTCAAAGTACTTTTGTCTGAAGATGGTAACAACGCTGTTACCGAAACGTCACACACTATTTATTTATTTGGTCTTATTACCTTGTGTTTAAATTAAAATGTTTGATCTTTTCTAAGTATAACAATGAAGTAAAAATATTTTTAGTTAGAAATATAACCATCCACATATATTTAAATTTTTATATTTTTTAATATCATATATAATCTTAATTTTACAAAAAAAAACTAATAATTTAAATCTTTACTTAGTAAATGGAACACAAAAACGATTTTAAAAACCCTAAATCCATTTCAAAGTACCGGTTCAAAATCACTTTATTAGGTACCGCTCAACAAGAGCAACCTAGTTTATGATAATTGAAACAGTGAATAATATGTGAAGTTCACATATTAAACAAAATTTTAACGCGGGATTCAATCCCGGTTCATGACTGTCGGGAATCGAGGGTGGTACCTACTCGTCCCCATTTCAAAGTAAATTGTAGAAAAAAAAATAATCATTGATATATCGTGATATTTTATTGAAATTTGACCACGTGGAAGGTCCAATTGGCAATAACAACACTTGAAACAAATACAATTAATTCTCTCTCTCTGTTGATTATGATAAAATAAGTTATTTGATAAAATATAATTAAAGAAAGAATAAAAATATATAATAAGAACGATAATGAATAAAATATTACTTTTAAAATTAGAAAAGTTACGAGGAAAATTATTATTACAAAATTTTGATATAATTCAATATTTTTTGATAACGAGAAAATACTGGTACAAATTTAGAAAGAAGAAAGAAGTAATACATGTATATTAAAACAATAATACAAGCTTCATTGTAAATTCATATACCAATATGTTGAAGAATGCAGGTAAGAATTCACCCTGAATACCGAAGACCAGAGGAATCTTGTATCAATCTCAGATGTCAACTCTGGTGTCTACTGATGAGGGCCACAATGTCAACTGGACAGCTTCTTGATCACCAAATCTTGATACACCATCAGCCAACCAGAAGTTGGATAAATATCACGTGATGTGAACTGGACCAACTGATTGGTTGGATTGATAGAAATCAACATTATACCAGTTGTGCTTCTTTTTAGCTCAAGCTTAATATTCTTTAAGAAATCTGTTCCTAATATTGCGTCACGAAATTTATCTAACTTTGACTATCAAAAATGCTCTGATAGCAGAAATTGTCAAGATGTCTCTAACTCAGCTCCATTATATTTATTGAAGGAAAAGCTCCTTATTTCAGTCAATAGGATTCAAATAGAAATGGAGTACCATTCTGATATGACACGACAACAAAAATTATTTAAGTTTTTAATATAATTTTGAAAAATTTAATTAGCAATCTAAACTAGATATGAGCATAAGACCTTTGGAGAATTATAGGTAAAATATTAGTTTACGAATATTAAACACTGGGGTGAAATTGTATTGAAAAGATCAAAGAAAGGACTAAATGATAATCATACATTCCCAACCTATTCAGTTACCTTTTTAATAAATATAGTGGTTTCGGCAACAAATATTTTACATCGTTTTACAGTTTTATAACTGAAGTGTTTTATTATATAACTTGAGGAATTGTAACTAGAAGGTTTTCCCGAGGTTCTTGGAGGAATTTGATGCTTGGTTCCTGATTAGAGCTGTTCCATTAATTGATTAGTTACAACGGAATTGTGATGAGTTCATTGTCATAGTTAGAATCTCTACTTGTGAACTTTGCTCTTTTCTAATTGAAATCACCAGGAATCATATAAAACTTACAAACCGCGTGAATGCCAAGAATAAAAAAGGGACTCGGTGACAATAGCAATCTGTTGACCATAAAGTCTGAATTCTAGGCTGCTGTGTGTAATAGATGCTCCAGATGGAGAGCCGTGACTTCCCTGTGTTCCAGCTCTACTAACGGCGTTGTTTCAGGATCTAGCTAGTGTTAGACAGTAGCTATTGACAGCGGGGCGGGTTTTAGCGCTTACACCTCTGTGATGATCACAGCAGGGGCTGTGGTCATTTACCATTCCACGTTGGGCGGGAGGACCCACTACTTTAACCCTGTGTCACATAACGTGGATTGGTACTCAACTTCTCCTCCGGCAGCTTGGCTCGCTCCACAGACCCAGGACTAGGTACTGATTACTAGTCTGCTGGTTCTGGTGCAAAACTCCAATGGGAGGCCTCGCGTGTGACGTTAAGTCCGGCTTTCAGCGTTGGCAGTGTCAGCAGTTCTGTCTTCGGTCTCTAGTCCGCTCCATTCCACTTTGTTGTCCAATAGTGAACTCAACGAGTTCATCGAGTTGTCGGAATTGGGAAGTTGGGTTCAGGGGTGTGTAGCAATACATGACGGTGTGTGATAGTATAGTCTACCTTTAACCCCCTCTGTGTTATGTATCTAGATATCACGTGGAGCCCTCACCGTGTCTAGTTAACATTTAGGTAAATGTCTTTCTTTAAGCTCCCTCCTTAGTTCACTGAGTCCCTTCTTTATAACTTGGTCTTCACGCGGTATTAGCTACATTTTGGAGAGTGAAATAAAGCAATAATCCTACCTTTAAATATGTAGACATTTCTCATAACTTGAAATAATTTTAATATATAAAAAATGTGGTGACTAAACTCCGTGGTGCAATAACAGTGGAAAGTTATCTTTCCAGCTCTGTGTAACATCTATGGTGTTTAAAGTGTAGTTCTGGTATCTCCATGTTAGATGGACGGAGCTATACCGCACGCCCGCACGATGGACTGTAGGGACCAGGTGTTGGCATCAACGAAGGTCGAAACTTCTCTAACCTATACTTGAGCTTTCTCGATGTACCATAATATTGGTGTGGCCATAATAATGTCAAATCTGTGTATATTACAACAAAATGGTATTTAAGGTAATTGACATGGGATAGAAATGTCTGAAACAAGGAGAACCAAAGTAGTTGTTGAAGGTAAAGAGTACAATTACTGAATATGTAGGACTCAAGTATAAAATAGCATCAATATAATTTGTGTTCTATACTATAATTGAAAATAGATAAAGTTCAAATAAAAGTTATATATAAAAGATAATCCTCTTTCGCAAAAAATTATTAACTTATAACTATTAACTCTTGTGGCGACCACACTTTGCTTCAGTGAGCGCGAACTGGGACAAAGTTTCAATACACATACTACGGGTAATAGAGTGGCGGCCCCACTATGCCTTGGCAAGCACGTGCTGGGAGAACACGTCACTACGCATGCGCGGGCGTAATCCGGAACTTTCTAGCGACTGGCGCGGTAAACAACAAGGCCTGCTCCCAACGGCCGTTACTTCAACCGTTACTTCTTTTCTCTTTATATATTTCTGGCTTTAGATAAATTAATTTTAATTATAATTTTATCAGCGGCCTTTCACAAGCCACACCAATACATCACGCAACCATCCACAAACTTATTAAATCTATGAACTTTCGTACTATCGCTCTTCAATGGGCAAAAGGTGTTTCTCCAATTATAGTTCCATTTCTGTATTGACATCTTATGTTCACATCTTAGTTGGATACTTGATTTTTTTCTGCCTCTTTTCATCTAATGATTTAAAAAATGACTTGATTTGCAAGCTCGATAACTCGTGATTAAAGTTAATACAAGAAACTTTTTGCAATAAGATTTTCTTATATACATAATGTTCCATGCTATGTTGAGGTACCTCGGTTTGCGAGTATGATCCGTTCAAGAGAAATGTCTGTAATCCAAACGAGGAACCTACCTTGTATAAATCTGCCCATCAATATCGGCTGGTCGTCGCTCCGGCGCTGCGTCTTCTCAGGGCACAACGCGGCAGTGAGGCTAGCTCGGCATACCTTGCCCCATCCTGCCCATCCGGCATCGGTACAACAGTCCTGCGTTGCCTGTGGGTCCGGCGACCTGTCGCTGGTCCTGCCGCTGCATCAGGTCTCTGATCTGGGAGGCCTTCACCATGAGCCAGCGGCCTTCTTAACTGCAGGGCTGGATCTTCAGGCATATCCTGGATGATGACGCCCTGGCCATCCTGGGGTCTGCCAAGACACACATCTATAAGTACTTCCTCATGGAACTGAGGAGTGTTCAAGAAGACCTTGTCTGAAGGAGGACTTTCTCAAGGTGGGGAAGCCTTCCTTGCTTAAGAAATTTGTACATGTGTACAACTGTATATATTTATCTACATTTTATCTAGTCTTTTATTATATATTACGCCTTTATTTATTTATTTTTGTAACAATTTATTAGATGGGTCAATAGTTCTACTGCTGTATTGGGAGGCTTGTGGAGGTTGTGTTGACTTAGAGACCGTACTTTGTGTTCTAGAGTACTGGGACCTCGGAAGCCCGGAGTCAACTGGGAGTAGGACCACGCTCTCTTCAGTCCTGCTCCTCCCACAGTGGCTGCTATCCCACCCAGCTCCTGCGGTCTCCTTGGTCCTAGCACGAGCATCAGCGCAGTTGGAAGGCCTCTCGATGGATGAGGAAATCTGGGGTTCTACCACTTGATGGAGGGGCTACAGCTCGGCGCATCATTAGAGCGGATCCACAGCTCGCCGAACTTCTTGCGCCGTACAAGGGAGAAATTATAGAGGCCCTCGTTTCTATTCCCTGGCCTGAAGAGCCTCCTCAAGAAAATGGGAAATGGCCAAAGATCGTACTTCACAGGATGGCCCTGCCAGAGTACTTGCCCCGTAACCCAAACCGCACTTTATAAACATTTCGTAGCTGTCCAAGAAAAGACCATGTGCTCCAAATGTGATTCAGTCTGGCATCCAGGCTTGCCGCTCGCGAGCTTCGAACTCCACCACTTCCTGAGTCAACATCGCGTAGATGTCGCCTTCGTACAGGAGACCCAACGTCGCTGGACTATGTTCGAGACTGTTGCCTACAAGGCTACATAGACCTCTTCGTCCCTCCTACAGCCGTCAGGAGTTGGGGTATCGCCTGCGTCTTTGGGCTGGGCGTCGTCTTCTTGCGGCAACGTGTCCTGCTGCCGGACCACATCGCCATCGAGAGACGCTTACTGGGGAGGTTCTTCCGTCAAAGCCGAACTCCTGGCAAAAGACAGATCCCTTTACGTCTTTCACGGTGGGAACGCCAGGCGGTTTCTATAGGCCATCGGTCCAAGCGGGAGGCCTCCACACCAGAGCTTCTACTGCACGCCGTATGTTGGAGAGCCCGCGCCTGGCTACACTGCCCAACTTCTGCGAAGGTGGACGATTCATTCGGACATCCCCAACACCATCAGATGGTTGTCGCCGCGGCGTTCTCCAGACACAACGCCGATGTTGCAGTTAGGCTGGCCATGTATCCTGACCACTCGACCCGACAGTCCTTCGTCGCTTATGAATCCTGGTCTTTTCGCTGGTCCACCGTTCCGGCCGCTGACTCAGTCCTCTGTTCCCGGAGGTCTTCACATCACCCGGCGGCCCCCTGACCTGTAGTGCTGCTGAACCTTCGAGCGAGGCCTGGATGACGACTTTCTGGACATCCTGGTGTCCGCCAGGGGAGTGAGAGAAGACCCTCTCTGTATAGAGGAGGACTCTCTGAAGATGTAAATGTAAATACACTCATGGACAAAACTTAAGGAAGTTTTACCTTCTAGCATGTATATCGGGATTCAGACAATACCTCTGAAAGATATTACAGTGACCTTTATTGAAGACACACGAGATAACCAAGTGTGAACAAAACTTAAGGAAGTTGTACCTTTTATCATGTATATCGGGATTCAGAAAATAGCTATGAAATATATTACTGTGACCTTTATTGAAGAAACACGAGATAACCAAGTGTGAACAACCTCTGTCTCCTTAAAAATAAATAAATAAAATAGACGACCGGTGGCATCAAAGAATTTCCACTTCCTTAAGTTTTGTCTATGATTGTATGTCTTTATCACTCTCTCTCTCTTTGTATATATTTTCAGGTATAATTTGTATGTTTATCTTTAATTGTTATTCTCGTTGATTAAATATCAATAAAGGTTTTTAAAATAATCAATTGTCTTGATGCATCTCAACAAACAAATGTAAGATTTTTTTTTTTGCTTATCCCTAGTACACGTGGTACAGGCCATGATAATCATGGTGGGTAGTTAGCGACTGCTTACACATGTGAAAAGCAGTTCGACTTTGCACTTACAAATGTGCCAGAGCCCCGTTTGGTTACTTGCACTCGCTGGTGGGACAAATGTAAAATGGACTTTGTAAGTATGATTCCTTACAACAAGTATTTGGGCACTTACAACACTCCAAGATAATTGTTGTTGCTTCTTATCCCCTTGTGTAAAGATTACACTCATTTCATGATCTCATGGAATGGGGTGTAGGGGTGCAGCTTTCGTTTATCATGGTACCATGATCCAGACACACTTTGGTGAAAGTCTGACATTGCCTGTATACTGACATTGTCAGGTGGTAAAATTTATGTCACAACGGAAACAATTGAGATAAACAAAGATCACACAAATATCTCTTGATGGGACTACCTAACTGTGAAATCATTTTTGGAACACTGTCGTTAAAAAACTAAAAAAATCAAGGTGAAAATGCTCTTTTGTCTTTTTAAAAAAGTCAATGTTAGAATAGATGTGCAGAGCGAAATTAGGAATTTTATATTTTTTATATATATAAGTAGACACTTTTAACAATTCTAAATATGATGGCACGCTAATGCATAATACAGTAGACTCTCCTATAACGCGAGTTTTTACAACGCGATTTCGTACAACGCGATAAAAAAATTGCGACAAATTTATTTATACAACGCGAATTTTCGTATAACGCGCTATAAAATAAAACAATTTGCCCTAACAACATTCGCGTTATACAAGTTTTATTTCGTACAACGCGAATTCCTATAACGCGATTTCATACAACACGGAACACATTAATCGCGTTATAGGAGAGTTTACTGTACTATAATTATTCTTAAAAAAAAAGTACTTTACTGTTTGCGGAAGAACATCGCTCTCAAAGCATATTATATATTCTTAATTATATTTATTTATACTATTCTCAAAGCTTATATTCATAGTTTCACTTAAAATAACTTTTTCCAAGATGTCAGTATTAGTATAAAAACAAACAGCCCAATACAATATTACAGCAGTATGATAGATTAAACTGGCGAAACCACTGGAAGGGTTTACCGCTGATGAGCCAAGCTCATGCCATTTTGCTTATCTCCCCAGATACAGAATGTAATGCTGGGGATATTTACATACACCTAAACAATGGTAAACAAATTGGTTTTTGTCTGAATTTTCCAAAACTGGTGTTGGGGCTTATTCCTTATCAACAAAATTGAGATCTGTACAGGGTGTTAAACAAAAATGTATTTTAAAGGGAGAGGTGCTCCTTTTGTGGTACATATAAATTTAAATATGTATTTGAGATACAACAAAACTATATAGAACTTAGGCAAATTATTTTTTAATATAAAATTAGAAAGAAATTGTAAATTAATAGAGTTTTATTGACCAAATATCAGCTCGACGGTGGCGCTCGAGTGGCAGAAATGGGAACTAAAGTTAATGTTTTCCGTTCCATTTAAAGATAGGTCACGTGTGTAATCATGATTATCATATATTTAAATATATATATTTACAAAAATGTTTCTATTTAAATTTTACATTAAACAGGGCGTAAATATTACAAAGCCAATTTTAGTTCCAACTTTGGCCACTTGAGCGCCACAGTCGAGCTGATATTTGGTCCATAAAACTGACTTAAATGAATCATTGTCTTTTGATTTCTATTTTTCACTCAAATTGGCAATACAATTGGTCTATAACGAAGTTTTCCTGAATTCCCAGTCACGTTACATTTTAAAATAATATCTACACATATGGGAAATTCCTAGATGTTGAATTCTTTTGTTTTATTGGTGGTTCATAGCGTCGCGATTTGACAGCCACTTTTATCTGGAAAATCATTGCTCCAATGGCCCCCGATTATTGCAAAAGTCCAACCACACCAGTGAGTTTAAGTAACCAAACGGATTTCTAGAACACATGTATACTCATAGGAACTTAAGGAAGTGAAAAGTCTATTATGCGCCGGTCGACTATTTTTTATTTTATCATTATTTTTTTGAGACATTATCAATTTTGTTCACACTTGGTTATCTCGTGTGTCTTCAATATAGGTTACTGTGTATAAAATATTTCTCAGAGTTATTGTTCAAATCCCGATATAATGCTAAATGGCACAACTTCCTTAAGTTTTGTCCATGAGCGTAAGTACAAAAGTGGAAATGAATTCTTCATGTGTGGATATGTGATGTATTTACAGCGAAAGAATTCACCAACTACTACCCACCATGATTATCATGGCCTCTACAACGTGTAACAGAGATAATAAAAAATAAATATAACATTAATTTGCGGAAGGGGATAGGTATTCTTGTACCTGAAGAGACACCTCTCCCTTTCAAAAAACAACGTATTTCTGTTGATTACCTTAGTACAGGATGTAATGATGTGGCCATAGACCGAAACCATGGTATACATGTTGGTCGTTTTCTGAATTTACCAATACTGGTTTTGTATTCTTTATCACCAATAAACAAAAATGTATTTTTAAAGGGAGAGGTGCCTCTTTTAGTACATATATATACAAATATATATTTTAGATACAACAACACTCTATACAATTGATTAAAATTAATTCAAAATGTGAAATAAAAAATTCTCAATTAATAGAGTTTTATGGACCTAATTTCAGCTCGACGGTGGCGCTCGAGTGGCAGAAATGGGAACTAAAATTTATTTTTTTTTTTTTGTCCCATTTAAATATAGGTCACGTGTGTGATTTTGATAATCACACATATATAAATATATATAATTACAAAAATGTTTCTATTTAATTTTTTACATTGAAAACGGCGTAAATATTACAAAGCCAATTTTAGTTCCAACTTTGGCCACTTGAGCGCCACAGTCGAGCTGATACTTGGTTCATAAAATTGACTTAAATGAATTGTCTTTTAATTTATGTTTTTTAATTAAATATAATAAAACTAAGATGAAACTTCTATATTTTGAACTCGAAAATTTGAACTTTTCATGACGCATTTATTCATTATTTTTAAAAATGGAACATACGCTTCATAAATAGTTTAAATTTCCGATAACAGATGGCGCCCTAATACATATTGTTATATATTGATCTCTGATAATTACAGAAAGGATAAAAGCCAGACGATATAAGCCAGACCTCTTGAGCTCTGGGTCTTGATCTCCGGTCTTGATCCCTGAAATGATCTCTTGACTATTTTTGAAGCCTGCAGCGCTTTAGTTGTGCTTGGCGCTGCCTTGGTTCCCTCATTTTTTTTTTTTTTTTTTTACATCCGGATTGCTCTGCTTTCCAAGCCGAACTGCTTGCCATTCTTTGGGCAACTCGCCTCGCGGAAAGTATGCCAACCAACCCAGGAGTCACTATAGCGTCTGACTGCAGATCTGCACTGGCCGCTATATGTGCTCCTGGTCCAGCCCAAACGGCTCTAATTGCCGAAATAATTCTAGCCCTAGACCAAGCACCTCAGGTCAGCCTCTGTTGGGTAAAGGGCCACAGTGGAGTTGCAGGCAATGAACTGGCTGACCAGGCAGCAAAGACTGCAGCAATCTCTAACCTGGAACAATCCTACTCCATCCTTCCCCAAAGCTTTGCCCGCAGCCGTGCCCACTCATCGGCTATGGAAGCTTGGACCTTAGTCTACACCCAGGATTACCATAACAGAAACCTAAAAAGATTTGCGACCTCCCCAATCCGCCTTAGGTCATTCCTGTCCAAAATACGTCTTGGGATGGCCACCACTACCATCCTTACCGGTCACGGCCACGTTCTGGCAGATCTAGCGCTCTGGCATAGAGATCTAGATCCAACTTGTCCTCACTGCCGGGAAGAGCCACAGACTGTGGATCACCTCCTCTTCTCCTGTCCAGCTTTTATGCTACACAGGCTACAGACAGCCCTACTGCTTGGAGTACAAGACTTCAGCCCGACAGCCCTGCCCCTACTTCCTGACTCCCTGCCGGCCTGGAACTACCTGGTTACCTGGTTCACCTCAGCAATCGGCCCTCCCCATGACTAGACTTCTCCTCTAGACTGTAGCTGTACAGCCCGGGTAGTTGGCGATTTACGCTCCAGGAGCCCGGGTTACCTCTATTTTCTTCTCTCTCTCTTCTTCCCTCAAAACGGCGTGCACTAGCCCTCCTCTCCCCCGGGGTGCCCACGGCCTCGCCGTCGCCTCTCCAGCCCTCTCCTTGGCCCTCCTCTGCGGCGGGTTGCTCGGAGACACCTAAATATGAGTTATGCCTTAAAATGCTTACCGAAGCATGTAGAAGGCACAATAATAGTATATGATAATTACAGAATTTCTCTCTATAGCGAAGTTTTTATTGACAATTCCTTTTTAAACTATTGAAATAATTTTTATATATCGTAAAAATCTTTTAAATATATTATTTTCACATATTTCATAGCATTTTGAGCTATTATTCCAAAATTTATGCTTGATTAAATATAACGCTGGACCTTTTATATCTTCATTTAAATTATTATCAATTTCTTTTATTCTAAAATAATAATTATTTAATGTGAAAATATAAAAACGGTCAGGAAATGCCTTTTTTGTGTTTGATAAACGATAGTTCAAAATTCTATGAAGTAAGTGAAAAATAAATCAATATATAACATTTTTACGATATATGGAAATTATTTTAAATGTAACGCTCTTGGAATTCAATAAAACTTCGTTATCTCAGAGAAATTCTATAATTAAATGTCCAATATAAAGAAATCCCACCGTAGTTTGATTTTATTTAAGTGAAAAATAGAAATCAAAAGACAACAATATATTTAAGTCAGCTTTATGTACCAAATATCAGCTCAACTGTGGCGCTCAAGTGGCCAAAGTTGGAACTAAAATTGGCTTTGTAATATTTACGCCGTTTTTAATGTAAAATAAAAATAAAAACATTTTTGTAATTATATATATTTATATATATATGGTTATCATTATCACACACGTGACCTATCTTTAAATGGGACCAAAAAATATATAAGGTAAATTTTAGTTCCCGATTCTGCCACTTGAACGCCACCGTCGAGCTGATATTGGGTCCATAAAATTCAATTAATTAAGATTTTTTTCTTTCTAATTTTAAAATAATTTTAATCAATTCTATAGAGTGTTGTTGTATCTAATATATATACACTGCGTGACATTGAAAATGGAACACCAAGAAATAGTGGCCAGAAAATTATGCAAATTTCAGGGTAGACGCGCCTAACCGAGTTATGCAAATGATGTAAAATGCGCAGCTCTCGTGCGCACATGGAGTAAGATATAAGGTAAGGAACTTGCAGAAAGGACAGTATTCGTGTCGTTATTTCTTCAAGGAAAATCATTGTAGAAATTTTGTTCTTGTGTCAAAAGACACGTGTAATAACAGAGAATGCCAGGTCATCGTAAACGGAGGCAGTTCATGCAGACAGACACTTTTACGAGGGGCATGGTGATCGGACTGAAAAGGGCAGGTTGGTCCATACGTCAAATCGCAGCTGATACACACCTTGGTGCGTCCACGGTGCACCGACTGTGGAGAAGATGGTTGGAACAAGGAAATGTGGCAATTTATAGGAATGTCGGTGCAACCAGAGTGACGTCAGCACGTGTGGATCGGCGTATCCTTCGACAAGCAGTGGCGGCCCCACAAGCCACTTGTACCGCCATCCTGCAACATGTGCAAGACACCCTAGATCATTCCATCTCGACCAGAACCATTTCCCGTCGATTGGTTGCTAATGGCTTGCACTCATGCCGTCCGCTAAGAAGACTGCCGTTGACCCCACCGAATAGGCGCCAACGTTTGGAATGGTGCCGGGCTAGATCGACGTGGATGACGGAATGGCACAGGGTCGTGTTCTCAGATGAGTCGCGTTTCTGCTTGTCCAGTGATAGTCGCCGTGTACGCGTGTGGCGTCGACGTGGAGAAAGGTCCAATCCGGCAGCAATTGTGGAACGCCCCACCGTGCGACAACGTGGAATCATGGTTTGGGGCGCAATCGCGTATGATTCCAGGTCACCTTTACTTCGTATTCAGGGCACTATGACGGCCCAACGATACGTTGATGATGTGCTGCGACCGGTGACATTCCCCTACCTTCAGGGGGTACCCAGTGCCCTTTATCAGCAGGATAACGCCCGACCGCACACTGCTCGCATTAGCCAACAAGCTCTGCAAGATGTACAGATGCTTCCCTGGCTACCGTACTCTCCTGATCTCTCACCAATCGAGCACATCTGGGACATCATTGGACGCCGTTTGCATGCCTTGCCACAGCCGCGTTCAGAAGACGAACTGTGGCAAATGGTTGAGAGGGAATGGAGAGCCATCCCTCAGGACGCCATCCGTACTCTGATTGACTCTCTACCTAGACGTGTTGCTGCGTGCATCGCCGTCCGCGGTGGTCCTACTTGCTACTAAGCCGACGCCGTTCTCGCTCTGTATTATGACTATCATTTTGAAATAAAGATCACTTATTGTTCGTCCCTGTCTCTCTCTGTCTGCCGAGTTTCATCACTTTCTGGCCACTATTTCTTGGTGTTCCATTTTCAATGTCACGCAGTGTATATATATTTCAATATATATGTACCAAAAGAGGCACCTCTCCCTTTAAAAATGCATTTTGTTTATCATTGGTAATATATAAAGAAGTCACAGCAGTATTGGAAAATACAGACAATGTTCTTTATGTAATGTTTTTTTATTATCCATAGTACACATGGTACATGCCATGATAATCGTGGTGGGAATTAGTTAGCGACTGCTTTTACAGTAAATATACCACATATCTTACACATAAAGACACCATTTCGACTTTTGCAATTACACTCATGAACAAAACTTAAGGAAGTTGTATCTTTTAGCATGTATATCGGGATTCAGACTATAACTCTGAAAGATATTACAGTGACCTTTATTGAAAACACACTAGATAACCAAGTGTGAACAAAATTGCTTCTGTTTTTTTTTTCTAAAAAACATATTCTATATACAGTTACGAGCGTCATTCTTCATCTCCTAATCAACTCTGTCACCGTTTGCTTTTTTTTTTTGGAATGGCGCCCTCCTATTGGTTGGCTACGATCACGCCACCTTTGATAATGTCTCAAAAAATAAAAATAAAAT
This sequence comes from Cordylochernes scorpioides, assembly GCA_030710605.1. Lineage (NCBI taxonomy): Eukaryota > Metazoa > Arthropoda > Arachnida > Pseudoscorpiones > Chernetidae > Cordylochernes > Cordylochernes scorpioides. The sequence continues at coordinate 138,109,071 of CP092863.1, forward strand.
AAATAAATAAAAGACGACCGGCGCATCATAGACTTTTCACTTCCTTAAGTTTGTCTATGAGTATACATGTGTTCTTAGTGCCGCGTTTAGTTATTTGAACTCACTGGTGTGGTTGGAATTTTGCAACAATCGGGGGGCATTGGAGCAATGATTTTCCAGATAAAAGTGGCTGTCAAATCTCCACGCTATGAACAACCAATAAAACAAAAGAATTCAACATCTAGGAATTTCCCATATGTAGATATTGTTTTTAATGTAACGTGCCTGGGAATTCAGACAAACTTCACTATAGGCAAATTATATTGACAATTTAAGTGAAAAATAGAAATCAAAAGACAATGATTCATTTAAGTCAACTTTATAGACCAAATATCAGCTCGACTGTGGCGCTCAAGTGGCCAAAGTTGGAACTAAAATTGGCTTTGTAATATTTACGCCGTTTTCAATTTAAAAATTTAAATAGAAACATTTTTGTAATTATATATATTTATATACATAATTATCATGATCACACACATGTCACCTCTCTTAAAATGGGATGAAAAAATATAAAGTAAATTTTAGTTCCCATTTCTGCCACTTGAGCGCCACCGTCAAGCTGATATCGGGTCCATAAAGCTCGATATAATTGAGAATTTATTTCTAATTTAAAAAATAATTTGCATATGTTCTATAAAGTGTTGTATGTATATAAAATACATATTTGAATATATAAATATATTTTTTGAAAATAGAGCAATCCATAAATAAATCTTTAAATAAAAAGGTATATATTGGATCAAAATATCATTTATTTTTCCAATATTTCAGTTGGCTTGAAAAAGGTTGGCGTTAAACCAACTGAAATATTGGTAAAATAAATGATATTATGATCCAATATATGTCTCTTTTTTAAAAATAAATATATTTATATTAAAAGATACATCTTTTATTAAAAATGTATTTCTGTTTAAAACCACATTACAGAACACAAGTTAATAAGACCAAATCCAAATAAATAGTGTATGAAGTTTCGGTAACAGCATTGTTACCATCTGTCTGAATATTGTCTGAAGATGGTAACAACGCTGTTACCGAAACGTCATACACTATTTATTTGGAGATTTGGTCTTATTAACTTGTGTTTATAATCTATAATCCAAATTGTGCCTTATCACATTACAGAACGTATCGTTGGTAATAAAGAAAAAGCCATAACACCAGTTTTAGAAAATTCAGACCATGGTCAACCTGTAACCATGGTTTCGGTATAAAATTATTGGTTTTAGTATTAATAGCAATGGCAATAATAATTCATTACCGTTTTAATATAACTTTTTTGACCCCAAAAAAATAAGAAAATTAACTTATTTGCATAGTGGTAAAAATCATGTTCCACTAGATGGTGCTCTGCTATCTAAAATGCTCAGGTAGCGGTCAAAATATACCTTTTTTTTTTAAATGTAATATATACAGTTAAACCTGTCTATAGCGCCTCCTCTTGGGACTCACCAAAATAGGGTGCTATAGAGAGAGGGTGCTATAGACAGGTCACTTTTAATGTAAATAGCATCGTACTACGTATTTAAAATCGGGCTCTAAAGAGAGGAAGGCGCTATTTAGAGGGGGCGCTATAGACAGGTTTAACTGTATATATATGACGTATTTTTCATAATTTTAATGCATTCTAAAAAGGAGAGCTTCTAGATTTTATTCTGATTAAAGAAAGTTACATAATAAAACTATAGTAAGCTATTACAGATACATTTTCCCCCTATGTTCTGCTTATATGACAAATTATAGCCATAGTTATAGCCAAAGCTTCAGCATGAACATAAATAGTAAAAAAAAAAAAAAAACTTTTGATATCCTAAAGCATAATTCTTATGTACTTACCCTTTAACTTTCTTGATTCTTCTTCTTCTACTATTTTTCTTTCATATACATAAATATATATATATATATATGCATATATGCAAAATTATGCATGTATATATGCAAAATTATATAAAGTTTTTTTTTTTTTTTTTAAGAATAAGCTTATCAGTGTAGCATGTCTCCTGTTGATTTCACCAATTTTCCAGACAACTAATTAATTGCACAAAACTTAAGGAAGTTGTAATTTTTAGCATGTATTCTACCATTTTTCTTTCATATATATATGTACATATATGCAAAATTATGTATGTATGTATATATGCAAAATTAGAGTTTTTTTTTTTTTTAAGAACAATCTCATCAGTGTAGCATGCTTCCTGTTGATTTCACCAATTGAATTGCACATTTTATTTCTCTTGTCTGTACACTCATAGACAAAACTTAGGGAAGTTGTACCTTTTAGCATGTATATCGGGATTCAGACAATAACTCTGGAAGATATTACAGTGACCTTTATTGAAGACATACGAGATAACCAAGTGTGAACCAAGCTTAAGGAAGTTGTACCTTTCAGCATGTATATTGGGATTCAGACAATAACTCTGGAAGATATTACAGTGACCTTTATTGAAGACACACAAGATAACCAAGTGTGAACAAAACTTGAGGAAGTTGTAACTTTCAGCATGTATATTGGGATTGAGACAATAACTCTGAAAGATATTACAGTTACCTTTATTGAAGACACACAAGATAACCAAGTGTGAACAAAACTTGAGGAAGTTGTAACTTTCAGCATGTATATTGGGATTGAGACAATAACTCTGAAAGATATTACAGTTACCTTTATTGAAGACACACAAGATAACCAAGTGTGAACAAAACTTGAGGAAGTTGTAACTTTCAGCATGTATATTGGGATTGAGACAATAACTCTGAAAGATATTACAGTTACCTTTATTGAAGACACACGAGATAACCAAGTGTGAACAACCTGTCTCCTTCAGACAAAAAAATATGCAACTGGAGACATCATAGACTCTCAACTTCCTCAAGTTTTGTTCATGAGTGTGGATTTGAAAGTTTATTCACAAAGTGTATAGCTATATTACAAAAAAACTAATGGTTTACTTATTAACAAACCAATATATTAAAATTAGAAAAGGCATATCCTGACCATGATGGCACTCTGCCATCTAAAAAGTTCATGTGCTTGTGCTCAGGATATGCCTTTTCAAATTTTAATACCAACACCTGACCTTTTTTATTTTAAAATTATTTATATATGGTAGATTAAACTGATGAAACCGCTGAGAGGGTTCACCACTGATGAGAGCCAGGACCTCCCATTAATTTTACCATTACAGTAAGGGTAGTTGAATTTGTTCAATTTTAAAAAAGAATCATAAGGCACAATTTATATTATAGATTATAAACACAAGGTAATAACACCAAATCCAAATAAATAAATAGTGTGTGACGTTTCGGTAACAGTGTTGTTACCATCTTCAGACAAAAGTACTGAATGTTATGGAACGCTTCACGATTTTGGGTGTTACCCTTGCGCAGGGGCCATGCTAATCTTCTCTGTATCGTTCCAATTTTAGTTTATGTACCGCCGAACAACCGAGTCATTCAGTACTTTTGTCTGAAGGTAGTAACAACACTGTTACCGAAACATCACACACTATTTATTTATTTATTTGGTCTTATTACCTTGTGTTTAAAAAGAATCATACATGTCAATAATAGTTTTGAATTTTCATAACAGATGGCGCTCTAATGCATCATAAATTATTTTTTTACAAACCAATGTATATGTTGTGATTAGGAATTTAAAAAAAAAAAGACATTTTCAACATTCGATCAATTTTATTTTATCCAATCATCATTATATATATAAATTTTTATACATGAAATTGTCTTCAACTTTGGGCACTAAAATAGATTCTTCTCTCTTTTTTTCATCATCTTGATTGAAAGGGTGGTTCACTATACCTCTAATCACTAGTAGCTTTGATTTTTGCCACACTACTCTCCTTTGCTAACTATTATTGGCGGGTTTAATAATAGTTAATTTTTGTCCGGGAAATTGTCTGGAGAAATAAAACATTTGTGTTATATTTTTATACCATGCTATAGAGTAATTATGAGTAACCCTGAATAATTGTAAATATTATAATAGTTATAATAAACATATTATATTTTTGAAAAATTCTTTTGGTCCAATATGTTAAAGGAGGCTATATGCAATTATAATTATATTTGCATATAGGATCATAATAGTGCGAATGAATATTGATAAATGCATAAGAATTAGTTTGAAAATAAAGGATTATTCCAAATATTTAGAGTTATATTAAGTATAGTTCTTACAAATAAAAAAGATGTTGTTGTTAGACACTAGAGAAGAAAACTTACAAATAAAAATTGCACAAAAAAATTAGAGTGATTTAAAATTAGACGGTGGGGTGCGGCATCCCGGTAGGCTGGAATGAAATCTTTCAGCCCCCACAATATTTTTATAAAAATTTTCCAAATGCATTTCTATGGTAAGGGAATATCAATGAAATTTATTCAATTATTCACTTTATTGCCTTTTAACTCAAAATTATATTTGTTGTTACAAATTTTATCTAAATATGTTTATAGATTAAAAAATATCTTCCTTTATAGAGATTTGACAACACAAAAAAAGTCTTCAAAAACAAAGATTTCAAATATCAAATTTCAGGGCAAAGAAAAAGATTAGTGGTATATAGCATGGTTTAAAAATATAATAAGAAAATACTTTTGGAGTGTGCGGTCAAAAGTAAAATATAGGATTTTTCTGTATTTAATGCTAAAAAATATACTTTTTTTTTACATACTATTTTCATTCTTTTACATTATATACCATCCTTCATAGCATTTTTAATACCCAATTTATCTATTCAAAGAGTATTGTATTGTTGATTTCATCCAAAATTTTCTTAATTAAAAAAAAAAAAAAAACACTGAAAAAAAAAAAGGTAAAGTAGATGTGTAGCAAAACATCTAAAAAAAAAAAACTTTTTGTTTTTTTTTTACAAAAAAATAAATCTTTTTTTTACATATTTCCCATATTATTTTCACACACCAAAAAAAAAATTATAAGATTTTGTTTTTAAAAAAATAGATTTTTTTTTTTTTGCATTTCTGGTTTATTTATTTTGGAGCATTTTATTTTGGAAGGTAAATGGAGAAGAATATTTTCAAATTGACACAATAATAAAAAAATAATAACTAAAAAGATAGATAAGATAAAGTTGAATGTGGCACTTATATTTTTCTAATCTTTTTTTTTTAAACTTTTTTTTTTCATATAATTATAGGTTATATATATAAGAAGTAAGAGACACACACATAAAAAACATAAAAATAAAAGTGAAAAAGATTTGCGGACGGACTGTAGTTGATAATGATAATATATGATTAAAAAAGATGATGATAAGATGATGATCCCACAACTATATTTAGAAAGAAATTAGCAAAAAAAAATGGAGAAAACAAAACAAAAAATATTTTTTTAAAGGCAAAAATACATTTGTGTTAAAATTTTACCCCAAAGTTATATACACAATGTAATTTTGGAATTTTTTTTTATATGTCTAAAAGAATAAACAATAAAAAATAAACATTATTCATATATGCATATATGATTTTTTTTTTTACTCCATCAAAAATATATATTCTTTTAAAATATATATTTAAAAGAAAAGTTTTCAGTTCTATTGTATTCTATAATAGATTTGAGCTATGTTAAGTGTTTTATATCATATCAATATATTTTTTTTTAAGATGGCCACACATAAACAAATAAAGAAAAAGATGAAAAGGTTCTAAAGGCATATATATATTATCATTTTTCTTTCATTCTCTATATATAGAAATATCTATATTGATATATTACACAAGGACATAGCAATAGGCACATTTTTATATAAATTCCAGGTCACAAAGTCTATTAAGTAAATTAATAGAATAATTGTAAAAAAGAAGAGTATTTTAGAAGAGAGAATAAGGAATACAGTTATATAGGTCATATGTGGTTAGAATCTGTCATGGTTTCCATGTAACAGAAAGTGGACAATGTACTCAAGAGGATAAGCTATTAAGATACCGAGAAGAAGTCTCAAACGTCAATATGTAAATAATAAACAAAATGGCTACCAATGATAAATATTGTAATCTAAGGTATAAAAAGTAAACATTCAAATGCAATATTACAGAGTTAAATGATAAAAGCACAATTTGGATTATAGATTATAATACAAAGAAAATAAGACCTAATCCAAATAATTTGTGTGTGATATTTCGACAACAGCATTGTCATTTATTCTTTTTTTTCTGATGATGGTAACAATGCTGTTGCCGAAATGTCATACACTAATAAATTATTTGGATTAGGTCTTATTTTCTTGTATTATAGGGTTAAATTAAATTGGCGAAACTGCAGTTCTAAACAAAATGGCTACCAAGGATAAGTAAACTTAGTAACGGTATTAAAAGGAAAACAGTAAAATTCAATATTACAATAGCATGGTAGATTAAATTGATGAAACCGCTAGAAAGGCTCACCATTGATAAGCCAAACCCTCCCATTAATTTAGCATTGCAGAATGAGCAGTAGAAAATTGTGGTAATTGTAATCATTTTAGTTTAAAAAACAAAATAAAATTAAATTTGAAATACATAGAGAGTTGTCCACCTTAATAGAAAAATCATCCATGAAAAAAAATTAAAAAAATTATAGTAATATTAATCAGAAAAAAAGAGGGAAAAACCTACACAATTATATGGATTATAGATGAAAATTGAAAGATTATATGCAAATAAGTAATCCAAAAGATAATATTATGGTAACCATGTTGTTACTTGTCCCATATTGTTTTCTTATTGAAATCTTATTAGCATTGGAGAAATAACTCAATCATACACAGGACAAATTGATTGAACTTATAAATGTAAACCACAAACACATATGACCTATATACCTGTACACAATTTTAAGGTTTAAAAAATTATCAAAATAACAATTTAACAGAATTTTTGACCATTTCAATACACACAATGTTGAAATTGGAAGTGAAAAAAATCAATAATATCAAATAAATAACCAAAAGAAAAAGTGTGATAAAAAACATCTTGACTTTGCAAATTCTAACCAGGCATTCTAGCTTGAAGCAAATCTAGAAGCACATGGTATCTAGATTGTACTGAGCCTTTCTTTCCAAAACATTCTGCTAGAAACATAGGAAAAAAAAAACATCATTCAATTAATAACCTTTGCTAAGCAGATCTAGAACTTCAATTGTGATACCTTCACCAGTTAAATTCATTATGTTATTTTTCGGTTTAATTTCAGAGAAGAGTTTTTCGTTAATAAAATCAATTCTCAATCATGAAAAGAAAAATGAAGTACTCAACTCTGAAATTAAACCAAAAAATAACATAATGGATTTAACTGGTGAAGGTATCCCAATTGAAGTTCTAGATCTTCTTAGTAAAGGTAATAAATATGTATTGGGGGGAAAATCTGAAACAAAAAGAAAAATCATTCAATTAAAATAACTTGATTTCTCATCTTTAAAGAGAAGAAATTACGTTTTTTAGGGGCTAAAAATGATCACTTTTCTCTTTTTCACATAACTCTCAGTTTTCAAACTTCTTACTTTGAAAACATTTCCCTCAAACTATATTTATGGAATGAGTTTTACAATAACCAACCTCTATATATATATATATATACAATTACAATAATAAAAAAAAAATACAACATGTGTTTAGCATTCAATTCAGAAGATAAACAAAAAAAAACTAAAAAATGTCAAAAAGACCATAATAATTGTAATATAGGTGTATTGAAAAATCAATATATTAAAGTATATTTATATAGACCATAAATTGCTCCATAAAGTGGTATAATAATAAAAAAAAATAGGGATATATGCAAATATATTCATATATGCCCACACATTCCGGTAGCTGCATATTCATTAGTATAAAAAGAAAGGATTTTGTCATATATATATTGCTGCATATATAACTTATTAAACATGACTTCACCTTTGCCGGTCCCAAGTCTAGATGAAAAAGGAGGAGGGGGAGCAGTAACAAGCTCACTAAAAAAATGGGGTTCAGCTGGCCTGGCTGATAGTACCCTGTAAGGACTCCAGGGATACAGGATGTTTGTACTCCATGTTAGGAGCGGCTGCACATGGCGTCTGTTCCTTATGTCAGAGGCGGCCATTTCATTATGGAGCCAAGTCGGCCTGCTACTGAGTAGTGTTCCCAGTCTTAATGACAAAGATAAGACGCATTTTACTTCACCCAATCATAATGGTAGTTACATATCAAACACAGCCCACTTATTGTTCACACATATCCCAAACTTTATAAAACCCCAAGTTATGTGAAAAAAAAGAAAAGTGATAGAAATTTAATATGAATAGAAAGGAAAAGAGAGAAGAATTTAAATATTGAATTTCAATAAAGAAAGAGTTAAAAAAGGGTAAATTAAAGATAAGAGAGAGATAATGATATGTTGAACTAAGATCTCTTGGTCAGGTCATATATATATATATGTATTGTAAATATGTACATAGGTAGTTTACATATAGGGCTAGATTATGTAGAATAAACTATGGAAGTCTTTAACTAGTACTAGTTAACAGGTTCTATAAACTCTACACATGGCTTCCTAGAAAGGAGCTACACTTCAATGGTTTGTTTTTCCCAACATCTAAGTCTAATCGTTTTCATGATAACCAATTATTGATTGAAAAAAAAACACAATATAGTTAAATTATTATTGCCGAGTATTTTTAAAGTATAAAGAGAGTAATATAAATTTACCTTTTTTTTTATCTAATCAATGTGCACACTTTATTATTATCTTTTTTTCTCTATTAAATTTTTAAGCTCGTTTTCTTTTTTTTTTTAACTTATTTTAGTGAGAGAGTGGAAAGGAAAAAAAAAAAAACACTATATGGTTTTTTTTTGTACTTTTTCTAATAATATATGTACAGGCTGATTATATATAGTTTTTTTTTTTGGAGAGGGGTGTAGGAGAGAAATTGACTGTGTATGAAGTTGTTTATGCAAATCATTTTAACAAATTATTTTTTAGCAAATTAAAAAAAAAAAAAAATTATTGAGGAAAATTTTTATCCGAGTATATTTTTCTAATAGGTTTTTCAATTTTTTAAAAAAAGAAACCACACATATTAATTTTGAATTTTGCACATATCTTGATGAAAAAAAAAAAAAAAAGAAGAAGAGGAAGAAAAATGATGAGCTAAAAGATTAAAAAAAAAAAAACTTTGGAAGATTGAAAGAGAGTTATTATATTTTCGAATAAGAGAAAAGGTGATAAAAAAAAAAGAGTATTTTAAGAGATCAGTTTCTAGAGAAGGGTTATAAAAAATGCATCGTTTTTTTCCATCCAATATAAAAATGAAGAGTAAAAAATTGAAGACAAACCACAAAGTTGAAAAAAAGAAAAAGGGAAGACTTATTGGAGGTCCGGTTGACATAATTCAGTTCTAGTTGATAGCTAGCAAAAATTGCTACTACATATATATATAGCATTCACAAATAAGTTATATTAATGAAAAAACAAATATAATTCATGAAGACATTTGGAAAAAAGAGTTTAAAGTACTGAGTTGTTGTAAGTAAAGAGATATTTTAAAGTGATAAGGTACCATTTTTGGAGTTTTAGATAAAATTCAATGAGTATAGTAATAAAGACCAAATCCAAAAGAAGTAATCTGAAAATGTTGGAAGAGAAGATATATATTTAAAAGAAAAATTGCCTCATTTATATTTGGAAGGTTCATCTCAGAAAATAAAACTAAAATTTTATTTTATATACACACATGTCATAATATATACTCTTCCAGGAATAATAAAGCAAACGTACAGTCAATCCAGAGAGAGACGGGAGGGTAAAGACCGGTCACTTTAGACATCAGCGACATTCCAAGGGGCGACAAATGGGGTCCGTCAGTTAACACCTTGGGACTTTTAAGACAGTTGGGGATTGTGTGCGACACGAACGGCCGCTCGGCAGTGGCAGGCCCGTCTCTCTCTTCTGGTTGTCTTGGGCCCTCTTTCAAATTCTGATGTCCTCATTTCTCTTCCCCACCACATATTACCTCATATACATATATATGTAAATAAAAGGTAGCTTTTATTCATTCATTTATAAAAATTTGCATATTCTGCGCAAAGAATTGATGCATTTAATGTACTTTTATATTAAAAACAAGAAGGGCCTTATTTGCATATACAGTAAAAATTTGCTGAAACAACTTCAATGGAACTGAACATTTGGTTCACTATAGCCATATTTCAATATAACATTTTAGGTTCGTTATAAGGGTAGGTTCCCCTATTTTATTTTTGCCAGATTTTACTGTAGGTAAGCTTTATTTCTATTAGATGAGGTACATATATTAGACCTGAATGGATTCTGTTACTTTTTTTCACAATTTAGACAGGTAATGTCAAGATACCCAGGAAGAAATATAGCTGGAAGAGATATCTTGTGTACTGTCTAAATATCAAAAGTCAAATTCTTCAAAAAAAAAAAAAAAAAAACTTTTAAAACCCAACTTGCACTTTACAAAATAGAAAAAAAAAAGTCATTGATTACAATATTTTTAGAAAGTAACCTATATGCAAATACAAGGTAATAAGACCAAATCTAAATAAATTAATAGTGTGTGACGTTTCGGTAACAACGCTGTTACTGAAAGGTCACACACTATTTATTTATTTGGATTTGGTCTTATTACCTTGTGTTTATAATCTATAATCCAAATTGTGCCTTACCTATATGCAAATGTTTCCTTAAAACCATCAACAGAATGATAAGGTACAATTTGGATTATAAATAAGAGGAATAAGGTAACAAGACCAAAGCCAATAAGTTGTGGACAAAGTTTTGGTAACATTCAGTACATTTATCTGAAAATGATGATAATACTGTTACCAAAAACGTTACACCAAACTTATTCCATTTTTTCTTGTTACTTTACAATTCTAACATTGAATATTTGGATTTGGTCTAAATACTTCTAGTAAATATATATATATAAATATATGTGTGTGCGTATTTTATAAATGCCAATATGCAAATATATAAGAAAGAAAAAAAAAAAAGAGGAAGGATTTTTTTTTTAAGAAGAGGCAGTGATTGAAGGAGGAGGCAGCTTTGCTTGGTTTAGTGATTTTTAAAATTTGCATAGATGAATTCTCAACCTATTTCCATATAGAGAAACAAACCCATCTAAACTCCTACTTTACATAGGGTATTCTTCAATTGCTGGCGTACACACAATGTAACAAAAATATACACCCAAAGTTATATATATACAGTACTTATGCTGTTGTTACATAATAATATAAAGACTTGCTGGTATCTTTTTGTTTTCTAAAATACAAATTCATCATATTTGATTATTTGTAAAAAAAAAAAAAAAGGATACGACATATATATATATATACCTATCCCATAAAAAAAAACATCTTTTGGCTAACTAATAAAAATATATATATTTTTTTGCCACAAGTGCATTAGAGTAATAAAAAAACTAATTACAAATATTGTTGCAAAAAAAAGGTTAAATATATATTTTTGAAAAAAATTGAAAGTTTTTTTTAAGTACAAATTACTCTATATTAGTTATTAAATTTTCACATAGCCAAAAATAACAAAAAAGAAAAATTTTATTTTTTTCACAATATTTGTGTCTTAAAAAAAAAGAAAAAAGTTATTTCTATGATTTTCATTAAATATTTTTTTTTTGCTTTGCTAATAAAAAGCAAAACATAATAAGGCAATTATGGGTATACATTTGTCTTCCATTATATATATATATATTAATGAACATAAAAAAAAAAAGAGAAATATATATATATAATAAATCATAAAAAGAAAAAAAAAAGTTTTAAAAAATAAATAATAATAATAATAATATATACTATACAAAAAAAAGTTTTAAAAAGAGATACAACTTATATACATAATGGCTTTAAAAAAAAGTTAGGAAAAACTTAATAGCTATGTAAATAAAAATAGTTGAAAAAAATATATATATACAGTTAAACCTGTCTATAGCACCCCTTCTTGGGACTCACCAAAATAGGATGCTATGGAGAGAGGGTGCTATAGACAGGTCACTTTTAATGTAAAATGTTTAAAATCAGGCGCTATAGAGAGGAAGGTGCTATTTAGAGGGGGCGCTATAGACAGGTTTAACTGTATATTTATTTGATATTATATATATAAATAGCAAAAGAAAAAGAACAATATAGGCATTGAGGCGACTTTGTTTGTAAAGGGTGGCGTGGGATTGGACGACGACACCCAAAGAAAGTGAGAAAAAGGAAGCAGCAGGCAACAGGTGAGAAGATGAGGCTAGGACTTAAGATCTTCAGGATCTTCTAAGTCCCCTCCGTCAGGGTCCAGGGGGGCGTTGGCTTCAGTCCAGCCCAAGGTAGAGAGCCTGTCTAGGGAGATGATGGAAGTCACCAGTTCCCCCATGGTGAGGGCTCCTCCCCCGTCTTTCTTGTGCCGGTACGATATCAGCAGCCAGTCGAGGAAGAACAAAAGTGCAGCTGCCACTTTGAGGCCTGAACTTACCCCGATATATCTGGGGAACACCAGCGGTGTGTTAGAAATACAGTCCAACTTTAATAAGGTATGATAGAACCTCCATGAGAGGACACACACACTAGAGGACACCTCTCTACAAAGGACAGTTTTCAATTTTACAAAATTACCATTTTTACTATTTAGCAACTCTCCGGTAAGAGGACACCACCTCTCTCTAAAGGACACTTTGGCCTTGCAATTAGGTGTCCTTTACAGGGAGGTTCTACTGTACAATTTTTAAAAAAATTATTTGATAATCAAACAGTCACTACTATTTCTGGATTCGCGAAATATGGAAATTCTCAGACCTTCTTACATGTCGTAGTGGACCATGCCACACGGTACGCGTGGGCATTTCCATCTCGGTCCACCAGCATTCTCACCTATACCCAAGTAATTAAAAAGGTGATGGAGTTTGGTTCTCGGTAAAATTTCTCATTCAGTACTTTTGTTTGAAGATGGTAACAACGCTATTACCGAAACGTCACACACTATTTATTTATTTGGATTTGGTCTTATTACCTTGTGTTTATAATCTATAATCCAAATTGTGCCTTATTAATCAAACAGTCGTGATATTGAAATATTTGGGCCTATTACAGAGGAAACAAACAAAAAACAATGAACAAATTAGAACTTATATTAAAAAATATATATTTTTTAAATTTACATATATTATTCTACAGAGTTCATAAAATGTATATAAACAAAGTGGTTGATGTAAGAGAGTTAAATCATTTAGATCAGGAAACAATCGATGTCTCATTTCTGCAAAGTTTGTACGGTCATAGATAAGATGAAAAGCAGTTTGTTCAGTACAATAAGGTACAATTATCATAGAATTTGTGTAATCTTTAAAAAAGTGATAAGAAACACAAGAGAGGTAATAAGACCAAATCCAAATAAATAAATAAATAGTGTGTGACGTTTCGGTAACAGCATTGTTATCATCATTCAGTACTTTTGTCTGAAGATGATAACAACGCTGCTACCGAAACGTCACACACTATTTATTTATTTGGATTTGGTCTTATTACCTTGTGTTTATAGTCTACTAGCCGAATGACCCGGGCAACGCCCGTGTTTTACCCGATTGAATGTTTTTATTCAAATACTATTTGTTACAATTATAAATTGGCGCCTTATATAAATGCATATATTAGTTAATAACTATAGCCTATGTGCTTTATCTGTCTATGTACTGTTGGCTTCCGTAGGCGTCTCTTACTGGGAAAGAGAAAGAGAGGATTCCATTTGGTTATTATCTAATATATGCATTTATTTAGGGAGCGACCCGCTCCAACACAATAGTTAAAAGGCGAGTGGGGAGGGGGGGGGGGGGGGGGGGGGGGGGCAAAGGTGGCGTGACCGTAGCCAACCAATAGGAGGGCGCCATTCCAAAAAAAAAAGCAAACGGTGACAGAGTTGGTTGATTGATTAGGAGATGAGGAATGACGCTCGTAACTGTATATAGAATAATCCAAATTGTGCTTTATCAAGTGATAAGAAAGAACAGCACAATTTGGAGTATAGATTAGAAACACAAAGTAACAAGATCACTTTCAAATTGGTAAAACCATTGTCACTCGTGTCATTCTATACCCGTAGAAGGACGTCTTACCTGAAAACTTGTACCATCATTTTCTTATAAAAAAAGTTCTTCTCCCTGACTTGTGTGTTTTCTTCTATAGGGAATAGGAAAATTATCGTCGCCTTATATAATAAGGTACAATTTGGAGTAGAGATTAGAAAAACTCGAAGGTAAAAAGATCACTTCCAAATTAATAATAAGGTATTTTAGAGCTATAGTAAAACCTTCCTAAGAACATTTATAAGGCACAATTTGGATTATAGATTATATAAAATTGAATGTCTGTTTGTCTGTGTGTACTCTATAGATTCAAAAACCGTACATCCAATCGCCGTGAAATTTTGGGATATTATTAGGCATATCCCCGGAAAGGTTTACGAAAAATAATATCTTGAATATCTTTAATATCCTTAGAGTTATTTGCAGATTTGTAGCTCTAACTCGCAAGCAGCGCCACCTTGCGACGGAGATAGGCTTAGGTCTGCCCTCCACCCCGCCCCCCGTCAGTCCAAGTTCCCACCGACCAATCAGAGGGATCAAGAGCCCCCACCCCCGTCCGGCCGCCGGCCAATCAGAGGGATCAAGAGGTCCTGGCGCGCGGGGGGCGGGTGACCTCCGGGAACTACGTCCATCTTCCATAAACGACCATGATTTTATTCAACTTATCGAGTATTTTTCAAGGGACCGGGAAAATATGTTCACTAGATAAAACGATGATTTTGTAATGTAGAAAATTAGGAAAGACAAAATTCAGGATGACACGGCACACAGGGACCGGGAAAAAATAATCACTTTATCGAGAGATTCACGACCATGATTTTATTCAACTTATCGAGTATTTTTCAAGGGACCGGGAAAATATGTTCACTAGATAAAACGATGATTTTGTAATGTAGAAAATTAGGAAAGACAAAATTCAGGATGACACGGCACACAGGGACCGGGAAAAAATAATCACTTTATCGAGAGATTCACGACCATGATTTTATTCAACTTATCGAGTATTTTTCAAGGGACCGGGAAAATATGTTCACTAGATAAAACGATGATTTTGTAATGTAGAAAATTATGAAAGACAAAATTCAGGATGACACGGCACACAGGGACCGGGAAAAAATGTTCACTTTATCGAGAGATTCAAATTTACGAGTTTCAAATTATCAAAATATATCTTTTTTTTTTATAAGTTTATAGAGAATTGTTTTAACAAATGTTCGTTAGACAAACCTTTACTCGGGTAAAACCTCGGGCGAAGCCGGGTACGTCCGCTAGTAGATTATAAACACAAGGTATTAAGACCAAATCCAAATAAATAAATATTGTGTGATGTTTCGGTAACAGCGTTGTTCATTATCACAGGGTTTGCGGATTTCGATAAATTACAAAAAAGTATAAGATGCCACAACTCTTTTTTATTAATTGTATAAAGTAGTTTTCAGGCAAGCCTTTTCTCAGAGAGGTATCCTCTAGAAAGAGTGTCCTCTCCTGTAGTATGTTCTACTGTATAAATGCAAACAGAGAGAGAAATACTCACTTAATACGGAAGTGCTCGATGTTGTACATGAGGCAGAAACCCCCAGGCCGGCCACAGTGGGCTTTCCACAGGATACAGGTGGAGTCTATCACATTGCCAAATAGGATTGGGGAGGGGATGTAGCCTGGACACACACCATACCGTTTAATATAGGTGAAATATATTGAACATAGGTCTCTAAAATACCATGATTTGTTGATTGTGAATGAGCATTGCTCGAAGCATGTATATATATATATATATATATATATATTATTAGGTAATTCTAACTCCGCCTTTGCTGGTCCCAAGCCTGGATGAAAAGGAGGGGGAGCAGTAACAAGCTCGCTAAAAAAACTGGGCTCAGCTGGCTCGGCTGATAGTACCCTGTAAGGGCTCCTAATGTTAGGAGCGGCTGCACATGGCGTCTGTTCCTCATGTCAGAGACGGCCATTTCTTTTGGAGCTAAGTCGGCCTGCCATTGAGTAGTGCTTCCAGTCTTAATGACAAAGGCAGATGCAGCCTACTTCACCCAGTCATGATCTCAAGCATTACAAGCTTGATACCCTAATATGATTGAGTCGAGATAAGAAAGAAGAAGAAGAGATAGTCAGTCTTTATTTACATATTTTGGATGAACACAGTGTAATAGTATGATTTTAATTTATATAGAGAGGGAGGTCAAAAGAAGACTTACCAAAAAGTCTAAAAATGACAAACTGCATCCCAAGTGCAAAGGCTCTTTCCTCTTGATTAACTGACCTGGAACACCCACAGCATGGATGAAACATATACAGTACAGAGTGTACTCTCACAAGTTATAATCCAAAGAGAATTACAATATTATTAATTTTCTGAAAATAAAGCAATCCATACTTAAATCATTAGATAGTAAAAAGGCATATATTGGATTGAATAAATGCGGCGCTGAGTTTGTGTATACAAAAATGTAATGCCTTGATAAAGGTTGGTGTTTAGCCAACCGAAATATTGACAAATAAATATTTTACTCAATCCAATATATGTCTTTTTACAATCTAATGTTATTAATATATATGAAATAAATATATGAGGGGTTGGTGGGAGGATGGTCTGAACCGTTGGTTTTTGACCGCTATAACCCGGGTTCGATTCCCGCATTGGGCACTTTTTTTTTTTTGTGATAAAAAGGCTCCAATGGCTCCCGATTCTTGCAAAAGTCCAACCCCACCAGCGAGTACAAGTAACCAAACAGGGCTCTGGCATATTTGTAAGTACAAAAGTTGAACTGCTTTTCACATGTGTAGACACGTGGTGCATTTACAGTAAAAGCAGTTGCTAACTACCCACCATGATTTTCTTGGACTGTACCACATGTACTAGGGATAATTTAAAAAAAAGAATGTATGTATGTAGTTAGTTACCTGAGGGTGATCATCAACAGCGGCATCTGTGTGATGGACACCACCAAGGTCATGATAAATAGCAGCACCATGAAGGGCAAGATGGCGGAGCACATGTTTGGACATGGCCCCGTTGTGGCCAGAGGCACCGCTCTCACATCGGCAGCTATGCCTCGGGGATGGTGGGTTCCATTGGCCATGATGCAGGCACAGTTCCAGTAGTTTTGGACCTGGTTTACACTGGAGTTGGAACAACATCCCTTTGTAGGAGTACAGTAATACATGAGAGAACACATTCGCTAGAGGGCACTTCTCCTTAAAGGACACTTTGGCTCTGTAACTAGTTGTTGTCCTTTACAAATAGGTAGTTCTACTGTAGCTGCTCTCTGGTAAGAGGACACCTCTCCCTAAAGGACACTTTGACTCTGCAACTAGGTGTTGTCCTTTACAAATAGGTAGTTCTACTGTAACTGCTCTCTGGTAAGAGGACACTTATCCTTAAAGGACACTTTGGCTCTGTAACTGCTCTCTGGTAAGAGGACACCTCTCCCTAAAGGACACTTTGGCTCTGCAACTAGGTGTTGTCCTTTACAAATAGGTAGTTCTACTGTAGCTGCTCTCTGGTAAGAGGACACCTCTCCCTAAAGGACACTTTGGCTCTGTAACTAGTTGTTGTCCTTTACAAATAGGTAGTTCTACTGTAGCTGCTCTCTGGTAAGAGGACACCTCTCCCTAAAGGACACTTTGACTCTGCAACTAGGTGTTGTCCTTTACAAATAGGTAGTTCTACTGTAACTGCTCTCTGGTAAGAGGACACTTATCCC
Source organism: Cordylochernes scorpioides (assembly GCA_030710605.1). Classification (NCBI taxonomy): domain Eukaryota; kingdom Metazoa; phylum Arthropoda; class Arachnida; order Pseudoscorpiones; family Chernetidae; genus Cordylochernes; species Cordylochernes scorpioides. The sequence continues at coordinate 138,126,922 of CP092863.1, forward strand.
TAAAGGACACTTTGACTCTGCAACTAGGTGTTGTCCTTTACAAATAGGTAGTTCTACTGTAACTGCTCTCTGGTAAGAGGACACTTATCCCTAAAGGACACTTTGGCTCTGCAACTAGGTGTTGTCCTTTACAGAGAGGTTCTACTGTAGCTGCTCTCTGGTAGGAGGACACTTCTCCCTAAAGGACACTTTGGCTCTGCAACTAAGTGTTGTCCTTTACAGAGAGGTAGTTCTACTGTAGCAATTCTCTACCTATTAGTATCTTTGTTAGAAACAGTAGAACCTCTTTAATTCAACCAACTATAATTCAACACCTACTTTAATTCAATCCAAAATTCAGATTAGATTCTTCAGGCTGGATTTATAATTATGATTAAATATATCCACTACACATCCTTTCCTATTAGTTATTTTTGATGTTTTGGTGACCCTCTGTCACCTTTTCAAATAAATTGGCAGGAAGATAAACACTATAAGATTGATTTTCTTCTTTATAAGATTTATTTTCCTAAAGTGTTCCTGGATCATGATGCCATGATCAACGAAAGCTACACCCCATTCCATGAGCTCATGGAATTCGTGTAATCTTTACACAAGGGGATAAGAAACGACAACAACAGATTCATTTTCCTTGAAAAAGGTGACAGCCAGTTACTGAAAAGTTGTAAATAAACAATTGAAAACATGTTAGGATGTATAAAATAATGATACATTCTAGATAGAGGATTGACCAAGTACTGTACCATTGGGTTGTTGGCATCCTCAGTCCTTTGACAGCCGGCATGGCAGGGGGAGAAGTAGGTGATGCCATTACGGCCACAGACAGGTTCAAGATCATTAGGACTACAGCGGCATCCCATGTTGCAGTCTGCGGTCAGGTTGACCTGAAATGTGGTGTCGAACCCCGTGCTGTAACATAACATACATAGTACACCATTGTTGATAATACAGACATTGTTGACAACATACTTATTGTAGTAAGGCAGCGTAGCTCCGGCCATCTTGATGTTATCACAGCCCAGGAAGTAGAGAAGTGTGTAGAGCCCCATACAAATGATGTTGAAGAACATCACAAACTGGATGGCACCTGCATAGAAAGTAAACACACTTGTTACAGAAAGAATTATAAATATATATATGTGGTATTTTGATGGGTTTCTGTAAATTTTTGGAGTGCTAGAATAGCTTCATTGTGGGGATTTAAGTGTAGAGTGATTCAACGTCGAAAGATACCATACGGCTATTATTAGAAATTGAAAGGTTTCTGATCGTTTTTGCAGCTACTGTAGAATTAGGGATAGTGTGGGGAAGTAATTTCTGGAGGGGAGAGATGATGGATGAAATAAATTTAGTGAGGGGGTAAAGAGGAGAACCAGCATAGGAAACAATCGGACGTAAAGGTGTGTTTGGCTTATGTACTTTTGGGAGGCCATAGAAGTTTGGTAAATTCTTGTCCTCAGCCTTTAAATTTCAAAAGCTTTTTTGTCTAATTTATGTGAACGTATGATTTTATAATAAAATATTATAATAAAAGTATTATAATAAGTATTATAATAAAATAATATGTGGTATTGTAAGCACTATGCAGTCATGGGGCCAAGTGGTTTCAGGCATCAATGGGTAACACAAAAGATGAAGCGTGTTGGATGTCACCTAAGAGAGAGGCATGTAGAATTAGGTATAAATACTTATATACCAGAAGAGGCACCTCTCCCTTTAAAAATGCATTCAGTTTATCACCCCAGTACAAAATGCAATAGCAATGATAAAAAAAAAAAAAGTCACTACACCAGTTTTAAAAAATTGAGACTAAAAAAACCAGTAACTTGTATATACAATGCTGCAAGTGTTATTGAAGGAGTTGAAAGCCATTACCTTTAGGTGTGAGCTGGAACTTCTTTAGCAAGTAGCCTCCCATGAAGATACCAATACAGGCTCCAGGGATAGCAATACCACCTGTGCCACAACAATAACACTTAATTCTACAATGGAATAATAAGTACAGTGAGAGAAGGATAAGGTGGCAATATTTGGAATAGAGATTAAGAAACATCAAGTAACAGGATCCTATCCAAATAAGAAAAAAGTGAACAGATATCTTCTTCTTCTTTCTTATCTCCAATCATATTAGGGTATCAAGCTTGTAGAGCTTGAGAATGATGTGAACAGATATGAAGGGAAGCTGTGAAATAAGCAGAATAACTATGACAAAATAAGAAGATGTGGATCAAGAGAAGATCAAAAGAGGAGTGAAAAACTTCTTTAAAAATAATGAATTCAAATGACTAGATTGATAGACCTCAGCAAGAGTTCCTCTCCAGAGATATGAAGGAGCTGCATTTGTATTTATGTTAAGTCAGCAGCAAAAGTGTCTGCTTCTATTTTAGGAACGGCCTCAAATTACAAGCAAAAAGTCAAATTTTCACCAAAATGTGTCTGGAACATGTGATCAAGGAAAGCTGCACCACTATACCCCAATCCATGAGTGGACTCATGGAAACATTGTGTAATCTTTGCACAAGAAGATAAGTAACAACAACAAAGTGAAAAGTTACCAGTGAAGATATTGGCCTGGGATTTGCCGATAGAGAACTGGGTCTCCAGGTACTTGGGCAGGAAGATGACAAAGCCAGACACGATAGAGAGCTCCAGAGCGGAGCCCAGGCACGTCAGCATGTAGATAGGATTAGTGAGTAGCCTCCACATGGATAGGGGGATATCTGCTCACATGTGCATGGTTAGAATATCAGGTCAACTTCACATGGAAACACAATCACTCCAATACAGTGGAACCAACTTCCATGAGAGGGAAACTATCACTAGAGGACACCTCTCTACAAAGAACACCTTTTTCATCTCAAAAATGACATTTTTACTAATCAGAAACTTTCTGGTAAGAGGATACCTTTCCCTAAAGGACACTTTGGCTCTGTAACTAGGTGTTGTCCTTTACAGAGAGGTAGTTCTACTGTAGCAACTCTCTGGTAAGAGGACATCTATTCCTAAAGGACACTTTGGCTCTGTAACTAGGTGTTGTCCTTTACAGAGAGGTAGTTCTACTGTAGCTGCTCTCTGGTAAGAGGACACTTCTCCCTAAAGGACACTTTGGATCTGTAACTAGGTGTTGTCCTTTACAGAGAGGTAGTTCTACTGTAGCAACTCTACAGTAAGAGGAAACCTTTCCCTAAAGAATACTTTGGCTCTGTAACTAGGTGTTGTCCTTTACATAGAGGTAGTTCTACTGTAGCTGCTCTCTGGTAAGAGGACATCTATTCCTAAAGGACACTTTGGCTCTGTAACTAGGTGTTGTCCTTTACAGAGAGGTAGTTCTACTGTAGCTGCTCTCTGGTAAGAGGACACCTCTCCCTAAAGGACACTTTGGATCTGTAACTAGGTGTTGTCCTTTACAGAGAGGTAGTTCTACTGTAGCTGCTCTCTGGTAAGAGGACACCTCTCCCTAAAGGACACTTTGGATCTGTAACTAGGTGTTGTCCTTTACAGAGAGGTAGTTCTACTGTAGCTGCTCTCTGGTAAGAGGACACCTCTCCCTAAAGGACACTTTGGATCTGTAACTAGGTGTTGTCCTTTACAGAGAGGTAGTTCTACTGTAGCTGCTCTCTGGTAAGAGGACACATCTCCCTAAAGGACACTTTGGATCTGTAACTAGGTGTTGTCCTTTACAGAAAGGTAGTTCTACTGTAGCAACTCTCTGGTAAGAGGACATCTCTCTTTAAAGGACACTTTGGCTATGCAACTAGGTGTTGTCCTTTACAGAGAGGTAGCTCTACTGTACCATGAAATATTCCAATACATCAAGTAGAGATGTTCTCTTACATAACCAAGAGAAAGGGTTCAATGCCCCCACACCAGTTACAGTCTGTATTTTGGCAGTACCTACCTTTGATATCCAAGGTAATAAGATACCAAATCCAAACAAATAAATAGTGTGTGACATTTTGGTAACAGCATTGTTAACAACATACTGATGTTAGAACCATCTGATAATAGTAACAACGCTGTTACTAAAACACCACAAACTATTTATTTATTTAGATTTGGTGTCTTATTACCTTGTGTTATTTTTGTTTTTCTTGATGAGGACATGGAATTTTGATCGAGACATTGAGAAAATAAAAATAATTCTCTAGCCGAAGTGGCTCTTTTATTTTAAAGAACTCTCCAGGCAACCTCTGTCTTTAAGATAATCTAAATTTCTATTAATCCTACTAAATATTGTTTTTTTTTTAGTAAGAGGAACTGCCTGTTCCTGAATGCTTGTATATAAGTTGATGTCAAGCCCCTTTTCCCCCAATTTGATACATTGTAAATAACATTGCTGATATTGTTACTATTACTGTTATTCCTGTAAATACCCTCTTCTACTCGGAGAATCTGTATAAGATCAAAATGTCTTAATAAAGCTTTGTTGTTGTTATACCTTGTGTTTCTAATTTATAATCCACACAGATTGTACCATACCTTTGATATCCTTTCCATATTGGATCTGTTTCTTGGCCTGGTCTATGGAGGAAGAGCCGTGATGGTGGTGATTGTGATGGTGGTAGTCCTCGCTGGCGCTGCGCTGGTGGGTGTGTCTGCACACTGCAGTGCTGGTGGTGCCTCCTCCATAGTCTCTTTTCTCCTCCCACAGCACCTTCTCTCGGTCATGTCTCAGGTACTTGGGGAAGGCAAAGTAAGGAATGGACACCTGGTACAAACATATCTCTCTTAGTCCAATCTTCTCACAAGTATCTCCGCAAACTATACACTCATGGACAGAACTTAAGGAATGATAAGGCACAATTTGGATTATAGATTATAAACATAAGGTAATAAGACCAAATTCAAATAAATAAATAGTGTGTGACATTTCGGTAACAATGCTGTTACTGAAACGTCACACATTATTCATTTATTTGGATTTGGTCTTATTACATTGTGTTTAGAACTTAAGGAAGTGGGAAGTCTTTAATGTCGCCAGTCGTCTATTTTTTTGAAGGAGACAGAGGTAATTTTGTTTACACTTGGTTATCTTATGTATTTAATAAAGGTCACTGTGTATCAAATTGCTTTCATTGTTATTGTCTTAATCCTGAAATACATGCTAAAAGGTACAACTTCCTTTTGTCCACGAGTAGTTCATTTTGGAGAGAAACATTCCATCATTTAGTGCAACAAGTAAGGAAGGAATTGAGTAGCCGATGGTTTCAGACAACATAGGAAGAAGAGACTCACCAGTAGCAGCAGGATCCCAAAGATGACAAAGCCAAGCCACCAGGCTCCCACCCAGCGAGGATGTCCAGGGTAGATGCCAGTCATATGAGGGATGGATTGGAACATAGCATCCTCGTGGATAGACAATAGATAACCTCCTAGCAGGAAGCCACACACCAGACCGAAGGCCACCATACTGTAGATACAGCCTGTAGACAACACCCACATCTTAATCCTTTTTCCTCTCAACAACAACATACACAGATTAGCTACAGCCTGTAGATGACACTCACAACACATCTTAATCCTTTCTTCCTCTCACAACACACACATAGATTGTTAAAACAATGTTATGATTCATTATCACAGATTTACAGATTTTGAGAAATTCTAAAAAATAACCCGCAACTTTTTTATTTACTTGATTAAAGAAGCTTTCAGGCAAGCTTGTTGTCCTTCATAGAGAGGTAGTTCTACTGTAGCAACTCTCTGGTAAGAGGACACCTCTCTCTAAAGGACACTTTGGCTCTGTAACTAGGTGTTGTCCTTTACAGAGAGGTAGTTCTACTGTTGCAACTCTCTGGTAAGAGGACACCTCTCCCTAAAGGACACTTTGGCTCTGTAACTAGGTGTTGTCCTTTACAGAGAGGTAGTTTTACTGTTCTGCTCTCTCGTGAGAGGACACCTCTCCCTAAAGGACACTTAGGTTCTGGAACTAGATGTCCTTTACATACAGGTTCTACTCTGCACCTCTTAATGAGGACACTCAGTTGAGAATGACATCATTCTCTCAGTGAGAACAAATCACTAAAGAATGGAAATTTGCATAAATATTGGGTCATTGAGAGGCCTAACAAAACACCCCATAATTATTTCTAACTGGGGCACTGGAGAACAATGAAGTCTTTGTGTTCTTTAAACACTTTCCCATAGGAACACTGGTGATTATATATTTTTAAAAAAGTGTAATTAAAATGAACAAAACCTTTTTTTTTTTTTAAACTAGGTAGCTACAATGGGTGTCGATTAAGAGCCAAGGTGTGTATGCTCATATAAACAAAATCAAGGTCTGTTGTTGTTGTTTCTTATCCCCTTGTGTAAAGATTACTCAAATTCCATGAGTTCATGCTCCTCGAGCAAAAGGCGTCTACTTCCATGTTAGGAACGGCCTTAAACTACAGGCAAAGTCAGACTTTCACCAAAGTGTGCCTAGATCATGGTGCCATGATCAACGAAAGCTGCACCCCTACACCCCATTCCAAATCAAGGTCTTGCTACAGTAACACATTTTAAAAATGTTTATGACTCACAACCTAAGGACCTATGTGAAAATATTGTTGTTGTGGAGAGTTCGAAAATGATAAAGCAAAATTTGGATTATGAACACAAGGTAATAAGACCAAATCCAAATAAATAAATAGTGTATGATGTTTCAGGTAACAGTCCATCACTTTTGTCTGAAGATGGTAACAACGCTGTTACCAAAACGATTTGACTGTATTGACTCATCCATTGATGAGCTATCTCTACTCATCCCCAGCAGACACCATCAACAAGCTCTACAAGCTTGATACCCTGATATGATTGTTGAGTGGAGATAAGAAAGATGTTTTGGGTACCACATCATTGACTGTATTGACTCATCCATTGATGAGCTAGCTCTACTCATCCCCAGCAGACACCATCAAAAAGCTCTACAAGCTTGATACCCTGATATGATTGTTGAGTGGAGATAAGAAAGAAGATGTTTTGGGTACCACATCATTAACTGTATTGACTCATCTATTGATGAGATCTATTTATCCCCAGAAAACACCATCAACAAGCTCTACAAGCTTGATACCCTGATATGATTGTTGAGTGGAGATAAGAAAGTAGATGTTTTGGGTACCACATCATTGACTGTATTGACTCATCCATTGATGAGCTCTACTCATCCCCAGCACAGACACCATCAACAAGCTCTACAAGCTTGATACCCTGATTAGATTGTTGAGTGGAGATAAGAAAGAAAAAGGGGAGGATAAGATTGACCAAATATTTGGTATATATCAATACATCTATCATCATTCAACAAGAATACTTCATCAATGAAGGTTTCAGCTGAATTCTAAACATAGAAGATTCCTTATTGGTCAGCATTATCTAGTTACCTTTGTACTTTACTGTCAAAATATATATTTTTTTATTCTTCAGAACTTATATACAGTAAGACCTCTCTATAAAGGACAGCTATTTGCAAAGCCAAAGTGTCCTTTAGAGACAGGTGTCTTCTTACCAGAGAGTTACTAAATGGTAAACATGGTAATTTTGTCAATGAAAGGCAGAGAGGTGTCCTCTAGTGAGAGTGTCCTTTCATGGAGTATGTTCTACTGTAACAGGGTGAGGGTTGTGGTAAGTGCTACTCACCAATATACATGGAAGAACTGTCCTTCTTGACATGGTCGTCAATGTAGGTGGTCCCCAAGGTGAATATGGGGGATCCCCCGCAGCCAATCAGCACCTGAGCCAGCATGAACAGTAGGATGTACAGGACATTGGAGGAGGTGCCCTCGTTACAGGCTGTAGGGTCAGCCTCCAGAGCTGGGCTGTTCATGAAGTGCCTGTCACATGTTCCAGTACCATTCAGTATGTGACGTTCAACCAACCAGCTAATAGAGATGGAAATTTTGCTGGAAGGATATTATGATATATATATATATATGTAAAAATAGCACAAATGTGATATTGTACTTGGATAAGGTGCATAAATTATGAAACACAAAAAGGCTTCTCCTTATCGTGCAACTGAAAGTTGCTGATGGTTGCTGAAAGTTGGCCAATTCTGGAATAATTAAAAATCAACGAGAATAGTTGATATTTATTCCAATAGATGGCGCAAGCCATCAGCAACTTTTAGTTGCACGATAAGGAGAAGCCTTTTTGTTTTTCATTATTTATGCACCTTATCCCAGTACAATTTCACCTTTGTACTCTTTTATTATATAGTTTTGTGTTCTCACATACTTCTGGCCTTAACTACCTGTTTCATGATTTTATAGGATGTCTGAATGACCAGTTTTTTTGGTCGTTGAGGTAAAGCTTGCACCACGCTGATGAGGGCCAACAGCCCGAAACGCGTACGTGGTTAGCTTTTCTTGATTAATCAAGAATATATATTTCAGGAAGAGAGTGGGGAGCCGATGCAACCACACTAAAATTAACTTACACATCTCTAATTAGACCTATCCTGGAATATGGATATCAAATCTATGGTACAGCATCTGAAACAAATCTGAAATCACTGGAAAGGATACAACTATGTGCAGCTAGAATTATTACAGGTCTTCGAAATACCTGCCCTAATGATATTGTACTTTACGAGGCAGACATTATGCCCTTAAAGGATAGAAGAAGCTACAATCTGCCAAAATATATAAACAAAATCAAGAGTTATGGAAACAAACACAGAACTTCCAAGTACATACTTAATTGGGAATCCAATTTAAGACTCAAAAAAGAAGGCCCTCTACACCTGGCCAATAGAAATGAATTTTTAAAATATAAAGTGGAAAAAAATTATTTAGCAGAAAAAATTTCTCCATGCAAGCCACTACAAAATGTTATTTTTAATGCCACTTTAAATGAACCCACCAACAAACAATACCAAAATCCAGAATACTTAAAACAATTATCATTAGAAATAATTAATAACATTCCTAAAAATGCAATAACTATTTATACCGATGGTAGCAGAGACGAGCTAGGACACACTGGCAGTGGCTGTCTCATCAAAACCACAAATGGCATTGAGAAAATGAACAGAAGAAACCCAGATTTTTGCTCAGTCTTCAGATCAGAACTTATAGCCATCTATGAAGCCTTAAAATCCATCAGAAATACTAATTATCAAGATATTTGGATTCTTACTGATAGTAGAAGTGCCATACAACACTTGAGTCACACAGGGGAACTCAGAGACAAAGTAAGCAGGAACATAATTGGTTATCTCCAAAAACTCTCAAAAACCTCAAAAATTCACCTTCAATGGATACCCTCACACGTTGGCATTGAAGGCAATGAAGCTGCTGATGTGCTAGCGAAAAAAGGCACAAAAGAACTCTTGCCACAGAAAAATAAACTTACTTTTGAAGAAATAGAAACAATAGCCAAAACAAAAATAAACAAGAACTGGAGGATCCCACCTAAGCACAGTTGGTACAGTGGAGTGAACCCAGGAGGAGCTCTGAACATCAGAAATAGACAGCATCAAACAACACTAACAAGATTTAGAACAGGCCATCTCAAGCCATTGAAGATAGAAAATAATAACAAAATTTATCCCACTTGCCCAAAATGTAGTTTGGTACCTGCAGCTCCAGAACATATTTTGGCTTGCATTAGATGCACTAAACAGGACCTTTGGGAGAGGCCGCTGCTCATCATAAAACAGCTCGAGGAGCATGAACTCATGGAATTCGTGTAATCTTTACACAAGGGGATAAGAAACAACAACAACAACAACAACAGAATTGGTATTTGGCCAATTCTGGAATAATTAAAAATCAACGAGAATAGTTGATATTTATTCCGATAGATGGCGTAAGCCATCAGCAACTTTCAGTTGCATGATAAGGAAATGTCTTTTTCTTAATATATATTTTTATTTTATCTTAATTTATTTGGAAATTTGCAGCATATGTATAATATTTAGAATCAAAGAAAACAAGATTCACTGATATATATAAAAATGAAGGGCACCATTCTTGTCAAAATAAACACTAAAATCATAGTCGATGGACGAGTGGGTAACACCCTCGATTCCCGACAGTCATGAACCGGGATTGAAACCCACGTTAACATTTTGTTTAATATGTGAATAACCTTCATATATTATTCACTGTTTCAATTATCATGAACTAGGTTGTTCTTGTTGAGGGGTACCTAATAAAGTGGTTTTTGGGGAAACACTAAAACTAAGTAACATCTATTGACCATCTCCGCAAACTAATGGACTTGAGGTGGTGACAAAGCCACAACACCAGTTTGACAAACTGAGAAATGTCCACCTGGAAACCATGGTTTCAGGCTAATGGCCCTCATCAGTTCAGGGCACATTATTGACTGTTTTGACTCATCCATTGATGAGCTCTACTCTTTCCCGGCAGACACCATCAAAAATCTCAAGCTTTACAAGCTTGATACCTTAATATGAATGAGTGGAGATAAGATAAGAAAGAAGATCAGTTCAGGGCAAACTTTATTCCATGATATCCACAAGGGATCAAATGAAATCTTCAGAGTTTTCCAAAGAGGTGTTTAGCTGGTAAACATCTAGATGGTGCTTAGCTTTAGCTTCTTTTATATTGGGAGAGGAACTTTTCATATTTAGATATCAATATCCTACCAGAAAAATTTCCATCTATATTTTGGTTATAGATTTGGCCTCTAGCTGATTTACCAGCTCTCTTTGACAAATTCTGAAGATATCATTTTATCCCTTGTGGATCTCTTGAAATCAAAATCTGGCTCTGGATTAACGAGAGCAATTAGCTTAGTCTTCAAGTGAGTGCATCTCAGTTTGCCAAAAAAAAAAAAAAAAAGCTGATGTTGTGGCTTTGTCACCGACCCGAATCTACTAATTCTATGGCCAAAATATAGATGGACTGATGGGAGCAATTAACCTGAAACTATGGTCTTCAATTGGACGCATCCCAATTCTGGTGTTGTGGCTTTGTTACTGACCTGCATCCACTAGTTTTCTGAAATGGTCAATAGATGATACTTAGATGGAAATTTTGCTGGGAGGATATTGATCTAAAGAAACAAAGGTTGCCTCTCCCGTCAAAATAGACGTCAAAACCAGACACCATCTATTGACCATCGCCGCAAACTAGCGGCTTCAGGTTGGTGACAAAGCCACAACCTGGTTTTGACATCTATTTTGATGGGAGAGGCGACCTTTGTCTCTTTAGGTGATATTTAGTTTTAAGCATCTATTCTGGCAGAAGAGGCAAGCTTTATTATTATAGATCAAACAACTCTTAAAAGTCGGTGGACGAGTGGGTAACACGCTCTATTCCCGACAGTCATGAACCGGGATTGAATCCCGCGTTAACATTTTGTTTTAGTATGTGAATATTCATTGTTGCAATTATCACAAACTAGGTTGCTCTTGTTGAGTGGTACCTAATAAAGTGATTTTGGAACCGGATCCAAGTCTCACCCTGTGTGTCTGGAGGGGAACTGTAGCTCTCCAGCTGCCGGGATGGGAGGGACATAGCACGTGTTCTCATCCAGGTAGTGCCTCAGGGAGCTGTTGCGATGGTCGCCCCCCAGGCGGGTGTAGACAGTATCAATGAGGTAGGGTAGGGCAAACACCATGGAACCAACTCCCATCACAATGATGCCTGCACAGTACAACAATCAATATCTACAGGTCTACAGTTACAAGAGTCAACAATGTAATAACACCAAATCCAAATAAATAAATAGTGTGTGACATCGGTGTTGTTACCATCTTCAGTCAAAAGTACTGAAATGTATTTCAGTATCCAAAATCCATTTCAGTACTTTTGTCTGAAGATGGTAACAACGCTGAAATGTCACACACTATTTATTTATTTGGATTTGGTCTTATTACCTTGTGTTTATAATCTATAATTCAAATTGTGCCTTATCACAAGAGTCAACCTACCTTTGCCAATCCAGATGGGGATATGGCGGTGAGTCCCGAGGTAGCTGACAAATATAATGGTGAGGAGGTTGCCCAGCTCGAAGGTACTGGCGATTCCCCCTGACACCCTGCTGGGGATGTCAAACCTCTTCTCTATGGTGGTGATCACACTGCACATGTTGGTAACACTTAACACAGGAAAACATTTAAAATATTTATTGATACATTCATAATATTTACCTCAAAAATAATAATATAAACTTATCTTACTCATTATATTTCTCTTTTTTTCTTCATTATTTTTATATAACACATTCCCATATTGAAAACACTTTCTTGTAATACAAGAAAATAAGACCTAATCCAAATATTTTAATAGTGTATGACATTTCGGCAACAGCATTGTCACCATCATAAGACAAAAGAATGAATGATTAATTTATTATATGAAAGAATAATTTATTCATTTATTCTTTTGTCTGATGATGGTGACAATGCTGTTGCCGAAACGTCACACACTATTAAATTATTTGGATTAGGTATTTTTTTTTCTTGTATCTATAATCTATAATCCAAATTGTACTTTATCACTTTCTTGTAACAAAAGGAGATGTTGTTATTATCTTCAACAGTGTTACAGAAACACACACACACAAAAACCTTTATTAAGACACACAGGTCTTACAGAGGATTCTCTTTGGGGTTACAAGACGGAGAAACCTATGAAAGTGGGAAATATACAAAGGGGTAAAAATGAAGAAAGATTATATACACATGATAAATATATACAGATTATTATTTGAATGATCCTATGGAAAAAAAGAATATGGATTTGGAAAAAAAAATGTTTGTGTTACAGAAACATATCACAAACATTTCATTAATTTGGTCTCTTGTTACCTTAACTCTGACATTGCTTAGGCCTATTATGGAACTAACTGCCATTCTGATGAGATACTAAAGAATACTGATGTTACTATATAAAATATCACTTTATAACAAAATTGATACAGCATATTTACGCAAGTTTGGCCTTAACTACCCATTTCTTGGTTTCTCAAGAAGCCTCTGGGACCAAAAATCTTTTTGGTTACAGTGGTACAGGCTACTCCACGCTGACGAGCACCAACAGCGCAAAACGCGTTCGTGGATGGCTTTTCTTGATTTATCAAGAAATTGGGTTGGCCAAATATCAGGGAAGAGGCTAAATCAATTTTTAGTTGATTTCTGTTCCACCAGATGGTGCTCTGCCTTCTGTAATACCCATTTGCTCCTGGTCAGGATATGCCATTTTTATTTTTAAAATCGATACAATTGTAAAAAAAAAAAAACATGTGATACACAAAGTACTCTGGATGTTATAAAGACAAGTTGTCCAACAAGAGTTAAGTGAAGGAGGCACACAAACATCTCTAATCTCTTTCTTTCTTTCCCCATGTTGGTAATAAATTGTGGACTTCAAGATAAGGATGCTAGCTGCCTTGTAAGATATCTTCAGCCTTAAGCATTGTAGACATCGACATCTTGGCCTTGAGATGAACACCATCAATCTTGCAGAACATTGTATTGAAGTAAGATTCCATATATGCCCAACTAAAAAAAAGGAGGGGAGGCGAAATCTGTGGTTACAATAGGAAGAGAGAAAATTCCTTCAACAAAATTTGACACAATAAATACATTATGCTCTAAAAGTAATGAAGTTATACAGAATATATAAATTGATAATATTGTATAATAATATATATTTATAATTGTATGTAATTCTGCTGTCCTCAAAGCTTATGTCCATAGTTCATCTAAAATACCCATTCCAAGAGTCTAAGCATCAGTATCACTATAAAAGGAAGATTGAAAAATGCAATATAACAGCGGTATGGTAGATTAAACTGGCGAAACCGCTGAAAGGGTTCACCACTGATGAGCCAGGCCCTCCCATTAATTTTTCTATTACAGTAAGGATAGTTGAAATTGTTTAATTTCAAAAAGAATCTTACGCGTTTAAAATAGTTTCGAATTTTGAAAACTTAAGCATGTATATCGGGATATTCTGACAATAACTCTGGAAGATATTACAGTGACCTTTATTGAAGACACACGAGATAACCAAGTGTGAACAAAACTTAAGGAAGTTGTACCTTTCAGCATGTATATCGGGATTCAGACAATAACTCTGAAATATATTACAGTGACCTTTATTAAAGACACATTAATGTAAAAGAAAAAGTTTACCATTGAAGTATTTTATTTTCTTGATGTTTTGACAAAAAAAAATATTTTTTTTTCCTAATGAGGACAAAAGATTTTTGTCGAAACGTGGTGAAAATAAAACCTTTTCTGTACAAAGTGTCTGTTATAGTTGAGAACTATGAATGGTGACCACAGACAACCACAAGATAATTGGGGTATGGTTTCATTGGAATTCTAAAGAGGGGGTAAATAGGTGCATATCTCAGCTATTGTACTGTAGTTAGTTACCTGTTGAAGTAGCCAGAGGAGAGGGCTTGCTGCAAGGTGACCAGGACACAGGAGAGGAAGACAAAGGCCTGGATGTTGGCGAACCTCTGGATACATCTGGGGCGGAAGGAGAGGATCCCACAGTCCCGGATGTCCTCTTCTTCCAGAGGCAGTACTGGAACATTCCCCTCAGTCAGGTTACAATGTCCTTATGGTTCAAGCCTGCAGCTCCAGAACACATTTTGGCTTGCATTAGATGCACTAAACAGGACGACCTTTGGGAGAGGCCGCTGCTTATTATAAAATAGCTCGAGGAGCATGAACTCATGGAATTTGTGTAATCTTTACACAAGGAGATAAGAAACAACAACAACATTGTCTTTCTGGTGGCTGTGGAGTTTTACACACAGGATACCAAGATCCTAAAACTAAGCTGAGTAATCTACAAATGAAAAATCGATTTTTAACATTTTCGTTTTTGTGCTTTTTTAAAAAGAAGTTCAGATGCAAGAAAATAAGACCAAATCCAAATAAATTAATAAAATAATAAATTGTATTTGGTCTAATTTTCTTGTATCTATAAATCCAAATTGTGATTTATCATTTAAAGAAGTTTTATTACCATTATTTAAAAAAAAAAAAATTATTATCCCACATACCTGGCAAATTTTTAAGTGCAAAAAGTCAAATTGCTTTCTACATGCCTAGACATGTAGTGAACTTACAGTAAAAACAGTAACTAACTACGATTTTCATTGTCTGTACCACGTGTACTAACGTGGTATAGGCCATAATAATCATAGTATGCCACTGCTTTTACTGTAAGAGTACACCAATGTCTACACATGTAGAAAGAAGATCGACTTTTGCCCTTACAAACGTGCAAGAGCCCCGTTGATTACTTGCACTCACTGGTGGGGTTGGATTTTGGCAAGAATCGGGGGCTATTGGAGCAATTTTTATTCAGAGAAAAAAAGTATCCAATGTGGGATTCGATCCTGATCGTGGCTGTCGGAAATCGACAGTTTATACGACTCCTCCACGGACCCCGTTATCACCATTATTAAATAGATAGAGCCTTCAATGTGGCAAATGGACGAAACTGGTAGATCAGTAAGTAATGAATGAGCTGAGAGACTTAAAAGTTTCAGAATCTCGGTATGATATATTCATTTATAAATTTTATTTTTTTGAAGACGTTCTTTTTTTCTTTTTTTTTTGCTTATCCCTAGTACACGAGGTACAGGTCATGATAATCATGGTGGGTAAGTAGGCGAATGTTTTTTACTGTAAGTGCACCACATGTCTACACATGTGAAAAGCAGTTCGACTTTGCCCTCACAAATATACCAGAGTCCCGTTTGGTTACATGCACTCGCTGGTGGGGTTTGGACTTTTGTAAGAATCGGGGGCCATTGGAGCATTTTTTTTTATCAGAAAAAAAAAGTACCCAATGCGGGAATCGAACCCGGGTCGTACCAGTCGAAAACCAACGGTTTAGACCACCCTTCCACCGACCCCCCCGAAGACGTTCTGTTACAATAGAACCTCCATAAGAAGACATTCTTGCATGAAAACATCTCTCTACAAACGACAATTTTAATCACTAAAATTACCATTTGTTCTAAATAGAAGTTTTCCACTAACAGAACTAAGTGTCCTTTAGAGAGAGGGATAGGTTCTACTGTATCACAATATCGCACCAGCATATATTATTTATATCAAAATACGGATTCTCCTCATTGTGAAATTAAACCTTGCTGATGGCTTGCGCCATCTATCGGAATAAATATCAACTAATCGTTGATTTAAAAACAAAAATTCCAGAATAGACAGATATTTATATAACCCAGGTTCATGGATAATATATATTTTAAGATACCTTCTATTGCAACATATGTTTTACTATATATATAGGGGGTCGATGGAAGGCTGGTATAAACCGTTGGTTTACGACCGATACGACCCGGGTTCGATTCCCTGATTGGCCACTTTTTTCTGATAAAAAAAGAAGCTCCAATGTCCCCCTATTCTTGCAAAAGACCAACCCCACCAGCGAGTGCAAGTAACCAAACGGGGGGCTCTGGCATATTAATTTGTAAGTGCAAAGTCGAACTGCTTTTCACGTGTATAGTAGACATGTGGTGCACTTACAGTAAAAGCAGTCGCCTTCTACCTACCATGGTTATCATGGCCTGTACCACGTGTACTAGGGATAACGAAAAAAAAAAAACTATATATATGATCTTGGTAAGTTATGACTAGGGTTAAAATGGTAAATATTCAAATTAACAATCTTAGGTGAATAGACATTTTATTTATTCGTTTTATTAAAAAAAATGAATAAATATAAAGGATGAATAAAAATTGCTATTAGAGAATATAAGCCAAGGCCATTGCACACATTGGTAATCCCAGTTTTAATATACAAACAAAAAAAATTGTTTAAAAAAAGTTGACGACAAAAAGTTTCCAAATTAAATAAGTAAAAGAAAGAAAAAGGAAACGTAGGAAAAGTTGATGGGAAGAGAAAACTAAACACTAATTAGTTGTAAATGGCTTTTAACGTCAGCTAAAATTAGCTTAAAACATCAATTAAGTCACTATTAAAAAAGTTAGAAAAACGTGTCATAAAAAAATAAAATAAAAAACATAGCAGATCAAACTAGGGAATGTTACAAAGTTCAGATGAAACTATAGAAATAGTAGTAGAGAGAAATAGAGATTGAATCAACTTTTATTACATCGTTCATAAAAATTTATGGTGATAGATGAAAACTAATAATAATAATAACAAGGATGAATATACATAATGATACCTATACAGGCTTCATTGGTTTAGATCAAGGGCTACAAGATATTCTGAATTCGGCCCTTGGTTATAAATGGGTCTTTGTTCCCAACCTGCTCAATTGCCATGT
Organism: Cordylochernes scorpioides; assembly: GCA_030710605.1. NCBI lineage: Eukaryota > Metazoa > Arthropoda > Arachnida > Pseudoscorpiones > Chernetidae > Cordylochernes > Cordylochernes scorpioides. The sequence continues at coordinate 138,144,166 of CP092863.1, forward strand.
TGAGGAAATCTCACAGAATGATCTTGTTTTCTGTCGAGAGTGTCTCGAAGAGTACCTCCCTCACAAAACGGGGCAACTTTGTCCTCCATTTCCGGCACTAATTAATGAAATATCAAAGAATAGGTATATAGCGGTGGCGATATTTGGATTCCACAGGATTATATCCCGGAAAAAGGCCACACAGTGTTCTCCCCATCCCTTGTGAACTGGCGAATCCTGTATAGGGCGAGAGGCCCTAAATAAAGGCTTTGTTGTTGTTGAGTACCTCCCTCACATGATGGTATAGGACCGCGTGCACTACCTCAAACCTACAAACCTCCTCATAGAGGGGATATAGGAATGAATCAGCGTTCATTTGTTCAAAAATTCCCTCCACGCGCCCTATGAGGATCTCTTGAAAGAAATAGAGAGGGAGAGCAGTAGTTTTAGTATAAGCTCAAATAAACAAGACGTTATGTTCTGCCGAAGAGAAATCCATTTAGTTATCATTAAACTAATTAAACATTAATTACATTGTGAAAAAATAATACAAATGTGATATTGTACTGCGATAAGGTGCATAAATTATGAAAAAGGCATCTCCTTATTGTGTAAAAAAAAAGTAGGGGGCACGCGGAGTTGAACCACGGACCTCTCGATCTGCAGTCGAATGCTCTACCACTGAGCTATACCCCCTTGCACGGTAAGGAGATACCTTTTTCATAATTAATTACATTATCAATAGATTTAAATCTCCTGGATATTAATCAAACAAATACCGCAGATTTCTGTGGAGATGAGTTTATTTTATCTTTATTAAATGTAATCTTGAGCTTTCGGGCATTTCTCTCTCTCTCTCTCTGCCCTTCTACGGGAATACATAAAAATATATTGTAACGTAGAAAACCAGGAAAGACAAACTTCAGGATGACACAACAATTTATTTAAGGCACAGACACAATTCAACGTTTATAGGATACAAGATAAGCAATGAGGCAAGTTTTCAGAGTAGCAAAATATAAACAATATAAATATATATCGTAAGGTGGAATCCTCTGGTGTATAATTAGCAGCAACACATAAAATTCCGAGGATAAGTTTCTTTTATTTCAAAAATAATATCTTGAGCTTTCGGGCGTAAACAGCCCTTCTTCAGGAATATTGGAAACAATTTCAAGTAGAATGTTTCCAATATTCCTGAAGAAGGGCTGTTTACGCCCGAAAGCTCAAGATATTATTTTTGAAATAAAAGAAACTTATCCTCGGAATTTTATGTGTTGCTGCTAAATAAATATATATAAAAAAGTAATAATCTGTACATAAAATATAATGAATACTTTGCTACAATATGAAATATATGTTTCTATGTACTCCCATAGAAGGGCAGAGATGCCCAAAAGCTCGAGATTACGTTAAATAAAGATAAAATAAACTCATCACCAGAAATCTGTAGCATTTGTTTGATTAATATCATTAAACAAATGAATTTATAACGCCTTTCAAATGCTTTCTTTTTTATTTCCTAACGAGGACAAAAGATTTTTGTCGAAACGTCGAGATAATAAAAACCTTTTCTGGTTCTATTATTTCAAGAACTATGAATGCCAACCAGAGAGGCAACCTTTATCTTCAAGATTGAAAAATTCTAAACTTTTTTTTTTTTTACAATATGAGTATCCTTTTTTATATTTTAAATGCAAGCTTTCAAACGAAATTCGCTCTTCAACTGTATCTTAAAGAGATATCGAGGGATATCAAGGAATATTTGCATAAGCATTCGTCAATATTTCTTTGAGATAAACCTAGTTATTTTTGCTTGAAAGTTTACATTTCAAATAAAAAAATGATACAGTAGAACTACCTCTCTTTTAAGGACACCTAGTTACTGAACCAAAGTGTCCTTTAGGGAGGGGTGTCCTTTTACTAGAGAGCAGCTACAGTAGAACTACCTCTCTGTAAAGGACACCTAGTTGCAGAGCTAAAGTGTTCTTTAGGGAGAGGTGTCCTCTTACCGGAGAGTTGCTGAATAGTAAAAAATAGTAATTTTGTAAATGAAAACTGTCCTTTATAGAGAGGTGTCTGCTAGCGTGAGTGTCCTCTCATGGAGGTTCTACTGTACATATATCAGAACATAGAAAACAGAAAGACAATTTTAGATGCCTTCATACCATATCAATACTATAGTACCAACAGGAAAAATCGACCTCGCAGTTTACCCATATTACAAGACAAGGAAATAAACGATTAGCACATATTTAAACACAATACTGATGATATCAACAAAATATTAGGCATCAAAATAACAGTGAATATTTTAATTACCAGCGAAATCAAAGACTTAGCACAAGTTTTATACATGAGTGTAAACCTATTTGTAGATTGGGTTAATGTTTTCTCTCTTTCTCTCTCTAGTCGTTGGACTTTACCTAACTGTAAATGGTTTCCTCTTTACCTCTCTTTTTATATACAGTATAACTTCCATGACATTCACGCTAGAGGAAACCTCTCAACAAAGGATAGTTTTCATTTGCAAAATTACCATTTTTACTATTTTGTAACTCTCCGGTAAGAAGACACCTCTCCCTAAAGGACAGTTTGGCTCTGTAACTAGGTCTTGTCCTTTACAGAGAGGTATTTCTACTCTAGCAAATCTCTGGTGAGAGGACACCTCTCTCTAAAGGACACTTTGGCTCTGTAACTAGGTGCTGTCCTTTACAGAGAGGTAGTTCTACTGTAGCTGCTCTCTGGTAAGAGGACACCTCTCCCTAAAGGACACTTTGGCTCTGCAACTAGGTGCTGTCCTTTACAGAGAGGTAGTTCTACTGTAGCTGTTCTCTGGTAAGAGGACACCTCTCCCTAAAGGACAGTTTGGCTCTGTAATTAGGTGTTGTCCTTTACAGAGAGGTAGTTCTACTGTATATTTTATCTATGCTACCACCCATTGACTTGTGTGATGTCAAAACAATATTTAATATCTCAATCTCTCTATAGTAGTATATATGATTTCAATACACATTTCACAAATTTTATCTCGGTTGTTGGAAGGATGGTCTAAACCGTTGGTTTTCGACCGCTACGATCCAGGATCGAATCCCGAATTGGGCACTTTTTAAAATAATAAAATGCTTCAATTGCCCCCGATTCTTGCAAAAGTCCAACCCGACCAGCTAGTGCAAGTAAACAAACGGGGGGCTCAGGCACATTTGTAAGTGCAAAAGTCGAACTGCTTTTTACATGTGTAGACATGTGGTGTACTTATAATAAAAAGCAGTTGCCAACTTCTATCCACCATGATTATCATGGCCTGTACTACCTCTGAGGTAACCCGGATTCCTGGAGCGTACTAATGGCATGTACCACGTGTACTAGGGATAATAATACAATTTTATAAAGTAATTTATAATACAGTATAATGCGGCTTATGATTGTATAACGACATTTGAAAATTATACCGCATGTGTTTATTTGAACGAAAAATCGAAATTTATTTTAAGGAGAAATAACAATTATTTCTAACCTTAGGGATGAAGTATGAAAGGATGAATTGTGAAGAGTAATGATAAACGAAAAAATAAAAGTGTCCAGGGATGGAAATTTTCCGTTTATCATTACTCTTCACAATCCATCCTTTCATACTTCATCCCTAAGGTTAGAAATAATTGTTATTTCTCCTTAAAATAAATTTAGATTTTTCGTTCAAAAGAAACACATGCAGTATAATTTTCAAATGTCATTATACAATTGTATCTTAAAAATCAGGAAAAAGCCATTATCATTGTTGGCCGCAATGTGTTCGCTTTCCCAGGAGTTACCGGAGACCGTGTTTTAATTAAAGTATGGGAGAGTGGGGGCGAAGGGAGGAAGGGTTGAAAGAAGGGACAGAGTATTACAGTTGGATCTGGGAAATTGTACAAATTGATTCCTCAGAGAGGATGATGATCTAAGAATAGCAAAGATCGGTCAACAGACTGAAGCTAAATAAAGAGATTGATTGAGGTCGCGTTCGAATAAAAAAAATCTCCACATTTATATTATCTTCATTATTATTTTCATCAATAAAACTATCAATAGTGTTTTCTATCTAAAGAAGTTGAGGAATATTTGTAAATTTCTCCTTCTCTCAATAGAATTTTGAAGGTATTAGTAATGGAAATTATAAATATGCTTCTTCTTCTTTCTTATCTCCACTCAAACATATTAGGGTATCAAGTTGAGACCCTTGATGGTTTTTGTTTGACAACCATCATGACTGGGTGAAGTAGTCTGCCTTTGTCATTAAGACTGGAAGCACTACTCAGTGGCAGGCCGACTTAGCTCCAAAAGAAATGGCCGCCTCTGACATGAGGAACAGACGCCATGTGCAGCCGCTCCTAACATGGAGTACAAACGCTGATAAAGATGCTATTTAAAAGAATGAAAAATCAGTTGTAAAGGAAATTACGTAAAAATACTTGCTTCCAGATACTGTATGAATCTCGTTTTTTAAACCTTATTTCGGAAAAAGCAATAAATCCAAAGAACAAATATATATATATATATTTGATTATAAAATATTGATATATTGATATTAGATCATAAAAAGGCAAATACTGGATTAAATAAAAAGATTTATTTTCTTATATTTCGGTTGGCTGAACGCCGACCTTTATCAAGGCATTACATTTTGTATATATAAACAAACTATATAATTAAGAAAAAAGGTATCTACTTATCGTACAACTAAAAGTTGGCTTGCGCCATTTATCGGAATAAAAAATCAAATATTCGTTGATTTATAATTATTCCAGAATTGGCCAAATACCCATTCTTGATTAATCAAGAGGAGCTAACCACGTACGCGTTTCGATGCATTTTTCTTAATTGATCCACCTTATTCCAATAAAATTTTACATTTGTACTATTTTTTCAAAATATATAATATTATATTATACTTTTATAGATTACACTAGCGGATGTACCCGGCTTCGCCCGTGTTTTACCCGAGTAAAGGTTTGTCTAACGAATCTCTCGATAAAGTGAACATTTTTTCCCGGTCACTTGAAAAATACTCGATAAGTTGAATAAAATCAATATTAATCGGTACCCGAGTAAAGGTTTGTCTAACGAACATTTGTTAAAACAATTCTCTATAAACTTATTTAAAAAAAAATAGATATATTTTGATAATTTGAAACTCGTAAATTTGAATCTCTCGATAAAGTGATCATTTTTTCCCGGTCCCTGTGTGCCGTGTCATTCTGAATTTTGTCTTTCCTAATTTTCTACATTACAAAATCATCGTTTTATCTAGTAAACATTTTTTCCCGGTCCCTTGAAAAATACTCGATAAGTTGAATAAAATCATGGTCGTTTATGGAAGATGGACGAAGTTCCCGGAGGTCAACTTGGGCAAGCTCCCGCGAGGCTTTTTTTCTTGTCTACTTGGCACAGCTGTGTCACCAACTCTGCCCTGTTTGGTTGGTGGGTACTTGGACTGTCCATCCGGCCGGCGGCCGGACGATTCCATTCTCTCGACGGGGTGGGGCAGACCTAAGCCTATCTCCGTCGCAAGGTGGCGCTGCTTGCGAGTTAAAGTTACAAATCTGCAAATAACTCTGAGGATATTCAAGATATTCAAGAAATTATTTTTCAGAAACCTTCCCAGTACTATACTAAATAATTTACCAAAGTTTCATGGCGTTCCAATGAGTGGTTTGGTCAGGCATAAAGGACAGACAGACACACACACACATACATTCATTTATATATATATAGATATTACTATTATATAGTATAAAATTACTACCATGGATTACTGCCATAATCTAATCTCTGAAAATTCCGTCATATCCCGAATACTTATGCAAGCTGCTATTTGTGTTGGGAGCTGTGATCACTTATGGATGTAAGAGATTGACCCTCAGAAGAAAAAAAAAGGAAAAATATTGGAGCTTTTATAAATATGGACATGTAGGAAGCTACAGAGTGGCATTGGCAGATAAATTTCAACATTTCAATATTAAATGAAATTAATCCTGGTATAGATCCCTTGAAACCCAAATAGGTAAACAAAGACATACCTATTTCGGACATACAATTGTTTTTTACAGAGAGGTAGTTCAACTGTAGTTCTATTGGCGACGAATTATAATCGATACAGATGCGGGGGAGAATGATGTATTATATCAATAAACTTACAAAATCCAAATTGGAGGGAGAAACCGCTACTAACCTACAATTTATTCTTACAGATGGATAGTTCGGCGGGAAAATATTAATCTATAATAAAAAACAACGAGGTGACCTATCTTTTTGACGTGACAACGTCTTAAATTAGGTTGCGGCTGGGAGTCACTTATGAAAAAGTGTAACGCCCGGTAACGTTACGATGAGTCATCGAACGAGAGTGCTGCGCGCGCAGCTGCGCGCGCAGCGCTAGAGAATTAGGCGCATTGAATCGGCGCATGCTTGTCTCTGTCTTTGTCTTTCTCGAACGTTCTTGGCGTTGGAAAAACAAGAAAGCGTCATAATACAAGTTCACACGTGTGGTTAAAGTATCGTCAGCTGTGTCTGTAGTGAAAATGTGGAGTGCTTAGATTCGTCATTTACAACAACTACAACAATAAAGGTAAATAATTGTACACTGATATTTCATTATCGTAAACTATGATTGATTGATTAATTGTTAGATTGACACAAAAGTTGAGAAACTGAGTTTATAGGTTATGTCATACTATTGATAAATGTTGATAGTGTTAAGTAAATTATTAGTTTAAAATTAATTAATTAATTAATTATTATTTTACAAATTTTAAATAGTTTCAAATTTATTTAGCAAAAATTTGAACCTTCGATCTGAATAAATGTTTTGATTTTCGAATTGATTCTTTAAAATTACAAATATTAAGAAAAAGTGGCAGATATAAGAAAACTTTATTTAAACTGTGTTGAGCAAGAATTTTAACATCTAATTTAAGTAAATGTTTTAATTTTCAACTTCATCATTTACAATTACAAATTTTATTTAATTACAAATTTATTTAGCAAAAATTTGAACCTTCGATCTGAATAAGTGTTTTGATTTTCAAATACCAACGCGGCTGGTGGAGTGGCGATCTATCGTAAATTATCATCGACATCTACGGCGGAAGTGTTCCAAGTTGCGATTACAGACGTAACTCGTGTCATTAAAACCAAGGGTGACATGTGCATGACTGAAGTTACTTGCTTCGCCGCTAATACTAGCTTCAAGTTTATACTCGGTGCTGTATATATTCATCCAGGAGCTAGTATGCAGGATATTGGAATGTTACTATGGCAAGGACTCGGTCCGTACATTCACAACAGCCAGTACGTGCCACCGTTCGTGCAAGTTAATTCTAGTATACCGATTCTTCTGTGTGGTGATTTTAACAAAAACGTAAAGCCTGACAACTCGTTTCTTAAATTCATGAAAAATACGCATAATCTTGATTGCGTATCAAACGTTTCTAAGTCAACTACGTTAAAAGGAACAACTATCGACTTGACTTTCGCAAGACACATTTTACAGCAGAAACACTTCCTTTCATTTCATATTTCTCCTATCATCGTCCTATCCTCAACAAAATCACTCAAATAGGAATTAGTTAAGTTTTAGTTTACATGTACAATGTTTTAGTAAACAAAATATATTTCTATAGTTAAAATTTGTGCAATTCTTATTTTCATTCAATTCCTTGTTCCTATTGTGCAATTTAATTATATTCATATCAATAAATATTCTACCGTTGTCACGTAAAATCTTCGCCCGTAAAACCGACTTTACAGGCAACCATTTTTTTTTTTTTTATAAATGTATTCTTAATAATAGTTTTGTGAAATATGAAGGTTATGATTGAAGATTTCTTCAGTGAATTGAGGTGAGATCGTGAAGTGGAACGTTTCTTATTGTTGAGAAAACTCGAGCTTTCGAATACGGTGCTTTTCAATTGGCTAGAAAGTTTAAACAGTTTCAATATTCGAGCTTGAAAGCTCGATTTTTATTCGTAGATAAACGAAGCGTTTCAGCGTCTCGAGACCTACCCATTTCAATATAAATATAGCTAATTGAAACTATTTTAGACTCGTATGATTTTTTTTATAATTAAACAAAATTTCCTACTGCCCTTTACTGTAATGATAAATTAATTGGGAGGGCCTGGCTCATCAGTTGTGAACCTTCCTAGAATTTTCGCCAGTTTAATCTACCATACTGCTGTAATATTGCTTTTGGCTGTTTTCCTTGAATACTAATATTGAAGTTGACTTCTTGGAAAGGTATTTAAAATGAACTATATGGATATTTTTAGTAAGGACGCAGTAGAAAATTGTTTAATTTTTAAAAGAATCCTACGACTCTAAAATAGTTTCAATTTTTTATAACAGATGGCGCCCTAAATGCATTATAACTATAGGTGGCGATACACTTCTGTGTATCAAGCACTGAAAATAGACACTTACAATATTGTAACAAAGTATTTATTATTTTATTAGCAGAGTATTATTTTTTATGTTTATATTCTGCTATACTCTGTACACTTCCCTCTTTTGCTTATCTTTTGTTTATCACTCATAGTTTGTTCTGACCTGAAATAAAATTGTTACTCATCCCGAAGTTGGTCTTCCCTAATTTTCCACGTGGCATTTTGGTTGGGATAAACAAAAGATAAGCAAAAGAGGGAAGTGTACAGAGTATAGCAATATATAAACATAAACAATAATACTCTGCTAATAATACCTCAAATTATCAGAATCACTATAGAACAGTCTATCCAAACCGATCAATCAAGAATAACCAATTCGAAGCTACACACACACTACAAATATTTACATAAAACATTCGCAGCAGAGAACTATTTACTAAGTGAACTCCCACTGCCGACTAAACGCCTCATTGCGCAATTGAGAATTCTATTTGTTTTATATCGAGAAGACCATATAAAATATCTAAGGACAGAAGACTTGTATTGCCAACTATGCAAAAATAGAACCGAAAATGAATTAGAACATTATATATTTGAATGCAAGCCTCTTGACACGGAAAGAAAAATACTCTTTTCTAAGATAGGCCATACACACTTCACATTATATTCTTTATTATCCAACTTTATAGACAATAGTTCAGTAGCTCTGAATCTATATAACTTCCATAAAAATGCTGAAAAAAAGAAAGACTTAACCGAACATCCAAACATACCAAAAAATTCTATTTGATGAGAAGGACAGAACCAACATCCAATTATTTGTTTAGGCAGATACGATAAGTTAACCCCCACACTGATAAAACGGTGTTTACCTTACAACCCTGAACACTCGGATTTTCCTGGAAAATCTCTTGAAGATTTCTTGAAAAAGCCATGGTCCACTGCAGAAGAACTTAAATTGACTTGTTCCATATGTAAATACCTGCTTTCTTTCCTCTTTTCGCTCTCCACTTCTCCCATCCATATTTCCAAATTTTTTTTATTTTTTATTTTATTTTATTTTTGTTTATTTTTAAAATTCTTCTTATTTCTTTATTCTTTCTTATAATCTGTATATATTTACCATATGTATATATTCTTTCACCATTTTTATTTCCCACTTTCTCCGTTTTGTAACCCCAAGGAGAATCCTCTGTAAGACCTGTGTGTCTTAATAAAGGCTTTTGTGTGTGAATACTCTGCTAATAAAATAATAAATACATTGTTACAATATCGCTTTGTATGTTTGTGTTTCGATTCTATAAATATATTACATAAAACATTTTGTGTGATAAAACAACTAATGGAAAACCATTGGAACGATACTTGTTTGTGTGAACGTTCCCCAGGTTTAACACTCGAACGTCAGGAAAAGCTGGAAGTCCAACAAACAGCCAGTAACACGGAGTAGCGGAGGTATATGTATGCAAATGAGGAATGTTTTATATGCATATGCAGGGTAGGTGGGGAGAGATAGATGCAAGTGTCGCACGGCATCATCTTCCCTTTATGTCAACCTTCCTCGATGGTCCTTGCGTGTTGTGAGGCGGAGGAGTTGAATTATTCAGGACTTGGGAATACACGTCTTCCTGGCCTGGCCACCGTGGACTTTACCTTCCTGGCATTACTCTCTGGGACTTTACCTTCCTGGCCGCGTAGAGGTTTCTTTCTGGCCTGGCCACCATGGACTTTACCTTCCTGGCCAGGTTGAGATTTCTTTCTGACCTGGCCACTGTGGACTTTACCTTCCTGGCCACGTAGAGATTTCTTTCTGGCCTGGCCACTGTGGACTTTACATTCCTGGCCAGGTTGAGATTTCTTTCTGACCTGGCCACTGTGGACTTTACCTTCCTGGCCACGTAGAGATTTCTTTCTGGCCTGGCCACTGTGGACTTTACCTTCCTGGCCACGTAGAGGTTTCTTTCTGGCCTGGCCACTGTGGACTTTACCTTCCTGGGCACGTAGAGGTTTCTTTCTGGCCTGGCCACCATGGACTTTACCTTCCTGGCCACGTAGAGGTTTCTTTCTGGCCTGGCCACCATGGACTTTACCTTCCTGGCCAGGTTGAGATTTCTTTCTGACCTGGCCACTGTGGACTTTACCTTCCTGGCCACGTAGAGATTTCTTTCTGGCCTGGCCACTGTGGACTTTACCTTCCTGGCCACGTAGAGGTTTCTTTCTGGCCTGGCCACTGAGGAATTTACCTTCCTGGCCACGTAGAGGTTTCTTTCTGGCCTGGCCACCATGGACTTTACCTTCCTGGCCAGGTTGAGATTTCTTTCTGACCTGGCCACAGAGGACTTTACCTTTCTGGCCACGTAGAGATTTCTTTCTGGCCTGGCCACTGTGGACTTTACCTTCCTGGCCATGTAGAGATTTCTTTCTGGCATGGCCACTGAAGAATTTACCTTCCTGGCCACGAAGAGATTTCTTTCTGGCCTGGCCACTGAGGAATTTACCTTCCTGGCCACGTAGAGATTTCTTTCTGGCCTGGCCACTGTGGACTTTACCTTCCTGGCCACGTAGAGATTTCTTTCTGGTTTGGCCACTGTGGACTTTACCTTCCTGGCCACGTAGAGATTTCTTTCTGGCCTGGCCACTGTGGACTTTACCTTTCTGGCCACGTAGAGATTTCTTTCTGGCCTGGCCACTGTGGACTTTACCTTTCTGGCCACGTAGAGATTTCTTTCTGGCCTGGCCACTGTGGACTTTACCTTTCTGGTCACGTAGAGATTTCTTTCTGGCCTGGCCACTGTGGACTTTACCTTTCTGGCCACGTAGAGATTTCTTTCTGGCCTGGCCACTGTGGACTTTACCTTCCTGGCCACGTAGAGATTTCTTTCTGGCCTGGCCACTGTGGCCTTTACCTTCCTGGGCACGTAGAGATTTCTTTCTGGCCTGGCCACTGAGGAATTTACCTTCCTGGCCACGTAGAGATTTCTTTCTGGCCTGGCCACTGAGGAATTTACCTTCCTGGCCACGTAGAGATTTCTTTCTGGCCTGGCCACTGAGGAATTTACCTTCCTGGCCACGTAGAGATTTCTTTCTGGCCTGGCCACTGTGGACTTTACCTTCCTGGCCACGTAGAGATTTCTTTCTGGCCTGGCCACTGAGGAATTTACCTTCCTGGCCACGTAGAGATTTCTTTCTGGCCTGGCCACTGAGGAATTTACCTTCCTGGCCACGTAGAGATTTCTTTCTGGTTTGGCCACTGTGGACTTTACCTTCCTGGCCACGTAGAGATTTCTTTCTGGCCTGGCCACTGTGGACTTTACCTTTCTGGCCACGTAGAGATTTCTTTCTGGCCTGGCCACTGTGGACTTTACCTTTCTGGCCACGTAGAGATTTCTTTCTGGCCTGGCCACTGTGGACTTTACCTTCCTGGCCACGTAGAGATTTCTTTCTGGCCTGGCCACTGTGGACTTTACCTTTCTGGCCACGTAGAGATTTCTTTCTGGCCTGGCCACTGTGGACTTTACCTTCCTGGCCACGTAGAGATTTCTTTCTGGTTTGGCCACTGTGGACTTTACCTTTCTGGCCACGTAGAGGTTTCTTTCTGGCCTGGCCACTGAGGAATTTACCTTCCTGGCCACGTAGAGGTTTCTTTCTGGCCTGGCCACTGTGGACTTTACCTTCCTGGCCACGTAGAGATTTCTTTCTGGTTTGGCCACTGTGGACTTTACCTTTCTGGCCACGTAGAGATTTCTTCTGGTTTGGCCACTGAGGAATTTACCTTCCTGGCCACGTAGAGGTTTCTTTCTGGCCTGGCCACTGTGGACTTTACCTTCCTGGCCACGTAGAGATTTCTTTCTGGTTTGGCCACTGAGGAATTTACCTTCCTGGCCACGTAGAGGTTTCTTTCTGGCCTGGCCACTGTGACCTTTACCTTCCTGGCCACGTAGAGATTTCTTTCTGGCCTGGCCACTGAGGAATTTACCTTCCTGGCCACGTAGAGGTTTCTTTCTGGCCTGGCCACTGTGGACTTTACCTTCCTGGCCACGTAGAGGTTTCTTTCTGGCCTGGCCACTGTGGACTTTACCTTCCTGGCCACGTAGAGATTTCTTTCTGGTTTGGCCACTCTGGACTTTACCTTCCTGGCCACGTAGAGATTTCTTTTCTGGCCTGGCCACTGTGGACTTTACCTTCCTGGCCACGTAGAGGTTTCTTTCTGGCCTGGCCACTGTGGACTTTACCTTCCTGGCCACGTAGAGATTTCTTTCTGGCCTGGCCACTGTGGCCTTTACCTTCCTGGGCACGTAGAGATTTCTTTCTGGTTTGGCCACTGTGGACTTTACCTTCCTGGCCACGTAGAGATTTCTTTCTGGCCTGGCCACTGAGGAATTTACCTTCCTGGCCACGTAGAGCTTTATTTCTGGCCTGGCCACTGTGGACTTTACCTTCCTGGCCACGTAGAGCTTTATTTCTGGCCTGGCCACTGTGGACTTTACCTTCCTGGCCACGTAGAGATTTCTTTCTGGCCTGGCCACTGAGGAATTTACCTTCCTGGCCACGTAGAGATTTCTTTCTGGCCTGGCCACTGTGGACTTTACCTTCCTGGCCACGTAGAGATTTCTTTCTGGTTTGGCCACTGTGGACTTTACCTTCCTGGCCACGTAGAGGTTTCTTTCTGGCCTGGCCACTGTGGACTTTACCTTCCTGGCCACGTAGAGATTTCTTTCTGGTTTGGCCACTCTGGACTTTACCTTCCTGGCCACGTAGAGATTTCTTTCTGGCCTGGCCACTGTGGACTTTACCTTCCTGGCCACGTAGAGGTTTCTTTCTGGCCTGGCCACTGTGGACTTTACCTTCCTGGCCACGTAGAGATTTCTTTCTGGCCTGGCCACTGTGGCCTTTACCTTCCTGGGCACGTAGAGATTTCTTTCTGGTTTGGCCACTGTGGACTTTACCTTCCTGGCCACGTAGAGATTTCTTTCTGGCCTGGCCACTGAGGAATTTACCTTCCTGGCCACGTAGAGCTTTATTTCTGGCCTGGCCACTGTGGACTTTACCTTCCTGGCCACGTAGAGATTTCTTTCTGGTTTGGCCACTGTGGACTTTACCTTTCTGGCCACGTAGAGATTTCTTTCTGGCCTGGCCACTGAGGAATTTACCTTCCTGGCCACGTAGAGCTTTATTTCTGGCCTGGCCACTGTGGACTTTACCTTCCTGGCCACGTAGAGATTTCTTTCTGGTTTGGCCACTGTGGACTTTACCTTTCTGGCCACGTAGAGATTTCTTTCTGGCCTGGCCACTGAGGAATTTACCTTCCTGGCCACGTAGAGATTTCTTTCTGGCCTGGCCACTGAGGAATTTACCTTCCTGGCCACGTAGAGATTTCTTTCTGGCCTGGCCACTGTGGACTTTACCTTCCTGGCCACGTAGAGATTTCTTTCTGGCCTGGCCACTGTGGACTTTACCTTCCTGGCCACGTAGAGATTTCTTTCTGGCCTGGCCACTGTGGACTTTACCTTCCTGGCCACGTAGAGATTTCTTTCTGGCCTGGCCACTGAGGAATTTACCTTCCTGGCCACGTAGAGGTTTCTTTCTGGCCTGGCCACTGTGGACTTTACCTTCCTGGCCACGTAGAGATTTCTTTCTGGCCTGGCCACTGTGGACTTTACCTTCCTGGCCACGTAGAGATTTCTTTCTGGTTTGGCCACTGTGGACTTTACCTTTCTGGTCATGTAGAGATTTCTTTCTGGCCTGGCCACTGAGGAATTTACCTTCCTGGCCACGTAGAGATTTCTTTCTGGCCTGGCCACTGTGGACTTTACCTTCCTGGCCACGTAGAGGTTTCTTTCTGGCCTGGCCACTGTGGACTTTACCTTCCTGGCCACGTAGAGATTTCTTTCTGGCCTGGCCACTGAGGAATTTACCTTCCTGGCCACGTAGAGATTTCTTTCTGGCCTGGCCACTGTGGACTTTACCTTCCTGGCCACGTAGAGATTTCTTTCTGGTTTGGCCACTGTGGACTTTACCTTCCTGGCCACGTAGAGATTTCTTTCTGGCCTGGCCACTGTGGACTTTACCTTCCTGGCCACGTAGAGATTTCTTTCTGGCCTGGCCACTGTGGACTTTACCTTCCTGGCCACGTAGAGATTTCTTTCTGGTTTGGCCACTGTGGACTTTACCTTCCTGGCCACGTAGAGATTTCTTTCTGGCCTGGCCACTGTGGACTTTACCTTCCTGGCCACGTAGAGATTTCTTTCTGGCCTGGCCACTGAGGAATTTACCTTCCTGGCCACGTAGAGATTTCTTTCTGGCCTGGCCACTGTGGACTTTACCTTCCTGGCCACGTAGAGATTTATTTCTGGCCTGGCCACTGTGGACTTTACCTTCCTGGTCACGTAGAGATTTCTTTCTGGCCTGACCACCGAAGAAATTATCTTCTTGGCCTGGCTATCACCACCTCACTACCTGTACGTAAGTTTGGTAATGTTGGGTCTCCCAATTACCTCGCTAAAATTGAAAATAGCGAGCGTGGAGCACTTTTTACTCCAAAGAAAGGGAAGTAAAAAAAAAAAAAAAAAAAGGAGAAAAGGGAAAGAAAAAGCTCAATTATCAAGGAAGAAAAATACGTTTTTAAAAACACGCCCTTTGAAAAGAGAGAGAGTAAAAGAAAGAAAGAAGTGGTGCGCAACACTTTGAAGAAAACAATGCTAATGGCGTCGAGGAAAGGAAAAATTCAAAATTGCTTTCCACTCGACGGTAAGGTTTATTTTTAGAGGGCCAAGTGGATGGAGGGGGACCTAGATAAGATGGAGGGAAATAATGGCACCTTCCCTGTGGGGTTTGGCAACTTATTGATGCGTGGGGAAGACCCTACAGGTGTTAATTGGAGGTATGTGGGACATTTCATTCTTCTATATAGACTTTGATGACTTATAGATATGAAGGGAATATCCTAGGAGAGACTATACAGGTGTTAATTGGAGGTATGTGGGACACTTCATTCTTCTATATAGACTTTGATGACTTATAGATGCGAGGGGAAGATTCTAGGAGAGACTATACAGGTGTTGCTTGGAACGGTATGTGTGGGATAGGTCAATCTTCCCTGTAGGGTTTGGAAGTTTATTTATGTGTGAGAAAGATCGCTGAAAGACCTTTCAGGTATTAGTTGAAGGTATGTGGAATAGATAGATCTTCAATGTAATCCTAGGAGATCCTACAGGTGTTAGTTGGAGGGGTATGTGGAATAGATACACTCATGGACAAAACTTAAACAAGTGGAAATATGTGCAGCATATAAAAGCAGAATGATACAATACAGTATTGGAGCTCTAAAAAGGCGGTCTGGTAGATTGAATTGGCGAAACCGCTGGGAAGGTTCACCACTAATGCCAAGCCCTCCCAATATTTTTCATCGCAGTAAGGACAGTAGAAGTTTGATTTATTTGTGAAAAGAAACATTCGCGTCTTAATGTCTTCATTCGTTATACACTGGTGTCCAAAAAATAAGAAACCTTTGTTTTTTAATGATATGTTTTAAAATATACAACGCTAAAAGCTAAAAAGTAATTTAATTAGGTATTTTAAGTCGTAGAATTTATTTATCGCAACCATTCGATTCGGTAAAATTGAAAATATGCACATTTTTGCTCGTCTTTATAAGTATGCTATTTGGCGTGTCGTTTACCCCATCTAAGAATGGTCCAATTATAATTTTATTTAATCCTTAGTTAATTATGAGTATACGAAATATTTTAGCAGATGATTTAAAATGGAGAGCTGTTGAAAGAATGGAGGCAGGGCAATCACAAGTTGAAGTAGCAAAATGGCTAAATGTGAATAAATCTGTGGTCAGCAAAATATGGAAACAGTTCATTGAGACAGGAACCATCAAAAGAAAAGAAGGTTCTGGTAGAAAAAGAAAAACAGCTACCTCTGAAGACCGTTATCTGGTCGTAACTGCCAAGCGCCATAGGGAGATGACAGCTATTCAACTCTCTAATGAACTCTCAAGTGCTACTGGAACGAGAATTTCAAGACAAACTGTTTACCGAAGGCTTCACGAAGGTGCTCTTTATGCAAGATGACCAATGGTCTGTATCCCTTTAACCTCTGCTCACAGGAGAGCCTGCTTGAATTGGTGCTTGGAACATCACGCCTGGACTCATGATCAGTGGGCCAATGTTCTCTTCAGTGACGAGTCAAGATTTAGTTTAAACACAGATTCTCGACGAGTTTTCATCTGGAGGGAGCCTGGAACCCGCTATCATCCCAGTAACATCAGGGAAATAGACAGTTTTAGAGGGGGCAGTCTCTTAGTCTGGGCTGGCATCAGTTCTAGCAGACGCACACCCCTCCACATTTTTTCTGGGGGCACATTAACTGCCCAAAGGTACAGGGACGAGATCCTTGAGCCCTATCTAAGACCTTATAGAGATCAAATTGGTCACAATTTAATTTTAATGGACGATAATGCTCGTCCGCATAGGGCTAGGCTAGTCAATGAATATCTCCAGAGTGAAAATATTCGAAGGATGGATTGGCCAGCCAGATCTCCGGACCTGAATCCAATAGAGCATGTGTGGGATGCTCTAGGGAGGCGTATTGGAGCTCGTCACCCCTCTCCCAGAACCCTCGTTGAGCTAAGAACTGTTCTATTGGAGGAGTGGGGTTTACTACCCCTGGACCTCCTCCAAAGCCTGGTAAACAGTATGAGGGCTCGCTGGGAGACCTTGATAGCTGTTAGAGGTGATCATACTCCCTATTGATATCTTATTTCTTTAAGATCTGGAACCTTAGCTTTGGGTATGTTGGTAATAATTTGCATATTTCATAATTTCAAATATTTTTTAAATTTTCATATAGCTAGTCAAATTCTCCATAGTTTAAACTATTTGTATACCAAATTTTATATTTGTTAATAAATTAGCTTTTGAGATATTTCAATATTGGTTAAGTTTCTTATTTTTTGGACACCAGTGTATATAGATGGCGCATTATTGCTTTGTATTAGAAGTAATTTTGTTCACACTTGGTTATCTCGTGTGACTTCACTAAAGACCACCGTGTATCAAATATCTTACATAGTTATTGTCTGAATCCCGATATACATACTAAAAGGTACAACTTCCTTAAGTTTTGTTCACACTTGGTTATCTCGTGTGTCTTCACTAAAGGCCACGGTAATATCTTTCAGAGTCATTGTCTGAATCCCGATATACATGCTGAAAGGTACAACTTCCTTAAGTTTTGTCTCTATGAGTGTATATGTTTTTTCTGAAAAAAAAAAATGAAAAATGCTTGTATCGAAACGTCGATATGGTCAAAAGTGCCATTTTTGTATATATATATATATATACAAAAATGGCACTTTTGACCATTGACCTTTATATATATATATAAAGTCACTGACCGACAAGACCTGCTGTTTGGAAGATAATCAAAGAACGGTTTTGTTCACTGATAAGTATACTTAAAATGGCGTACAACTAAAAAACCTGAAGTTGAATATATACAAGTACGTAATACTATTTATTCTTTTAAAAATAATTTTCCTTTTTTTTTTAAATAAATGGCGGGCTATTGTCTTGTGCGCCTTTACTTTTTTAATTCTGAGGCTAGGATTTAGGCTGTTTGGTATGACTCCAGGAAAGCAAGGGTTTCTTTGAATGATACGTTGGTTTACAAACACCTTTACGTTTGTGGCAAACTAAAGTGAGTATCTACATGCCATTCTGATTGGGTCAACGGACACTACAGCCAAACCAGAGCATGAACACCACCATATTAAGGACATAAAAAAAGTAGGTTATACGTCTAAAATTCAAACGGCAGCCAAATCCGCCCAATCATTTTTTGAAGTTATCACTGCTTACTTTTCCTCATTTCAGTATAATTGCAAGGTTACGTGACAAATTAACTTGTGATCAATCCCTCTTTGCATTTATTCAGCTAATACTGGCCGATTTAAACCGAATTATATCAAGGAAGTCAGCGTAGATACTAATGTCGACCTAGTATTAATATTAAATATATATATGTAGTAACCCAGGCTCCTGGAGCGTATCCATAGATCACCAACTATCCGGGCTATCCTGCGGTTTAGAGTCTGTCTTCCTTAGTGAACAAGTCCATCAAGTGTCTCCAGGCCAGTCTTGGTAGGTTCAAGAGGGCAGTGCTGTTGAAAGAAGACAGTCCAAGAAGTGTCTGGAATCGCTGTAGTTGGAATGCTGGGACATGCTCCACGGTTTGCTCTTACACTTGACAATGTGAACATGTTGGATCAGGGAGATGTTTTATTCTGGCCATATCGGCTTGGATATATCTATGTCCTGATAGTAGGGTTGTGATTGATGCTAATATATATGGGCGGTGATATTATACTGGCGTGCAAAACACAATAAAACGATGATTTTTCAAATTAAAGAAGAATTATTAAAATAAATTAACTATATCTATATATATGTACATATCTCCAATATAACTTTGTAAATTCTCATTTCTCTAGCCCCTTCTTTTCCACCCATATGCTGTATCTGCCAGGAGAATATGTATATAGGACTAAAGGTCTTAATAAAGGCATTGAGAGTGAGATTGATTGGAAAAATATTAATATAAAAATTTGCATATATATTGATATTACATATTGGGTTGGTAATATGTAAATAGGAGAGCCCAGATTCTCACACGATGGAGAAACGGGGGAGTGGAAGAATGTCAACAACAACAACAGGAAGAATGAGGCGGAGACACAAAGACGCTAGCCAGGGCCAAGGCCGCTCCAAGGACCATGGAAGGAGGGGGAGGAGTTACATAAAGGAAGGACAGGCGCTCAATTCAAGGCGACGTGCTTGGGAAGCTAACTTCATCTCTCCGCTGCTTCCTTCACACCAGCTCCCCAGATTATTCCCATAAAAGACGTCCTTGCGATACTGGTGCTCGGCGGTACACTACATTTGGAAGGTTACAGAGAGGAATAGCATTGTCAGTGTTAGATGGTACTACAGTATGTATTACGGGGGGGAAAGACAGAAGGCGATTTTTTGGTACAGTAGAACCTACACGAGAGGACACCTCTCTACACAGGACTGCTCAGAGATACAATGTCACTACAATAGGAAAACTAAAGAGCATGCGATACTTGTGCTTGGAGATACAATGTCACTACAATAGGAATGATAACAGAACATGCGATACTTTTTTAAGGAGGGAAAGACAGAAAGCGAAAATTTTCTTTTATATGGTACAGTAGAACTTTCACGAGAGGACACTCCCACTAGAGGACACATCTCTACAAAGGACAGTTTTCATTTACAAAATTACCATTTTTACTATTTTAATACTCTCCGGTAAGAGGACATCTCTCCCTAAAGGACATTTTGGCTCTGTAATTAGGTGTTGTCTTTTACAGAGAGGTAGTTTTACTGTGTATCGTTTCACGAGCTTTCAAGCGCCATGGTCCTTCGACTAGTGAAAACTTTCAAAAAGGTTAAATTTACATCAGTTGAAGAACTGGAGGTTTGAAAGTTCCGTGAAACGGTCGGCCAATAAAAGAAACGTTTCGGCTTCGGCTTTTTCCCGTAATTGAGCTTTTCTCGGCGGTTATTCCTCGCAACTACTACAGTATGTGGTGGATATAAAGTTTACTAGCATGAGCTTGTAGGTACAATAGGAAGGCTACAGATTATATATGCTATTCTTGTTTGACGGTACAATCAATACTCCTGCAATAAGAAAACTCACGAACAGCTGCTCCCGTATCAATATATCTACAGAGAACAAGAACAAAACGACCCATATACGCTAGCTGATAAAGTTAATAAAATAACGAAAACTGACGTTTGCTGGACATGTGATGCAAGGATCAGCAGGAGAGACATTGCTGAGAGTGTTGGAGGGAAAGTTCCGGGGGAAGAGATCGAGGGGAAGGAGACGACAGGGATACACAGACGATCTAAAACAATGGACTGGACGACACGAGGAGATGAAGAAATGGCGGAGGAAGTATGGAGAGACCATGTGGCCCACCCTCAGTAGAGGAAGATACTGAAGGAGGGAGATATGGAGAGACCATGTGTCCCACCCTCAATAGAGGAAGACACTGAAGGGGAGAGATATGGAGAGACCATGTGGCCCACCCTCAGTAGAGGAAGGCACTGAAGGAAGGAAGGAATATCCCACAGAATCCACGACAACGCCGGCTGGAACCAAGGAAGACTACATGTGATGATGAGGGAGGAGACCAGCAATTACCTTCTGGGGCGGATGATTAATTACCCCGAGAATTTTCTTCCAATAGATCTGAAAGGTGAAAGTGTATCGACCGAAAGGGGCCAGAAATTACAATTCCAACGTTTTCCCCATCTTACTTCCGTCTTGACGGCGCGGGGTACCGTTTGCAACTAAATCTAAACTTTTGTGATCTTCTTCAGTAGTTGTGTTTTAAAAATAAAAGGATTAAGTTTAAAATGATCTTTATATTATTGTAAATGTTCTAATATCGGGGTTATATAGGTTGGTGATCTCTCTAAATAACGATGATAATTGAAGTTTAAACTATTTTTAATCCACGTAGATAAATAACAAGAAGTTTTGAGTGAAGGAGAGAAATGTTTCTTTTATTATGGGAATAGAAAAACACACAAGCTTCAAACCTCGCTGTTCTTCTATAGATGTACCTGCAGTCCTGGATCTTTCCAGTTGGTCTCGAGGACCACGCCATCACCATCTCCTCAGCGGTGAAGTACGCTATCTACGTTTTCTTCGTAGATCACGAAATACGTGGTGTCGCTGGAGACCCGCTGGTGATTCTCCACCAAACTCTGTAGCGCTGTCAGAGGCGCCATGTTCTTTGTACATAGTATGATGCATATATGTATAATTATCTTTTTTTTTTAAATAGTGAAGACTGTGCACTTTGCATATATTGACAAGATGTCAATAAAATTATTTTAATTGTCAAATTGTCTATAGATGTACCTTCTAATGATTGGAATTACACATGTAGACGAGAACCACGTGATTTGTAAGCTTGAGAGTTTTACCGTTACAATATTTTTTTTTTTAAAGAAACATTTCTCCATTAAAGGTTTGGTTATAAGTGAAGTTGATCGCTGGCGGTGTTCTAGCTAGGTGAGATAACCACGGTGGGAATAAGAGGAATGCTAAAAGAGACTAAAGATAAACGTGATGAGTTTCTTTATTAAAATTAAGATGACATTTCCACATGGATAATTGGAGGGATTTCTTACATATAAGTTTCTTGTATCGTTCCAAATATTGAAAGTTTTGATACAAAAGGATAAGAGTATGTAAATGCTTATACTGTAAGTGCTTATCATGTGGAGGTAGTTCTATCGTTTGTACTTAAAATTATAAACCCAATCCTATTTGGTTACTTACACTTACTGGTAGGTTTGGACTTATGCGAGAATCAGGAAGATTGAAACCATTATATTATGTGATGTAAATGGACTTAGAGTTACGCAGACGTATAAAAATAATTAAATTGTGTATATATTTATTTATTGGGTTTTGACTAGAGACTAGAGTAAATATATTCTGTCGAGAGATATGTAAATCAAAATTGTTTAATTTTGAGATTAAATTTGTTTTGTTAAATTGCTTCTATGTAAATATTTTTAAAGAAGGAAAAAAACATCTTTTTTTTTATAAGTTCTGATAATTTTTATAGCTAGAGGGATACATCTTCAAGAAAATAACAATATGGAAGCAAAAACGGCTTAATACGAGTTTCGAAATCGGATCTTATTTGCATAAAATCGATCATTTATATCAGCAGGCCACTAATCTTCTTCATAGCTCAATGAATATAGAACTTGCATTGCCTCTATATTTCATCTAAACAAACACAACGTATATCTCTCACCATACAGCCATCTTTATATATGGCATAATGGCAAGTCTTGGTGCTCTATCTCACAGCTCCCATAATAACAGCTAACTTGAACTGATGGTAGAATATTCCATGATGGTCATCTAAAAGGTCATCAAAACTTAAAACCTAGGCTTAGGTCAACATAGAAGTTCCCTCTTTTCTATAATTCGCTTTGAAAATTAGAAACTATTTCAGACGCGTTTGATTCTTTTTTAAAATAAACAATTTCTACTGCCCTTACTGCAATGGAAAAGATTAATGGGAGGGCCTGGCTCATCAGTGGTGAACCCTCCCAGCGGTTTCGCTAGTTTAATCTACCATACCGCTGTTATATTGCATTTTTCGATCTTCCTTTTATAGTGATACTGTTGCTAGACTCTTGGAATGGGTATTTTAGATGAACTATGGACATAAGCTTTGAGGACAGTAGAATTTCATACATTTATATAAATATATAATATGCATCGAGCAATCGCTCTTCCGCAGATATAGAAATTGTTTAATTTCAAAAATAATCTTACGCGTCTAAAATAGTTTCTAATTTTCATAACAGATGGCGCGCTAGTGCATCATAATATAATTCGCTTTAACAAGCAGCTTACACCTCATTACACAGTCTTCGTGATAACAGCAAACTTAAATTTCCTGATGGTAGAATAATCCATGAACGATGATCATCTAAAGGTCACCAAGATCTAGACGAACTTTCGGTCAACATAGAAGTTCCCATTACTCTATAATTCGCTTTAAAAAGCAGCTTACAACTCATCACACAGTCTCCGTTATGACAGTAAATTTAACCTTCTTTAGTAGGAGAATTTTGGCGTGATGGTCATTTAAAGGTCATTAATACTTATGACCTAACCTTCGGTCAACATAGAAGTTCCATTTTCTTCTATAATTCGGTTTATCAAGCAGCTACACGACATCACACAGTCTCCGTGATAACAGCAAACTTAACCTTCCTTAATAGGAGAATCTTGGCGTGATGGTCATTTAAAGGTAATTAATACTTAAGACCTAACTTTCGGTCAACATAGAAGTTCCATTTTCTTCTATAATTCGCTTTATCAAGCAGCTTACAACTCATCATACACTCTTCGTAATAACATCCTAGAAGCAAATGGCCTTCCAGGCTTTTCTGCCAATAAGCCACTATGCAAAGCATATGTCCTTCGCTGCTGTCCTGCTCATTAGCCAAGTAACGATATCTAAATTGGAGTTCGGATTTGGTACTCGGAAAAACCACCTTCCAGATTTGCCGAAGGATACATTCTAGAAGGAATCCTTAGTAAAAGAATATTGATGATCTAGTCAGCAAAAGGTCGCCACCTAACCAAATCTCACCACGCCAACTTACATTAAGACGGAGAGATGTTAATGAAATGGAAGGAGAAAATGACGGAAGCTATCTAGAGGTAAAGAGAACGGCAGATAAAAAAGTTGGAAAGAACCTTTCCCTTGGGCTGTATCCAAGTAAAAAAATCCATTAGTCTTCCTTTCCTCTAGTGACGGACTAAGTCCATCATTGAGCTGCTATTTCTGTCTTCGAGCGGCGCTGTGTCAATTCCATATTTTGTGGTGGATGGACAAAGTGGGTGAAGGAATTCTTCAATCACTTTACTTCAGATTGATTTGTGGTTGGCAATGTTCACTAAAAATAACTCAAACGGTTGTTTTTTGGTAATGTTTATCGTTGTTTTCTCATATAATGCCCTCAAGGTCGAAGAGTTATGACAAAAAAATGGCTTTAAATTATATAGAATCTTAAAAAAAAATCCTGTTTCCATTCTTTTAATAAGTGAGATAATAGAATGATCATTAATTGTATTTTACCTCTATTGACAGGTGTTACATTCTAGCACAGTTCGTGATTCGTCACCATCTCTTTTGTCTTGGCTATTTAGACATGAAGAGTCGAGTAGAAGTGGTTCACCCAAACATAGCAGAAAAGCGACTGTACACTCATGAACAAAACATAAGGAATATAGATGAAAATTTTGCCGGGAGGAAATTGATCTAAAGAGACAAGGGTCGCCTCTCCCGTCAAAATAGACGTCTAAAACCAGACGCCATCTATTGACCGTCGCCGCAACTAGCTGCCTCGGGTCGGTGACAAAGCCACAACACCAGCTTTAAAACATAAGGAAGTAGAGAGTATTTGATTTCGCCGGTCGTCTATATATATATATATATATATTAAAAATAAAAAAGGCATATCTTGTCCAGGAGCACATGTGCTTTACAGAAGGCAGAGCGCCATCTGGTGGAACAGAAATCAGCTAAACATTGATTTAACCTGTTCCCTGATATTTGGCCAACCCAATTTCTTGATAAATCAAGAAAAGCCATCCACGAACGCGTTTCGTGCTGTTGGCGCTCGTCAGCGTGGAGTAGGCTGTAACCACTGCGACCAAAAAGATGTTTGGTCCCAGTGGCTTCTTGAGAAACCAAGAAATGGGTATTTAAGGCCAAACTTGCGTAAATACGCTTAACATGTGAAAAAACAATAGAAAAAAAATAATAAAAAGGTCAGGTGCTGAAAAAAAAAATTTTTTTTTTTTAAGGAGACAAGAGGCAATTTGGTTCAAACTTGGTTATCTTGTGTGTCTTCCTAAAAGGTCACTGTGTATCAAATATCTTTCGGGGTTATTGTCCGATATACATGCTGAAAGATACAACTTCCTTAAGTTTTATCCATGAGTGTAGATTCCAGAAAATCCTAATGGGTAAAAACTGTCAATAACTATTACTATGAAAATTACGTATTTTGATAAATCAATTGAAGATATCGCAGAAGATGTTAGCGGCTGAAAATGTGGAATCCTTGTTGCATACTCTGCGCTGTATCAATAAGGAAAATTAAGCGCTAAACACACTTATATAAATTCTCTATTCTCTTTTATAATATAACTTTAAAAAGGTACAGTTAAACCTGTCTATAGCGCCCCCTCTAAATATCACCTCCCTCTCTATAGTGCCTGATTTTAAATACGTAGTACGATGCGATTTACATTAAAAGTGACCTGTCTATAGCACCTCCTCTCTATAGCACCCTATTTTGGTGAGTCCCAAGAGGGGGCGCTATAGACAGGACTGTATTGCACGTTATAAAGTTTTTTCTTATTTTTTAAAGCGAATTTTTACTGGTGGAGGAGTGATATATACACCGTCTATTTTCGACATTCACTACTCAGGATCGAATCCCGCTTTGAAAACTTTTTTTTTTTAAGAATAATTTCTTTAATGGTATCCTATTCCTGCAATAAATCTAACCCCACTAGTGAGTGCAAGTAACCAAAACGGTGCTCAATCACACTTGTAAATACAAAAGTCGAACTGCGCTTTCTACGTGTGTAAACATATGATGCACTTCGAGTAAAAAGCAGTTGCTAACTACCCACAATGAATATTATAAAATAAATGAAGCTTCCAGGGTTAAGTTTCTTGTGCAACTTTTTTTATTTTCAAGCTTTCGGACTTGTCAGTCC
Source organism: Cordylochernes scorpioides (assembly GCA_030710605.1). Classification (NCBI taxonomy): domain Eukaryota; kingdom Metazoa; phylum Arthropoda; class Arachnida; order Pseudoscorpiones; family Chernetidae; genus Cordylochernes; species Cordylochernes scorpioides. The sequence continues at coordinate 138,169,947 of CP092863.1, forward strand.
TTCAACAGGATTATCAACTTAATAATAAATACAATTTATATATATATATATATATGTTATTATATACATATTTTAAATTACTTATTATATATTGAGAGAAAACAATATTACATTATTTCAGTTTGACAATGAATACCATGATTTACTTAGGATCATCACCACGATAAAAATTGTTTAAAATACGTTGACCTATTTGAGACGAGACGTTAAAGAAGAATGTCACGTGTTTGTATTGAGCAACAATATCCCATCCATCTATTATCCAACAATACAAAAGTCGAACTGCTTTCTACAAGTGTAAGAGACATGTGACGCACTTAGTGTAAAAAGCAGTTGCTAACTAACCACAATGAATATCATGATTATATGGTATCATCACGATATTGTTCAAAATACGTTGACCTATTTGAGACGAGACGTTCAAGAATTTCACGTGTTTGTATTGAACACAAAAACACACCATCCCATCTGTAACGGCAGCTGGCATGCCTATATAGTAAATTATCAGTGAGCACATTATTATCACTGATGATACTCTGTGCAGTTGCCTTTTGACTTATTGTAATATATATCCACATGTAAACTTATGTCTGATATAATTTATATGATGTCTGATGTCAGCCAAAAAGAAATAAAGACTTTCTTTTTTAACATCCAAATACTTCTTGCTGATCAAACGTCAACCAACAAACACGAGGACGTTACACCATCCATCTATCATCCAACAATAAGATTAATCAACTGTCACAAAAATCTAAGAAAGAGAGAGAGAGAGAGAATGAAAGATTACATTTCTCAACACAACAAACAAACGAAATGTTCCAGATAACAACCCAGGTGACCTTGACACCACATCTCTCACCGTCCTTCATTTCAAATGGTCAAAAAATGATTAAAGAAAATAGTGAAGAAGAACAAACCACAAAGGAATTCCATGTTTCTTACAAATATGGAATAAATACATCAACATCACACTATTCTTTTCACAACTATATTGTTATCATAATTTAAAGAGAGAGAAAAAGGCATCTCCTGATGGTACAACTAAAAGTTGCTGATGGCTTGCGCCACCTTTCGGAATAAATATCAACTAATCGTTGATTTTAATTATTCTAAAAAAAAAAAAGCATTAGACGTCGCAACTCTTTTTTTTATTTGCTTGGTTAAAGAAGCTTTCGAGAAAGTCCTTCTACAGCTAACTAAAACGTTTTAGTTAACTGAAGAAGGGATTGCCCGAAAGCTTCCTTTAATCAAGCAAGTTGGAAAAAAAATGTTGCGGCGTCTTATGCCTTTTTAGAAATTTGTCAAAATCCTCAAATCTGTGATAATGTATTCCAGAATTGGCTGAACATCCATTCTTGATTAATCAAGAAAAGCTAACCACGCACGCGTTTCGGGCTGTTGGTCCTCATCAGCGTGATGTAATCTGTACCTCAACGACAAAAAAAAAAAAAAAAAAACATAAGTCTTTCAAGAAATTATTTGAAGAATCAGCAGATCAATTTTTTTTTCTGAATTTATCCACTCACCTGATCCCTAGTACAATTTTACGTTTGTACTTTTTTAAAAATTGTTATCATCCTTAATTTGAATAATTAGAAATTTATTATTACGATGATTCTGGGATGATGTATTTACAGTACAAACAGCAGTCGTTTATAATTTGCATAGAAAAACAAACGGCAGCTAAACATGCCATTCTACCTCCCCCCCCTTGTTTTTTTTTTTTTTTGATAGATGGAGGCCGTTTGGCATTGTTCACAGAACCAGCTTTCGGAAAAACACCGGAGCAAGAATGATTTTTTGAAGAAAATAACACTTCTATAAAAGAAAGAGGTTTTTTTTTAAATATATAATCAGGCAACTTCAAGCTTTATGGTAACCAGAAAGAAGAATAGTGTCAGGTAAAAAAAAAAAAAAAAGAGTTAGAAAGACAAACATAAAGACAAATTATGAAAAAAGGCATCTCCTTATCGTGCAACTGAAAGTTGCAACCATATCGTGCAACCATCAATCGGAATAAATATCAATATCGGAATATTTATCGTTGATAAATCAACGAGAATAGTTGATATTTATTCCGATAGATGGCGCAAGCCATCAGCAACTTTCAGTTTCACGATAAGGAGATGCCTTTTTTCATAATTATGTCCTTATCCCAGTACAATATCACATTTGTACTATTTTTTCACAAAGACAAATTAGTATACGATAAATTCAAATTATTGATGATATTGATGATATTGATGATCAAATACTGTCCTCATATCAAAATTTGAAACTATTATAGACGCGTATAATTCTTTTTAAAAATAAACTATTTCTACTGTCCTTATTGCAATGGAAAAAATTAATGGGAAGGCTTGGCTCATCAGTGGTGAACCCTTCCAGCGGTTTCGCCAGTTTAATCTACCATACCGCTGTTATATTGCATTTTTCGATCTTCCTTTTATAGTGATACTGATGCTTAGACTCTTGTAATGGGTATTTTAGATGAACTATGGACATAGGTTATGAGGACAGTAGAATTACATACATCTATATTAAATATATAAAATGCTTCGAACAATCGCTCTTCCGCAGATATCAATTTGTGTCTTTTAATACACGTCTATAATAGTTTCGAATTTGGATAACAGATGGCGTGCTAATGCATTATAACTGTCCTCATAGCTTATGTCCATAGTTCATTTGAAATACATTTTCCAAGAGTTGAGTATCAATTTCTGTATAAAAGCAAAACAACTCAATGTAATATTACAGCGGTATGGTAAGATTAAACTGGCGAAACCACTGGGAGGGTTCACCACTGATGAGCCAGGCCCTTCCTATTATTTTATCATAGCAGTAAGGGCAGTAGAGAAAGGTTATATTTTAAAAAAGAAACCTACGCGTCAGAAAATAGTTTGAATTTCTCATTAGAGATGGCGTACTAATTCATCATGACAAATTAGTATAGCTGTTTTTAATGAGCTTAACTGTCTTAATTAGTATTACCGTTAAAGGTGATTAGCTTTTACTTTTTTTCCCATTTGCAGACTCAGTGGTAAATTCATGTATAAGAGAAATTTCTTTTCACAGGATTTACCCAGACTAATCTATTCTTGAGTTTGATTATCTTAATTATATTTTAATTGTATATAAATTTCATTATTATCATTAAATGTGATTAACTTTTACTTTGTAAATTATTTTCATTTAAGAGTCGGTGAACGAGTAGGTGACACTTTCAATTCCCGACAGCCATGAACCGGGATTGAATCTTGCGTTAACATTTTGTTTAATATGTGAATAACCTTCATATATTATTCATTGTTGTAAATATCATAAACTAGGTTGTTCTTGTTGAGTGATACCTAGTAAAGTGATTTTGGAACAAGTAAGGAACAATTATTTTCATTTACAGACTCCGTGACTATATGTCTTAATAAAGGATTTTCTATATGTAGCAGTTTATATTTATATAAAATGAAAGGATTTAAAAGCACGAATGTTTCTTTTATACATAATACAAACTTCTACTATCCTTACTGCGATGAAAAAATATATTGGGAGGGCGTGGCTCATCAGTGGTGAACCCTCCCAGCGGTTTCGCCAATTTAATCCACCAGACCGCTTCTCAGAGCTCTAATACTGTATTGGATCATTCTGCTTATATATGCAGCACTGAAGGGTGGAATCTTAGAAATGGTTTTCAAGAAAACTATGGACATAAGCTTATAGGACAGTAGAATTACATTTAAATTCAATTATATTTATATAGGCAGTATTGTAGAGAGAGGGTTTTATAGAGCATCGTCCGGTGGAAATTCTGATGCTCGAAAGATTATGTTTTATGTGAAGAGATGAGTTAAATAAAGAATTTGGTTGCTGCATTTAGTCAATGTTGATATAGATGACCCAATCTGTTTCGAGGAAAGAGACAAATTCCAGTATAAACTGAGTAAGATCACGACATTGCTGTCATTCTACAACAGATCTTCATTATAATGTGATCTATCCTCATTCAGGAAGCCATCATTATCCTTCCAGTTTTATTTTTTTTAAACGCATCAAAAATAACTTAAATTTCTTATTAGATACGGGGCGCTAATGCATCATTTTTTATTTCGACTTAGAGCGCTATGTCCAACTAGGAACACTTTCACTTAATGGTGATATTTTCTACGCTAATTTTTATTAATCGAAAAGCGTTTTTTTTTCTCCTCAATAATCCCTAATGAGGGATTCGATCCCGGTCCTCTCTGTAGAAAATTCGACAGTTTATACCATTCGTCCACTGATGAATATCTAAAGCCCTTTACATGGATCTCATGGAATAAAGTCCGCCCTAGACTGACGAAGGCCATTAGCCCGAAACAATGGTCTCTAGGTGGACGCTTCTCAGTTTGCCAAAGCTGGTGTTGTGGCTTTGTCACCGACCCGAGCCGCTAGTTGCGGCGACGGTCAATAGATGGCGTCAGGTTTTGACGTTTATTTTGACAGGAGAGGCGCCATATGCTTCTATGGGGGTTATACACAAGAGAGCAAGTACCAATTTGATACCTTGAATGTGTAAACAACCCTATTTTGTATGTAAATAGACATTAATTGTTGTCAGTGAGTCGAAAGAATGAGAGCGAAATAAAAGGTCAGGCTCAAGTGCTAGTTGCTGTACTTCTAATATCGACACAACAAACCCGAAACACGTACCTTGTTGGGTTTTCTATGTATTTATATAGAAAAGGGCCAACACTTTGTAAAAAAAAAAAACAGATAATTGATATTTTTATCGATTGTAAATATGTACAAGAATTAGTATGCAATTTAGTTAGATGAGAAGAGAAACAAATATAAAAACACAATTGAAATATGTACAAAGATTTGGTATGCACATTTAGTTAAATGACATCAATTGTAAAGTAGTGGGTATTCGAGGAAAACAATTTACATATTAAAGAACGTTACCATATTGTAGTAGATTACTTATTATTCTATGAATATATTTTTACCAGTCGACACCCATTTTTTTCTACCAGCTTTACCTGGTTCCCAGAAAAAGACACTTCTGGTAAAGCGTTAACATCAATTAGAATAGGGCCATTTATAACTAGCCTTCCATCAACGCACGTTACAATATTATAACTATAGGTGGCGGAACACTTCTGTATAACCTCCATAGAAGCATAGGGCGCCTCTCCCGTCAAAATAAACGTCCAAAACCTGACGCCATCTATTGACCGTCGCCCAACTAGCGGCCTCGGGTCGGTGACAAAGCCACAACACCAGCTTTGGCAAACTGAGAAGCGTCCACCTAGAGACCATGGTTTCGGGCTAATGGCCCTCGTCAGTCTAGGGCGGACTTTATTCCATGAGATCCATACGGGATCTAATGGAATTTTCACAATCTACCAAAGAGGTGTTTAGCTAGCATGGTTGACTGGGCCAAGTCTATGGCTAGAATATAGATGGAAAATTTGCCGGGAGGAAGATGATGGCGTCAGGTTTTGACGTTTATTTTGACGGGAGAGGCGCCCTATGCTTCTATGGATCAATTTCCTCCCGGAAAATTTTCCATCTATACTTTTGTATAAAGTAGTGCTGAGAAGACCAGTAATCAGATGGCTAGAAGGGGTCAAGAAAACTACCAGAAGGTCACTAGATGTGAGTGATGGTCACTAACAGATCATATTAATATCTTCCAAGAAACAAGGCAAAGATCTGAATGACCCATCTCTATAGCAGGTATCCATAGAGGATGGATAAACCGATTGAAAACTTGTACTGCCTTGTTGTCTAACACGTCCCGAAGACTAAATATCTCGCAAGAAGACACAAATTGCTGAAGAAGCGCTGAGACGATAGTCAGGACAGCAATCTGCCGTCGAGAAGTTTCTCCCTGACACCTGCGATTGGGTAACATCTTCCCCGAGTCTGCACATCTAGGCCGCGGCAATAGGGGTTGTGGTTGGAAAATTGGGTCTAGACGCCCTGGTGAGTTTGGTGGGGCAGATACTTTGGTAAATTGGTTCACAAAAAATAAAAATAAAAAAAGGGGGCGAGAGAGAAATTCCTCTTTTTTTACCTTCTGGTTTATTGCTGCGATGCTACATGACAGGACTACACCCACACTTTAACTTTACTATCACTCAATACCTTTATTAAGACCTTAAGTCTTATATATAGATTCTCTTGAGAAATACAGAAACGGAGTGGTGAAAAGAGGGAAGAAAAATACACTCAGGGACAAAACTTATGGAAGTTTCATATTTTGATATCAATATTTTTTTGAAGGAGACTGAGGCAAATTGTGTTCACACTTGGTTATCTTGTGTGTCTTCAATAAAGGTCACAGTAATATCTTTCAGAGTTATTGTCTCAATCCCGATATACATGTTAAAAGGTACAACTTCCTTAAGTTTTGTCTATAAGTGTATATTGATAGATTAATTGAAAAAAAATGCTTTGAAAAACTCGCGAAATAAATAGTATTACATATATAACGAGGGACAAACACCAAAGAACATCAGTTGAGCCGATTATGTAAATAGGACTGGGTTATGCAAATCCGAGCAATGTAAGAAGACATCAGATGCTGACATCATCCAGGCCATGCCTGCTACTGAATATGTACCGAGACATTGGAAGTAGCACGTCCTGCGACAGCTCGTCACTAAACGGTCATCTCACACCCAACGGTCGGAATGGTGAGATGCGCACGGTTGGTTTCCTACAGCCAAGTACGAACACCTGTTAGAATTATCAATGAATTCATATTACACACACGATATGTATTTTAATGCTATTTCTTAATCCACTAAGATCTTTCTTTTATCAATCAATCAATACCTTTAATCATATATTGTAACATCAGGTTTAATATGCGATATTTTTTTTTATAAACAATTTCTGAATATTATTTTGTTGTTGTTATTTCTTATCCCCTTGTGTAAAGATTACATGAGTTCATGCTCCTCGAGCTGTTTTATGATAAGCAGCGGCCTCTCCCAAAGGTCCTGTTTAGTGCATCTAATGCAAGCCAAAATGTGTTCTGGAGCTGCAGGTGCCAAGCTACATTTTGGGCAAGTGGGGTATTGTTATTATTTTCTATCTTCAATGGCTTGAGATGGCCTGTTCTAAATCTTGTAAGTGTCGTTTGATGCTGTCTATTTCTGATGTTCAGAGCTCCTCCTGGATTCACTCCACTGTACCAACTGTGCTTAGGTAAGATCTTCCAGTTCTTGTTTATTTTTGTTTTGGCTACTGTTTCGAATATTATTTTTAAAATAATTTAAATAATAATTTCATTTTTGTATTCTGGAACATTGTGATTACTCACCTTTTTAAAGATTTGTGATAAATAAAGATGACTATTCTGGGAGCTATAACCTAAAATATAGTTTGTTTAATTATTCACATATCTAACCATGCAGGATGGTTGTAACACGCTCTGTAAAGATACAAGACATGTCTGAGGAGAAAATCAAGGCTGAAGAGTCTGCTAGACCGTAACCTTGTGCAACAATATACAGAATCTCCTGAGAGCTACAGAGAATGGGTAGGAGGGTAAACAATAGGTAGAAAGAAATTATAATATGCAAATTTATCTGGGAAATATGTACATATGGAACTATAATGATTATGATATACACATATAATAATTAAAAAAAAAAGGCATCTCCTTATCGGGGAACTGAAAGTTACTGATGGCTTGCGCCATCTATCGGAATAAATATCAAATATTCGTTTATTTTTAATTATTCCAGAATTGGACAAATACCTATTCTTGATTAATCAAGTAAAAGCTAACCTTGTACGCTTTTCGGGCTGTTGGCCCTCATCAGCGTGGTGTAAGCTGTACCACAACGACCAAAAAACTGGTCATTCAGGCATCCTGAAAAATCATGAAACGGGTAGTTAAGGCCAGTAACATAATAACGTTAAAAGTATTATTAAGAGTCTATGTAGGGTGGTGAGACATAACCACTGAGTGTCTTCAAGTCATCTTTCATTTTTAATCGTTATTCTCAACTTCCCACATTCTTTATCATTCCAGAGCAGTGATTGTGGACTGGCACCAGCTCGCTGAAAATTTCGACTTATTTTTGGAGATATTTGCCTGACCGAGTTATGAAGAAAAATTTTACAAATTTATGTAAAATTTCAACAATAAGTTTTTTTTTTTTAATGGAAGAGCGAGCGAGCTTTCAAGCAACGAAATTCTTCTACTGGATTCACAATGTCAAGTGGAGAAATGCAAACTGTTTGTAAAATCAAATGTTGACCTGCACACGTGCGGGCTTGCATAACGAAATCAAAACTTTAAAAACCCTTTTTTACAAACAGTTTATATTTCTTCACTTCACTTTGTTAAGGCAGTAGAAGAACGTGTCGCAAATATAGCTCGCTTTTCAAAAAAAAAAAAAAGTTACATATTTAAAAATTCTGAATATAGAGCAATCCATAATACATTTATATTTTAAAAATAAGGCCTATTTTGGATTTAAATACGATTATTTATTTACCGATATTTCGATGGATCAATCTTCCATCTTTTACGAGGTGTTTTGCAGTGAAGCACGCAGCAGGTCGCGCACCCCAGGTGAGCCACTAGACGTCTTCTAAGCTTATTGGGCGATAAACCATCTAATATATACAATCTAAACAGAGTAAATATAATCAAAATAAAAAAGTGATATATCTTTATCTGAAAGAATTAACCAACACAAATCCGGACTAAAGCGCCATAACCCGACATCTCTACTGGTAGATCATGCATTCAACAATAGTCACACTCCAGACTTCGATCACACATCTATAATACATCAAAACATCAAAGAAAAACATTGCCGTTTATTTTTAGAAAGCTGGAGCTCATTAGAAAATAAAAATAGTATCAATAGAAAGATTGACTTGCCAGATATATATACTCAGTTTAGAACCTCTTAGATGATTATGCTATTTACATGGTTATTTTATTCCATTTTTAATCGGATATCTATTACTACTATTTGTATATTTATTTCACAGTTATTTCAATTTTTATGATATTTTATTTGTTTAATTAATTCGATATCTCTTAATTTTCATTAGTCATTTACATATATCACTTTTTTCTTTAATTAATTTGATATCTCTTAATTTTCAATAGTCATTTACATATATCACTTTTTTCTTTTGATTATATTTACTCTGTTTAGATTGTATATATTAGATGGTTCATCGCCCAATAAGCTTAGAAGACGTCTAGTGGCTCACCTGGGGCGCGCGACCTGCTGCGTGCTTCACTGCAAAACACCTCGTAAAAGATGGAAGATTGATCCATCGAAATATCGGTAAATAAATAATCGTATTTAAATCCAAAATAGGCCTTATTTTTAAAATATTTAAAAATAAATAAATAATTTTTTTTTATGAATAACTTTTATAACAATTTTGCTTAACAGATAAAAATTTTATTTTGAATATTAATAAAATTGTACCCCACAAGCGAGTTCAAGTAACCAAACGGGGGCTCTGGCATATTGGTAAGTGCAAAAGTCGAACTGCTTTTTCACATATGTCGTTATGTGGTGCACTTACAGTAAAAGTAGTCGCCTACCTCTACCCACCATGATTATCATGGGCTGTACCACGTGTACTAGGGATAATAATAATAAAAAAGAAATTATATACGACATGGTGGGGAGTGTGCAAATGCTTTTACTCTAAGTGCATCACATGTCTACACATGTAGAAATTAGTTCGACACTTACAAGTCAAAGTTCGACACTTACAAGTCAAAGTTCGACACTTACAAGTCAAAGTTCGACACTTACAAGTGTACTAGGGATCTCGTTTGGTTACTTGAATTCATTGTAGGGTTGAAAATTTTCAAGAATCGGGGGGCCACATTAAAGCTATTTTTTCTTCAGGGGGAAAAAAAATTGCCCAATGCGGGATTCGATCCCGAGTCATGGCTGTCTAAAATCGACGATTTATACTATTCGCCCAACGACCCCTAGGTTTACGTACGTTTTTGTTATTATTATTTGAAAACAAAAAGGTCAGGATATGCCTATTTTTGTTTTTAATTATATATTTCTGAAAGCTTGAGATTACATGCATAAAAATGAAAAGAAACTCCTGTCAAGGAACCTGTTGTATTATTTGAATGTGTATCTAGGAGATAGGTATCAAGTTAAAAATATATTTAAAATTAAAGGATTTAAAAGCACGAATGTTTCTTTTATACATAATACAAACTTCTACTGTCCTTACTGCGATGAAATTTTTTTAAAATATATGCCTAACTGACCTTGTCTTTATTGTTTGCGGAAGAGCATTGCTCGATGCAAATATTTGAAAATAATTCTACTGTCCTATAAGCTTATGTCCATAGTCTTCTTGAAAACCGTTTCTGAGATTCCACCCTTCAATGCTGCGTATATAAGCAGAATCGTCCAATACAGTATAGAGCTCTGAGAAGCGGTCTGGTGGATTAAATTGGCGAAACCGCTGGTAGGGTTCACCACTGATGAGTAAAGCCCTCCCAATAAAATTTTTCATCGCAGTAAGGATAGTAGAAGTTTGCATTATGTATAAAAGAAACATTCGTGCTTTTAAATCCTTTCATTTTATATGTATAGATGGCGCGGTATTGCTTTGTGTTAAAAATAGATTATAAGAGTCAATAGAATCGTGTCAATTGTCAGACAAGAGAGGAGACGTACCGGGTAGCTGATCCCTGTGGGTCGGTGGGCGGCATATAGGCGGTGGGGGCAGCGGAGGTAGGACCGGTGTGGGAGGGTCGGACTCGGGCTGACTGGCGAGAGACGGCAGGATGCCGTGGTGGGCGTACAGTCCCATGGAGGTGTAGAGCGACAGGTCCCTGGATGTACTGGACCCCGCACTCTTGGTGCGCCGGTGTCCGTGTCCGCCGCGGTGGTGGTGATGGTGATCATCCCGCCCCGGGCCCGCGCCGCTAAGGTCGAAGCAGCTTGATGCCATCTGTACATCCACACATCTCTCACTCTCTCTTCTTCACAATAACGTCAGGTAAACACATGCCATAGGGAAATACTATGTCATCTATATACAGTAGAACTACCTATATATAAAGGACAACACCTAGTTACAGAGCCATAGTGTCCTTTAGGGAGCGCAGCTACAGTTAAACTACATCTCTGTAAAGGACAACACCTAGTTACAGAGCTAAAGTGTCCTTTAGGGAAAGGTGTCCTCTTACCAGAGAGTTGCTACAGTAGAACTACCTCTCTGTAAAGGATAACACCTAATTACAGAGCCAAAGTGTTCTTTAGGGAGAGATGTTCTCTTACCAGAGAGTTGCTACAGTAGAACTACCTCTCTGTAAAGGATAACACCTAATTACAGAGCCAAAGTGTTCTTTAGGGAGAGGTGTCTTCTTACTGGAGAGTTGCTAAATAGTAAAAAACTAGCCGAATGACCCGGGCAACGCCCGTGTTTTACCCGATTGAATGTTTTGATTCAAATACTATTTGTTACAATTATAAATTGTGGTCATGTGGCCTAGTGGTCATGGCATCTGCCCGGTAAGCGGAAGGTCGTGGGTTCGATTCCCATCCCTTGACACTTTTTTTATTTTATCCATTCTGACCAAAATCTATCCGTGAACTTCACACAGTGAACTTCACACAGACAGAATAAGGCAATTATATAAGTAGATGGTAATTTTACAAATGAAAACTGTCCTTTGTAGAGAGGTGTCCACTAAAGGGAGGTTCTACTGTATATCAATATATAAACCATTGCCACTCGTGTCATTCTGTACCTATAGAAGGTCGTCTTGCCTGAAAGCTTGTACCATCATCCTCTTATATAAAGAATCTCTTCTCACCGACTTGTGTCTTCTTCTACAGCCAATAGGGACATTATCGTTGTCTTAATATATATGTATTTGTAATTTGTTAATGTGATACACCTGTTGAAGGATTGAAAAGTCCGAAAGCTTGAAAAAAATAATGGTTCACACAAGAAACTTAGCCCTGGAAGCTTTATTTTATTATGTTATAATATTATTCGTTTATATACTCCTGTAGAAGGGTAGATATGCCCGAAAGCTTGAGATTGTATTAAAATAAAATTAAAAGAAACTCATCTCCAGAAACTTATTGTATTATCTAATACAGTGATTCTCAACCTTTTTTTTTTTTGTTGCGGCATTATTTTAAAGATTTGAAAATTTGGCGGCACAATTTTAGAATTTCGCGGCACACTTTTGCTAACTTGAATGCAAGAAAATTCAAATTATGTATCAATATTTCTATGCAAAATATAAGTAATATACATCTCTAACATTCAATTTGCTAATTTCGTTATTTTAAAAAGTAAAAAAATGAAAAAGAAAAAAAGAAAAACCAATACAAACGTGAACATAATCATATGACTAAAATTCGGCGGCACATTTTTAGAATTTCGCGGCACACAAAATTACCGCGGAACACTGGTTGAGAATCACTGATCTAATATATAGTAATCGCTAGGTCAAAACATGTCAGTCATTCAAACTGCCACGATACAACAACTAGACAAACAATATTGTAAGATTATAAACACAAAAGGAGCTTCTTCTATAGAACATTTCGCTAGTTTTCGAATGACATCTTTCTTCAACGGACGGCCTGCCTGCAGGGCTGGATCTTCGGGCATGGCCTAGACGATGACACCATCCTGGCTTCTGCCAGGACACGCATCTATAGGTACTTCCTCGGTGTGGAACTGAGGAGTGAAGACCTTGTCTGGAGGAGAACTCTCTCAAGGTGGGGAAGCCTTCCTTGCTGAAGACATTTATACACAACTATATATATATATTACCCTATACTTTATATACCCTTTTACTATTTTATTTTTCCACCTTTGTAAAATTTGATTAAAAGAATCAATAAAATTGTTTAAATTGTCAACAGACGTAAAGACAATCTACCCACCTGTCAGTACCACCAAACCACCACCTTCCACAAGTAGAACCAAACTCCGAGGAAACCATCCGAGAATGGGGGGAAAAGGAAGAGATGTCCAAATAGAGATAAGATAAAAAATACTTTTAGGGAGGGAGGGAGGAAACCAATAAGCCGATTGGTTGGAAAATTTGACGTAAAAAAATGGTCTAAAAAAAAACGCACCACCACCCGAGAGTCCCTCAACTGTGGGGGGTGAGATCTGGGAGACGGATATGTGGGGTGGGTATCCAGATGTCAGGAAACCTGTCGACCAGATGTTCCAGAATGTGACATTTCCGACACACGCCTTTCTTTAACACTTCGGTGGTACCTTTTCTGGATGAAATGGTAATTGAAATTTGGTCAAGAAAGAAGATAATCTTTTAAAAATGATAGTAGTATCTCCTGTTTCAAAACGCTTGTTCGGCGGTACATATGCTAAAATAGGAAGGATACAGAGAAGATTAGAATGACCCCTGTGATACCAGTTCGGCGGTACAACTACTACAATAGGAACGATACAGAGAGCATGGCCCCTGTGATACCAGTTCGGCGGTACAACTACTACAATAGGAACGATACAGAGAGCATGGCCCCTGTGATACCAGTTCGGCGGTACAACTACTACAATAGGAACGATACAGAGAGCATGGCCCCTGTGATACCAGTTCGGCGGTACAACTACTACAATAGGAACGATACAGAGAAGATTAGCATGGCCCCTGTGATACCAGTTCGGCGGTACAACTACTACAATAGGAAGGATACAGAGAAGATTAGCATGGCCCCTGTGATACCAGTTCGGCGGTACAACTACTACAATAGGAAGGATACAGAGAAGATTAGCATTGTCCCTGTGATACCAGTTCGGCGGTACAACTACTACAATAGGAAGGATACAGAGAAGATTAGCATTGTCCCTGTGATACCAGTTCGGCGGTACAACTACTACAATAGGAACGATACAGAGAAGATTAGCATGGCCCCTGTGATACCAGTTCGGCGGTACAACTACTACAATAGGAACGATACAGAGAAGATTAGCATGGCCCCTGTGATACCAGTTCGGCGGTACAACTACTACAATAGGAAGGATACAGAGAAGATTAGCATGGCCCCTGTGATACCAGTTCGGCGGTACAACTACTACAATAGGAAGGATACAGAGAAGATTAGCATTGTCCCTGTGATACCAGTTCGGCGGTACAACTACTACAATAGGAAGGATACAGAGAAGATTAGCATGGCCCCTGTGATACCAGTTCGGCGTAACAACTACTACAATAGGAAGGATACAGAGAATATTAGCATTGTCCCTGTGATACCAGTTCGGCGTAACAACTACTACAATAGGAAGGATACAGAGAATATTAGCATTGTCCCTGTGATACCAGTTCGGCGGTACAACTACTACAATAGGAACGATACAGAGAAGATTAGCATGGCCCCTGTGATACCAGTTCGGCGGTACAACTACTACAATAGGAACGATACAGAGAAGATTAGCATGGCCCCTGTGATACCAGTTCGGCGGTACAACTACTACAATAGGAACGATACAGAGAAGATTAGCATGGCCCCTGTGATACCAGTTCGGCGGTACAACTACTACAATAGGAACGATACAGAGAAGATTAGCATGGCCCCTGTGATACCAGTTCGGCGGTACAACTACTACAATAGGAAGGATACAGAGAAGATTAGCATGGCCCCTGTGATACCAGTTCGGCGGTACAACTACTACAATAGGAAGGATACAGAGAAGATTAGCATGGCCCCTGTGATACCAGTTCGGCGGTACAACTACTACAATAGGAACGATACAGAGAAGATTAGCATGGCCCCTGTGATACCAGTTCGGCGGTACAACTACTACAATAGGAACGATACAGAGAAGATTAGCATGGCCCCTGTGATACCAGTTCGGCGGTACAACTACTACAATAGGAACGATACAGAGAAGATTAGCATGGCCCCTGTGATACCAGTTCGGCGGTACAACTACTACAATAGGAACGATACAGAGAAGATTAGCATGGCCCCTGTGATACCAGTTCGGCGGTACAACTACTACAATAGGAACGATACAGAGAAGATTAGCATGGCCCCTGTGATACCAGTTCGGCGGTACAACTACTACAATAGGAACGATACAGAGAAGATTAGCATGGCCCCTGTGATACCAGTTCGGCGGTACAACTACTACAATAGGAACGATACAGAGAAGATTAGCATGGCCCCTGTGATACCAGTTCGGCGGTACAACTACTACAATAGGAACGATACAGAGAAGATTAGCATGGCCCCTGTGATACCAGTTCGGCGGTACAACTACTACAATAGGAACGATACAGAGAAGATTAGCATGGCCCCTGTGATACCAGTTCGGCGGTACAACTACTACAATAGGAACGATACAGAGAAGATTAGCATGGCCCCTGTGATACCAGTTCGGCGGTACAACTACTACAATAGGAACGATACAGAGAAGATTAGCATGGCCCCTGTGATACCAGTTCGGCGGTACAACTACTACAATAGGAACGATACAGAGAAGATTAGCATGGCCCCTGCGCAAGGATGACACTCAAAATCGTGAAACGTTCCTGTTTCAAAATCACTTTATTAGGTACCGCTCAAAAAGAGCACAAACCCTAGCTTATGTTATTTACAAAATGAAAAAATATGAAAAGGTTCTTCACAGAAAAAAAAAAGTGTACAATGATGGGATTAGATCCCGGTTCATGGCTGTCGGGAATCGAAAGTTTTTTAACCACTCGTCTACCGACTTTTCTAAAAGAGTATCTATCCCTATTCCAAAATTGACGAAAAAACTAGGCGCAAGTAGAAAAAAAAAATTTTTTTATATATAAACTTAGAATAAACTTTACCTAGAAAAAAATGAAGGCTACATTGAATTAACAACAAAAGACATCAAATCAAGAGGATATACTATATCTGTGGTTTAATCAATAAGGAATCAAGGGTTTCTTATTTCTTCAATTTCTCAAGCTTTAGGGCCAACATGCCCTTGAACACGGAGATTCTGAAGTTGGGCGTGAAGTTGTACTTCAGGATCTCCATGTTGAAGGGCATGTTGGCTCAAAGGTTGAGAAATGAAAGAAATAATAAAAGAAACCCTTGATTCCTTATTGGTTAAATCAAAATGTAAAAGCGGACAAGAATCTTTATTATTCGACATCTGTGGACCAAATTGAGGAGAGAAACCAAGATAACCAAGTCTATGGTTGTCCATACCTATGGATTGATCATCTTGGAAGAGCCTAATTGAGGAGCCACAAAGAGAGAAACTAGAGGTAACCCTGGTTTCTGGAGCGCAAACTACACGGTTACATAGTCTTAAGATAAAATAATACAAATATGATATTGTACTGGGATAAGGTGCATACATTATGAAAAAGGCATCTCCTTATCGTGTTACTGAAAGTTGCACGATAAGGAGATGCCTTTTTCATAATAGTCTTAAGACTTATTTACCAGAAATACTATAAAAACAATCATCAATATTTTAAAAAATAAGACTTTAAAAATTTCCTAAACTTAAGTATACTTGGAGAGAACAAAATAAAAACTTTAGAATCATATTGTTCTCTGAAATATTTTTTTTTTCCATCTCTAGTATTCTAATGACAGAAGAGCCTGTGAATAGTAGTAATTGCCACAGTTCACCATACAAGAAAGATAATATAGAATAGAATAACATCAAACAGTTAATATCTTTATTAAGATATTTAAACTCTTTTACTAAATTCTTTTGAGAGAAACAGCAGTGATTGGGAGAAAGAAATTAGAATAAATAAAATTTCATAGAGAAATTTTTACTTCTAGATCTATAAATTATATTTTGATATAATATGATATACCTAGGTCGGCAAAACTTTTAAGTCGGAAGAGTCAAAAATTACAATTTACAAAATTTCAAAGTTTTTAAAAGAGCCACAAAATGTTTTCTTGCCAACAATAAACAGTACTCACATAAATAATATTTACGTATGGAACTATATAAAGAGCTTCACATCCAAAAAGCCGCATGTGGCTCGCGAGCCGAGGTTTGCCGACCCCTGATATAGGTTATAGATATTTTGTTCTCTTTTTATTTACAGATTCCCGTATACTATGGGAAAGGAGGTAGAGACAAATACTGGGCTCAACAAAAAAGAAAATGTTACCATGATAATTATCTATTAATGTCCATATACCATAGATATGGTCCTAACCTTGGATGAACCAAAACACCCAATGTAGACAACAGAGCAGCTCTGGAGAATAAGAAAAATAAACATCGAAGAGCGCTAATACTTATTTCCAGAGGCTCTAGTTGAACAAAATCAATAAGTTAACATATATCACTTTACCCCAAGTATAAAACACTGTAGGAAACAAGCTTAAGTCCAATCTTACCTAAATCCCTTCACTAAACGTAGTACACATTCCGCGACAAGTGGAATACTTATTTACAGAGGCTCTAATTAAACAAATCAATAAGTTAACATATATCACGTTACCCCAAGTCGACTAACACTGTAGGGGGAACAAGCTTAAGTCCAATCTTACCTAAATCCCTCCAATAAACGCAGCACACATTCCGCGACCCAGTGAGTGAACTTATGAGCAATGACGCAGGTTATAATTGAACACGTGTCGCAGCTTTGGTAAATTGAGAACACCATCTGTGAAGTAAACATCGTGGTGAAATGTTGACGTCTCCGGTTGTTTACGTCATTCATCCATTACTGGAGCATTGTCCCCAGACATTCTATTAGAGGAGAAACTCTCTCTAAACAAGATTTATATCGTCCCATCTAAGTATTAGTTTGCCCTATCATCTGAGAGATGTTCTCCATCGGCAGCCGGACCAGCAGTCCTGGATCTTTCCAGTTGGTCTCGAGGACCACGCAATCTCCTCAGCGGCGAAGCACGCGATCTACGTTTCCTTCGTAGATCGCGAAATACGTGGTGTCGCTGGAGACCCGCTGGCGATTCTCCACCAAGCTCTGCAGCGGTGGCAAAGGCGACATGTACATATTCATTGTATATAGCCTTGTTTTAAAACAATAGTGCAGACTGTTCACTTTTGCATATATTGACAAGATGTCAATAAAATTATGTTAATTGTCAAATTGTCTTTGTTATATATAATGTGTGCACAACACACATCAAAGCCTTTATTATAAAACATAGTCTTTCTTATACATGGATTCGCCATGGAGTCTGCATACAAAACGCTAACTTTATATCACTATAGCCGTTAGAAGAACATCATGCACGTAAGTTTGCATCTTGTCCACCAATAGAAAGACACACACTTCGCCTAACGACGTACTGTATTAAAGAAATACCGTATTATTTTTTCATACATATCATTTTTAAAACCAAAAACTTTTATATATACAGTAGAACTTCCATGAGAGGACACTCGTGCTAGAGGACACCTCTCTATAAAGAACAGTTTTCATTTGTAAAATTACCATTTTTAATATGTAGCGACTTTACGGTAAGAGGACACTTCTCCCTAAAGGACACTTTAGCTCTGCAATTAGGTGTTGTCCTTTACAGGGAGGTAGTTCTACTGTGTATATTCGGTCTTATATCACCCTTTGATGATGAGATGAGTATTAGAAGATATAAGACCGCAAATGTTTTGTTCCATCAGTTCGGTCTTAAATAGACGATTGACTGTAGATATATATGATGAGTTGCTACCTGATTTGAACACAGATCGCCAGAATACGTATCCAAAAAAGAGACACTACGAGAGGAGGAGAATGTAGATACACGTGTGAGGCAGCAATTAATCTAACTCGGGCGGACCAAACAGTGATGTCGACACTGGTGGGAACAACGGTATGAAAAGATGTCCCCGGGAGGTGAAGAAATTCACGCTACAGTAATTGTGTCCTCCTTGGTGAATTCATCGCGTAATCTGGAACTGAGGAAACTCTACAATAGTGATGGAATCCCGCTACAAACATAGATCGACAAACACATGCGCACATCTCCGAGTCCTCTACATTTCAAACTGTCGCTTTACGACAAGTTACTTGATCAGCTAGCTTGATCAGGTATTTTGACCAGCTTCTAAGTCACCTTGGAATTGTCTTTTCCCTTTTTAAATTCCCTAAGAGATTACAGAAAAGGAGAGGAGCAAAAAGAGTGTGATGATGTGATAAGAATATACAAAGTTACACTCATGGACAAAATATAAGGAAGTGGAAAGTTTTGATGTCGACGGTCGTCTATTTATTTATTTATTTATTGAAGGTGACAGAAGCAATTTTGTTCACACTTGGTTATCTCGTGTGTCTTCAATAAAGGTCACTGTAATATCTTTTAGAGTTATTGTCTGAATACCGATATACATGGTAAAAGGTACAACTTCTTTAAGTTTTGTTCACACTTGGTTATCTCGTGTGTCTTCAATAAAGGTCACTGTAATATCTTTCAGGGTTATTGTCACAATCCCGATATACATGCTGAAAGGTACAACTTCCTTAAGTTTTGTCCATGAGTGGGATTAACCTCTATTTAGGTTATAAGAGACTAATATTTCAAATTATCTCTAATCATATTTCGACCAGGAGGATGACATGCGGAGAACCGGGTCACCAAGATCATTTGGGATATTGTGGATCGGAAAGGTCAAAAGGTTCTGGGGTTACACGTGGATGAGAAATTACCTTGAGAGATAATTCCTTTAACTCGTTTTTTATAAAACCTTTCTTTTTTATTTCATAAATAAACTATGTCATGGTTCCATTCGTTTATTGAATTATCTGGTAAATTTTGGGTCGATGGTTAAAGCGGATTTTTTTTTTTTTGGTCAACTAAACCTAAATTTTTTATATATTTTTAAAGATAACTTGCTTCCAAATAGGAAAGTAGGAGAACCTCTATAACCTATGTTATATCTATCTATAACCTATGACGCGCATATATAAGTACTTCCTCGGTGTGGAACTGAGGAATGAAGACCTTGTTTGGAGGAGAACTCTCTCAAGGTGGGGAACCTTCCTTGCTGAAGAAATTTGTACACAACTATATATATTCCCCTACATTTTATCTACCCTTTATTTACTATCTTATTATTATATTTTTCCACCTTTGTAAAATTTGATTAAAAGAATCAATAAAATTGTTTAAATTGTCAATTGTCTATAACCTATGTTTATAATATTATATATCAAAATATATTTACATATATACATATTTCCCATATATGACAATATAGAATGGGTGAATTCTCTTGAATAAAACTGTACATGGGCTTTTATCCATACTGTTATACATTTATAATATCCATACTTCTCAAGCAATGTCTATTATCCTTTGATGCAGCCCCAGGGTCTTTTGAGTTTAAATGCAAAAGGGACAGAAGTTATATCACTAATGATCAATAGTATAGTAGGCATACAAAATATGCTATGATAATCATGGCGGGTAGTAGTCAGCCATACTGTTATCCATATCCAAACTTCTCAAGTAGTGTCAATTAGCCTTTGATGCAGCCCCAGGGTCTTTTGAGTTTAGATGCAAAAGGAACAGAAGTTATATCACTAATGATCAATAGTATAGTAGACATGCAAAAATATGCTATGATAATCATGGCGGGTAGTAGTTAGCAATTGCGTTTACTTCAAGTACACCACATGTCTACACACGTGATAAGCGCAGTTATACTTTTGCACTTACCAGTGTACCAGAGAGCTCCGTTTGGTTACTTGCATATTCGTTAGTGGGGCCGGACTTTTGCAAGAAACAGGGTGATAGGCAATTGTAAAATTCTTTTTTAATTAGAAAAAAAAAGTGCTCAATGTGTGGGAACTTGTCGCATTAGAAAGCTATAAGACAAATACTGTACGGGTCATTTCAGAGGAGAAAAACCCCGCGGGGTAAAACCCGGATGGAGTTAGGTTCAGTGAACCCAAGCATACGTACCAACCCACTTCACCTCCCACATAGTTACTTAAAAAACCTTATTAAAGTCTGCGGTTCTTGTAAAAAAACTTAATTAAAAAGGAGAAAAAGATGAAAGAGAAGACTAATTAGCAATTAGTTTGAGAAATATATAGTTTTATAACAAGGTATGACCCGCCGTAAATAATTTTCCTGGTTATCTGTGTTTGTATCTATGGTGTAGTCCTACTTTCAAAGTACAAAACTTATGGAAGCTTCATATTTTGATGTCGCTGGTCGTCTATTTTTTGAAGGAGAGAGAGGCATTTGGTTATCTGGTGTGTCTTCAATAAAGGTCACTGTAATATATTTCAGAGTTATTGTCTGAATCCCGATATATATGCTGAAAGGTACAAATTCCTTAAGTTTTGTTCGCACTTGGTTATCTCGTGTGTCTTCAATAAAGGTCACTGTAATATCTTTCAGAGTTATTGTCTCAATCCCGATATATATGCTGAAAGTTACAACTTCCTTAAGTTTTGTTCACACTTGGTTATCTCGTGTGTCTTCAATAAAGGTCACTGTAATATCTTTCAGAGTTATTGTCTGAATCCCGATATACACGCTGAAAGGTACAACTTCCTTAAGTTTTGTTCACACTTGGTTATCTCGTGTGTCTTCAATAAAGGTCACTGTAATATCTTTCAGAGTTATTGTCTCAATCCCGATATACATGTTAAAAGGTACAACTTCCTTAAGTTTTGTTCACACTTGGTTATCTCGTGTGTCTTCAATAAAGGTCACTGTAATATCTTTCAGAGTTATTGTCTCAATCCCGATATACATGTTAAAAGGTACAACTTCCTTAAGTTTTGTTCACACTTGGTTATCTCGTGTGTCTTCAATAAAGGTCACTGTAATATCTTTCAGAGTTATTGTCTGAATCCCGATATACATGCTGAAAGGTACAACTTCCTTAAGTTTTGTTCACACTTGGTTATTTCGTGTGTCTTCAATAAAGGTCACTATAATATCTTTCAGAGTTATAGTCTGAATCCCGATATACATGCTGAAAGGTACAACTTCCTTAAGTTTTGTCCATGAGTGTACATAGCCATGGTAATCAAGGTGAACCGTTTTCACTGTAAGTATGCCACATGTCTACACATGTTGAAAGCAAAGTTCGACTTTTGCATTTACAATTGTGCAAAGGCCTCGTTTAGTTACTTGCACTTACTGGTGGGTTTAAACTTTTGTAAGAATCGGGGGGACATTGGAAAACATTTTTTTTTTCAAAAGTACCCAATGCGGGATTTGATGCTTGATCGTGACTGTCGAAAATTGACAGTTTATACCACTTCTCTACCATTCCTCCTTTTTGTAAATCAGTAAACTAGACGTTGGAAGATCTACTATGGCATCCCAAGGTTATTGAGAATAAGGGAAATCCAGCAGAAAGAGCAACAATAGCAAAAATTGTCTCTACGGTCAACTCCGTTATCTTATAGATGGAATATTTGCCGCGGGAGGAATTTGATCTATATAGGTCGTTTCTGTTTTCAAAATAGACACTAGAACTAAGTTAGCACCTCTCTGCAACAATGGAGATAGCAACAATGGGGGTGGCGGATTTGGAAACCAACAATGGGCGCCATCGCAACGTACAAGTGGAGGACCGACCCATATTTCCATGAGAAAACCATAGTAACCGAGGTCACTGTGGTCCAGAGAATCATTTTTTTTTTACTATTACACTTATGGATGAAACTTAAGGTAGTGGAAAGTCTTTGATATCGCCGGTCGTCATTTTTTTCTTTTTTGAGACAGATGCAATTTAGTTCACACTCTTGGTTATCTCGTGTGTCTTCAATAAAGGTCACTGTAATTTATTTCAGAGTTATTGTCTAAATCCCAATATACATGCTGAAAGGTACAACTTCCTTAAGTTTTGTTCACACTAGGTTATCTCGTGTGTCTTCAATAAAGGTCACTGTAATATATTTCAGAGTTATTGTCTCAATCCCGATATACATGCTAAAAGGTACAACTTCCTTAAGTTTTGTTCATGAGAGTATATTTATCAACTCAATCTTTCGTGACTTGGAGGCCTTCTTCAATACAGCAATACTCCTGTAGAAGGTCTCCAATGTACGAAAGCTTGTGTCAAGGAAATATATATACTTTTTCCCCAAAATGAAGAAGTGAAAGCTTTATATATATATTTGGAGGGTGGCTTTGTCGAAGGGGCCTGTGAAAGGAGGGCGTCGGCCTATTCTAAAATAGGAACCGGGAGGAAGAAGGTGGAATAGATTAGAATGACCGTTTAGAGGCCACGACCCCTGGCTGGGAGGGAGAGACACCCCTGGCCAGTTGGTGGTAGGGGAAGAAAGTTTTTTTTCTCATTTTGGAGGAATAGACACTAATTTTTTTGACAATTTAAATAATTAGATTGATTCTTCTAATCAATTGTGTTACATAAAAATTTATGATAATATAAAGGATAATATATAATAAATGAGTAAGTAAAAAAAGATTGGAAAATATATACAGTTGTATATGTAAAAAATTCTTCAGCAAGAGAGGCTTCCCCTCCAGAACCTGAACCTTCCTCAGTTCCTCAGTGAAGTGAAGCACTTTGGTAATTTGCTATGGTGCATTGCGGTTTGTCTGCTTACTACCTTCATTTTTGGTGTAAAAAAATCATGCACTTTGATTAGTAGTCCGTAAAACCATATTCTCTTTTTCCTCAGTTCCACGCCGAAGAAGTACTTATAGATGCGTGTCTTGGCAGACATCAGGATGGTCAGGGGGATAGAGAAATGATACATGTTAATGCGTAGCCATGTTAATATCCTATTCAACAGATGAATAGAAAAACCTTCAATTTTGATATCTAGTCCTACAGATCTAGAAGTATATATGTCCATAATTAGCGCAGAGGCTATATAAAAAATTCTCAAGAATTCCTAACTATGTTCAACCCAACTTCTATAACGTTCAATTTTTTACTGGACATGGTGACTTCAACACATATTTGTTTAGAATTGGCAAAATTGGTTCACCTGCATGCACTTGTGGAAACGAACAACAAACCCCTGAACACCTTCTGATAAACTGTCCATTAATTTCTGATCTAAAGGAAGAAAACCAACTTTACCTGACTAATACAAAACAAGCTGCTTGCAATAAAGACCAATACATTAAGTTTAATAGATTCTGCAGGATGTATATTTTGAGGCGAAAGTGTTGACTGTATATATTTCAAGCTACTATTTCTAATTACTATATGCAAAATTTGACATCGAACGCTTAATTTTCATGCTTCCCAATGTTCATTTGTGTTAATTGTATATAATTTCAGATATACACGCAATTATCCAAATTGTGGATATGGCGTGTCTCTCCCAACACTGTTAAATAAAATAAAATATAAGAAATTCAGTGTCTGAATAGTAGAGTTGTCTGGAGATTGAAAAGCGAAACCGCTGTGAGAGAGTTCACCACTGATGAACCAGCCTTATATTCAATTTGTATACCTTGCAGCATATGTAAAAATAGCTTTTAATTATATTGCAGAAAAAATATTTATTATTTTATGAACAGGTTATTAATTTTGATATTTCCTACATGACATTTTGGTGGAGATGCTGGTTAAATTAGGGAAGACAGGCTTTCCGAGAAAACCTCGAGGTCATTGGGTACCGTGTTCTGTATTTTCTGAGACTGGCTTCAGGATTCCACCGACGTGTTAAAGCCAATAATTCCCTCCAAGATGACGATGTCCTTTTACACGATACGACGACAAAGCCGCTTCTTCTCTCTTCACGCCCGTTTATTCTAATGTATTGGCCAAACCATTTTCTGATTTTTGTCTCAAGAAAAACTAACGACGTGAACGTTTCGGGCTCATGGTCTTCATCATCTTTCATCAATAATATGTACTATTTTTAAAAAATAGGATGGTAAAAAAAAAAATCGACAGAATCATCTAAATATGCAACTCAATGCGAAAAGAGATTACAAATGTCATTTATAGGAATAAATATATCAACTAAACGGCGATATAGTCTTTATATCGAAGAAATTCAGTGATATTAAATAAAATATTTTGACCATTGACCAAATATTTGTCGTCATTACGAGTTATGCCAGCTTGTTCGTTACAGAAGGAGACAAGATTAGTGGAAAAAATCAGAACATTATTTGAAAACATCTGGTTTGTAGATGAAATATTTTCCTTATCTTTAAAACACTTCAATTTTTTTTATATCTTATTCTATTTACCGAAACATGCACGGCTAAATTTTATATATTGTAGCGTAGAAATCAAGCCTTGAAATATCCTAAGATGTAAAAGTATTTATTGATGACGTCACAGCGACGAGTCGACAATTATTAACAGCTCAGCCAAAACTATCTACAGCTAGGGAATCTTAAGCAAGCAAGCAAAGAAATATTTTACAGATGATTTCACAAATACAGAGTAATATATATTTTTATAATCTGTTGAATATTTTCATTGAATTTATTTATTTATTATCATTTACAAAGCACGCGATATCCGTCTTGGATATTTGCATGCATACACAAGTTTGGGAGCTTTTACAGTAATTATTAATATGATTTTAGTTATTATAATAGAAATTATTAACGTATTTGTCAGTTAGTCAACGATTTAATTACCCTATAATGAATATTAGTGAACATCACAGTTGAGAACAGAAATTTAGAGCTATTTACAGCGTATAACTATTTGCCATTTATTACAGCCCAGGCTATCTATTACTAAAAAACATTCTACAAAATCTATTAAAATTTATATACATATATCTGTTATTAACTATTTGATTTAGACAATTTATATTTATTTGATTTTCGACTCTCAAGTCCTCTACAAGTCGACAGTCCGTTAGAATATGTACAGGATTTTCTTCTTCTGCGCCACATGAGCATTTAGGCGAATCCGTCTTTCTGATCTTGTACAAATATGATCTAAAGTTACCGTGTCCAGTAAAAAATTGAACGTTGTAAAAATTTGGCTTGACATATTTGGGTATTTGGGAATCAGTAAAGAAGGACTTGAAAATGGTGTTAGTCTTCTCATAGTATTTCTGCAATTTTCCCCTTATATAATTAGAAATTATATTCCTACTTGAAGAGTCAAATCGATTGTAATTTATTTCGGTTTTCAGCATGTTAGATTCAATGTATTCAGTAAGTTTGGGGACTTGTGCAAGTATGTGTGTACAATCCGATGATGTTGTACTGTAGGCTTGTATACAATGTTTTAAAATATTATATTGAAGAGAATTTAGTTTGTCCTTAGACTTTTTGTTTATGAATGGATACCATATTGGATAACCGTATGTAATTGTACTTCGATATAATGTCTTATACAGTATCAGTCTTCGTCTAAAGTCTAGACCCCATGCTTTCTTTGTCAGGCCAAATAGGTATCCACTAGCTCTAGTTACTTTTATGATCGTTTCATTAACGTGAGGCGTATAGTCCAGTTTGCTTCTGACTCGGTGATTTTTAATAGTCACTCCTAGGATCTTAAGTTCTTCAACCGGTTTAATTAACTTGCTACCTGAGACTATTATATCGCTATTGCTTTTATATAAATATAATATTTTTGTTTTTTCATCTGACAATTTTAATTTACGACTTTCACACCACTCATTGATTTTTCTTAATACGTTATCTATTGTCTTTCTTAGTTGTTCAGGAGTTTTATTCCAACATATTAACGTAATATCATCTGCATATCCTATTGTTTCACAGTTATCATCCAGATTATTATTCAGTATCTCATTAATAAGAATATTCCATAATGTGGGAGACAGTGGTCCTCCCTGTGGACATCCTTTACTTAGTTTCTTATTAATTTCAGTTGAGGAATATCTAAATCTTATTCTTCTATTATCAAAGTATGATTGTAGAAGTTTTATCATTGAAGCCTGCACACCATCCTCATCAAGTCTTTTCATCAAGGCCGGCCACCATGCATTATCAAACGCTGCACTAATATCCACTGCAATTATTGCTGCATATTCTCTTGTTTTATGTTCTAACGCAATTTTTATTATTTCAGTTAGTGCAGTAATAGTAGATTTCGATCTTCTAAAGCCATGTTGTCGATCACTTAGTAAATTAAAATCTTCATAATATTTTATTATTCTATTATTAATTATTTTTTCAAATATTTTAGAAATGTTGGAATTAAGACATAAAGGTCTATAATTTTTGTAGTTATTAAAATCTGTTTTTCCAGGTTTAGGAATAATTATTGCCTCTGCTCTTTTCCATTCAGCAGGATAGTATTGTATGTCTAAACATTTCTGAAATAGTTTCACCAATATAGGAGCAATAAATTGTTTAGTGTGCCTTATCATGTTGTTAGAGATGTTGTCTATTCCGGGAGATTTCTTTGGATTTAATTTGTCAATTAAGTCGTTAACTTCAGTAATCATAACCATCGGTTTTTCTTTATTGAGTAATTTTAAATTATAATTTCTTATACTTTTATGGGTGTTTGTATCTTCTTCACATTTATCATCTGGAAATAAATTGTTTAATAATTCCTCACCCTTCTGCAAACATTCCGTGTCAGTATTACCCTCCAAAATTTGCATATTTCTCTTCCGATTAGATCCACTTTTGATGTTTTTGTACACCTTATATAAGTTTCCATAAGGGTTGTTCGACTTGTTTTCCTCCAGAAAAATTCTCCAGGATGCTTTCCTAGCTTTTTCTATTTCCCGTAAATACTTATTTCGTATGCTTTTATAGTATTGTTTAATATGATTAGGGCAATTTTTGTTTCTATAGTAACAGTTTCTAAGATAATGACAGTGATCCTTTAGAAGCTGTAAATTCGTATTCCACCACTTATTACCAACATTATTTTTTGTTGTCATATTATTATTTACTTTAAGTGAATTATATGCTGCCTCAATCAGTATGTTCGTAAGTTCTTTTATCGTTTGATCGATCATTTCTGGTGTATCCACTATATCTAATAAGTTTTCAATTTTTTCTCGTTCAGTTCTGTTAATTCTCTGACTAAAACTTAACCAGTTCGCATTTTTCTCATTAAATTTCCAAGTGGAATAATATTTTTCTGAACTAAATTGTTCGTTTGTATGTAGTTCAAAAGATATAGCTACATGATCTGAAATTTGCGATATCTGCTGTGTCTTCCAATTTCTGATCGCCGCAATTGCCTGTTTATTCGTTAGTGTGAGATCAATCACACTTGCATCACGACACGTGAAAGTTTTATTATTATGGATGATTAAGTTTATTTCATCTATGATAGGGATCAGTCTGTGTCCATTATAATTTTTCCTGATGTCATACCATAACGGAGCTCTGGCATTGAAATCGCCGCAGATTATCACCGGTATATGTAAGTTTGTGTTAATTAACCTCCTCATAAACTCCTCGTGCTCATTTTTAATTGAATTCGGATGTATATAAATGTTCGAAAGATATATTTTCTTACTTTTTGTTTGTATGGTTATAGTTGTAGCGAATGAGTTAGTGAATTCTGTACTTAATTGAATTTTTAGGCTGCTATTTCTTACAATTATTGCCGTATTTATATTGGGACTGTTCATCAATTGATATTTTGTACAAGGTCCTGGAAATATTACTTCCTCTTTGATTATATAAGGTTCTTGTATCATTACTATATCTGCATTTCTAATTTCATCAGATGCACAAAGCTCATTTATGCAATTTTTGCTTTTTCTGGTATTTTGTTGAATAATTTTAATATACATTAAGAACTCAATAAATTTCTGAAAATTTAGTTTACACTATCTTCAGAGCCTGTTGTGTAATCTGTTCTCTGAATCATCAGGCTGATTTGTTTATTGTAAATTGGGCAGTCCTTAGAATTTGGTTTGTGATCAAGATTGTTATTTTTAAAGTATGGGTGTTTGACGCAGTTGCAACACTTTATTATATTAGAACATTGATGTTGACCCTCTGTGCCGCAGTTCACGCATTTTTTCAAGTTTGGGCAGTCGTTTTTCTTGTGGTTAGGGTTGAATATGAAACAGTTCTGACATTGGTTCACCAGGACTTTGTCTCGAACTTCACATCTTTGTACATCAGTATAAATTTTGTTGGCTTTCATTATAGCTTGGTAGGCCCGAGGCGAAACCCTCAGCACCACGTCATGATCAGGTTTATTGGACTTAATTGGGAAAAGTACCTTTAGTTCGTTTTTAAGGTTAGTAAGTTCTGGGTTCATCTCACAAATTGTGTTTGTAAGGACAGATATGTCTGTTGCTTTATTTACATTCTTTATAACAATAGTTGGATCTCTTTGCTTAGGCTTATAAATTTTACATGTTTGGTTCAATTCGTCTATTTTCTTAAAACTCTCAATCAGTTGATCTATGTCTTGTTCGTTGGGTGATTTTAATATTGTACCTTTTCGTGTGTTTATCAATTTTGATATTTTGGCAGTATTTCCTTTTTGGCGAAATTGCTTTATTGTTTCATTCACCTTTTGGTGTACATGAGCTGTATTTTGATCATCATTAGCAGATATAATCAGTGTTTTCTCATCATTAGTGTATCTATTTTTTTGTAATATTTTATCATTTCTATTTTTGACTATTTCTGCGTATGTGTGCGATTCTTTGATTTTATTTTGTTTAACTAATTGGGCTATATCATTTTTAATATCTGTGAAATTACCGTGCAATTGTTCCTCAAATTTATTTATATTTTCGTCCAACTTTAAAAGCTCAGTTACGCTATCTTTGACCTGTTTTATTGTACTTTTGAGAAAACCAAGATCTTGTTTACTTATTGTTTTTTGGTTATTATCAAATTTATCGGAGAAATATTTCCATATTTCATCCAATCGAGCAATTACCAGTGTATTCATTCTTAGAAAATTTGCATGTTACTTAACTTTACTCAATCTTTAAACAAATTAGCGCAGAACTTTAAAAATTAAATCTATCTTTATAAAAGTCAATATTAAGTTTCACCTATCAATTTCAAATTATTAACCAAGAAGAAGTTATAAAAAAGGGAATCAATAAACAATATTTACCGAGTTTGGAAGAGCGATGTGACGCACGTCCATTCAATTCGGCCACCTAGCGGCCAAAAAAAAAAAAAAAAAAAAAAAAAAAAAAAAAAAAAAAAAAAAAAAAAAAAATTGAATAATATTAAATAATAAAATATTTCTTCGCCACAATATTTATAAAAGTCCTCTATTGAAAATTGAGGTCAATTTTAACTCTATATATATAGAATTAAAAACATTTTTTTTACAGAACTTATACTGGAATTTACAAAAAGGGTTAATGGGAATATTAGAATTATTATTATATTAGAAAAAGGATTTTTTTTTTTAAATAAAATGTAGAGAGTAGAAAATTAGAAGAAGAGGAAAAAAAGAAGGCACCGGCGAGATTCGAACTCACGATCTCCTGTTTACTAGACAGGCGCTTTAACCAACTAAGCCACGGCGCCACATGTACAAACTTACCTTTTCAACGTATTTCATTTATCTCTTCTAAATAACTTACGGCTTAGAAAGAAAAATTAAACAAATAATAGTGAGAATTATGTAAGAGGGGAAAAAAAACTCAATGGTACAAGAGCGGTCAAAAAGATTGAGAAAGGAGGTCGAGAGAGTGACAGAAATGGGACTCCATCAAGACAATAGAGGACATTTCTCAATTAAGTGTGGAAGAGGGACAAAAGACAGTGACGATTCTGGGAATAAACAATGGCGTTCCTGGGAGACACGGGATGAAAGAAATCTTTGAACCAAATGGTTTGTTTCAATAGGCGCTTTTTCTCTCTCTTTGATTATTTGTTTGTCATTCAATCAACTCGGTAACAAATTTGGTGGTTTTTTTTTTTTTCTTTTTGCTTTTCTCTTCCAAACATAGATAGCAAAACAACAAAAATAGAGTTATACATAGTCTCCAATGAGAAGTTTGAAAATAATCTCTTTTTTATCCTTTATTTCCCTTTACTCTTTCTTTCTATCCTATTCCTTCTAGAACTTTAGACAATATGGTTGTTCTATGTATGCGAATTAATAAAGTCGATTACGACGTTATGTGGGTTGACGAAGGATGTGTTAGATTTGTGTATGTATAAAAATCTAGATTGGTGTTTGGTGTTACAGTAGAACTACCTCCCTGTAAAGGACACCTAATTGCAGAGCCAAAGTGTCCTTTAAGGAGAGGTGTCCTCTTACCAGAGAGCAGCTACAGTAGAACTACCTCTCTGTTAAGGACAACACCTAATTGCAGAGCCAAATTGTCTTTTAGGGAGATGTGTCCTCTTACTAGAGAGTTGCTACAGTAGAACTACCTCTCTGTAAAGGACACCCAATTGCAGAGCCAAATTGTCTTTTGAGGAGATGTGTCCTCTTACCAGAGCGTTGTTACAGTAGAACTACCTCTCTGTAAAGGATACCTAATTGCAGAGCCAAAATGTCTTTTAAGGAGAGGTCTCCTCTTACCGGAGTGTTGCAAAATAGTAAAAATCGTAATTTTGCAAATGAAAACTGTCCTTTGTAGAGAGGTGTCCTCTCATGGAGGTTCTACTGTATTAGATATTTAAAGGTAAAAATCGCTAAATATTTTGGATTCCTAAGAACTCACACCAAAGTTAAAATTAACGCATTTAAGTCTGTTACACGCACAGGCCAATTTAGAAACCAAAAAAAAAAAAAAAAAGCTGGTCTCAATATGAAAAACTAAAGGCTTTGGGGTCTCAAGGCCATAAGAAGGTCACCAGTCAAATATCCATGACAATAGGAATCTGTCTGATCTCTAAACCAATATGAAAAACTAAAGGCTTGGGGTCTCCAGGCCATATATAAGAAGGTCACCAGTCAAATATCCATGACAATCTGTCTGATCTCTAAACCAATATGAAAACAAAAGATGGAAATTTTAACGAAACGATTTTGATCTACAAAATAAAGATCACCTCTCCCGTTAAAATAAACATTAGAAATAAGCGTCATCTATTGATCGTCGCCGCAAACTAGCGGCCTCGGGTCGGTAGACAAAGTCACAACACCAGCTTTGGCGAAGTTTGAAGCCCTCACTTGGAGACCATGGTTTCAGGTTAATGGCACTCGTCAGTTCATCTCTATTTTGGCCATAGAATTGGCCTAGTCACTTTACCAGCTAAACATACCTTTGTGGCAAATTCTGAGGTGGACGCTTCTCAGTTTGCCAAAAAGCAGGCGTTGTGGCTTTGTTACCGACCCGAGTCCGTTATTTTGCTGAGACAGTCAAATGTTGCTTAGTTCTAGTGTCTATTTTGACTATATAGAGGCGACCTTTAATATGTATAGATGAAAACTAAAGGTTTGATCGCTCTCTAGACCAATAAGAAAGTACGATCTCGAGGCCAATGGGCAGGTAAAACGTCCAGGCCATAAAATGGACGATAGCGTGACAGACAGACAGAGGAAGGTAACTTCTATTTATTATCACCGGTGAGGTCAACGTTCCTCTCCTCCCTCCCAGAAATATATTTCTCCCCCACCTTGGAAATTTATTTCTGTACTTTATCTTCTTCCTTCGTTACAACAGTGACAACACCGCTGACACCTATTCATTGGAAATAACGTCTCTCGATGATTTAACTCCTTCATACTTCAATGTTAAGAAAGGTCCGTAGTGATAAATTCAACTCTAGTAGTTCTTAAGTACGCCAGTAACGTTTTCATTTTTTCGACTTTCGGCAAAAATAAAAACTCTACTGGCCGTGGTATTTCTATCTCTTCTATCTTCAAGATAATATAATAGCGTATTACTCTATGCCCACATCTTTGGGGTATTAATATATACAGTTATCAGCGTCATGCGTTCTTAATTCTGTCACCGTTTGCTTTTGGTTCAGTGGTAGAATGCTCGCCTGCCACGCGGGCGCCCCGCCCCGGGTTCGATTCCCGGGCGATGCATTTTTTTTTTTTTTACAATTTTAAAAACTCATTTATATATTATACAAGAATAACATCCACGGCGCCAATTTATAATTGTAACGAATAGTATTTGAATAAAAGCATTTAATCGGGTAAACCCCGGGCGTTGCCCGGGTCATTCGGCTAGTATGCAAATAAGTTGCAGAAAAGAAGAAAAAAAAAACCAACTATTTTCAAAAGTCATACTAAAAGGTACAACTTGCTAAGCTTTGTCCATGAGTGGATATATCAAACGTCATTGAGATACAAGTTAAGAGAGTAAAGTAGAGAGAAGAAAAAAACAGCGAGTGTTTGAGAAGAGGTTAAAAATAGCGTGGTAGAAGAGAAGCTGGCAAACATGTGGCTTGATTGGCGAAGGTCAAAGAACCGACTGTTGGTTTGGCCTAAATACAAACTCTCTCCGAGGACAGACGGCAAGGATTGGTGGCAACCACACATCGTGTTGTTCACAGCCACATGATTCACTTTTTTGTCATGCATTCATCGGGCGAGGACTGGATGATAACACCATCCTGGATGGACACACATCTATAAGTATTTCCTCGGCGTGGAACTGCGGAGTGTTCAAGAAGACCTTGTCTGGAGGAGAACTCTCTCAGGGGAAACCTCCCTCCCTTGCTGAAGAAATGTACACATATACAACTATATATATATATCGTAATTTAAACAATGTGATATGTAAGTAATAAAGTATGACGTCTTTTCTAGTCGTCTCAAAGTGACACCAGCTTGCCACTGGACACCCGGGGGATCCAGAGAGGGACAAAGAAGGGGCGTTTGGTCCGGATGTTGACAGTTAGTTAGGTTACAGTGGATATTTTCGGACAGGCCGCTCAGTCGAGCTCCGTGGCCATCTCACGGCGGCCCTCGTGGCCGCCGTTTTGGTTCCTCCCTGACTCCGCGGCTTCATGCAGGACGCCGAGCTTTCCTCAGTTAATCCTCAACTTTCCCTTGGTTCTGGTGCCACGTGAGACGTACTAGGAGAGCGTCTTTTTATCACAAACTTTGTCCTTACTGTCCCGTGCGGACTTCCCACTCTGCACGCCTTGCCACTAAACCCCGACTGCTTCCAACTCACTTATTGGCTTACCCGGGTTTACGACATATATTTCCCTACATTTTGTTTATCCTTTATTACTTCTTTATTTATTTCTGTAATAAGTGATTAATAGGTTCAATAAATTTGTTTAAATTGTCTATATGCAATACAAATGAATCTCCTGTATATGAATTAAATAATACAACAGGTTTCTGCGAGTTTATTGAAATCTCTCGGGTATTACTGCCCTTCTACAGGAGTACAAAAATGTACTCCCTTTGTAAACAACAACACTTATAAACAAGGCTACTGGCATACTTGTAAGTGCAAAAGTCGAACTGTTTTCTACATGTGTAGATATGTGGTATACTTGCAGTAAAAGCAGTTACTAATTACCCACCATGATTTATTATGGCCTGTCCCAGATGTAATTGGGATAATGAAAAAAAAAAAACTTTACAAAACCAACAACAACAAACTTTAATCACTTTACACTCTTTATTTACTCAAATCATAAATTTATGAAATTCAGAGACAGTTATAATTGAATTCTGGGATGTTAGCAAATCGCTATTTTCTTCTCAAATTGGGTTAAAAAAAAAAGATTTTTTTTTTTAAGTGTAAGAGCCTCATCCATCTATTGTTGGGCGATTGTTGAAAACGCTTCAATAGCGACCGGCACGTTCCCACGGGGCAACAATGGAGCTATTGTGTCTGCTTCTGACGGCGGACTTATTTAAAAGCTTCCCATTGAAAAGAGTGAAAAAAAGGGACGTCGCGGTAAACAAGCAAAACAAACAAAAAGATAAACAAGGATGTTTTGTAACCAAGACGACAATACTCTCTTTTGTCAATGAAACATCGTTCTACATCTCAGGATAAAACCCAAATTTTCCAACCCAGTTGGATCTACATACAGAGACACAAAGCTCTACAAGAATAACTTCGACACGGTCACTTTACCCCCATTACGGTGACCAGAGATGTATTTCAAAGTTGAGAGAGCTGGGTATAGCACAATTCTTCTTTTAAAAAGGAGAGAGGAGTGTAATGGTAGTCAAACAATAAGGTATTTGATTGAATGGAAACAGAGCGCTAGTTTATGATGCTCCTAAAACAATGAAAGCTGACGTTTGCTGGACATGTGATGCGTAGATCAGCGGTGTAGACATTGATGATGGTTCTGTATGGAAAGATCCACAGGAACAGATCGAGAGGACAAAGACATCGAGAGTAAATGGACGATCTGTACTGGACGACGTACACACAAGAAGATAACGCGGATGGCGGGAGATATGGAAAGACCATGTGGCCCATCTTCAGCGGTAG
This sequence comes from Cordylochernes scorpioides, assembly GCA_030710605.1. NCBI lineage: Eukaryota > Metazoa > Arthropoda > Arachnida > Pseudoscorpiones > Chernetidae > Cordylochernes > Cordylochernes scorpioides. The sequence goes on from CP092863.1 coordinate 138,205,156, forward strand.
CCACACTTTCCATTGTCGACAACCCAAAGACCCGTTTAATCGATTTCAGAATTGAACACTTTTTTTTCTAACAATAAATTGTTTCAATGAGCCCTCAATAATACCACCCCATCATTGAGTGCAAGTAACTATAAGGGACTCTCTGACATCTTGTAAGTGAAAAATTCGGCCTGTTTCTACATGTTTAGACATGTACTTACAGTATAAGCGCTAACCATCATTGGCATTATATACATTGTTGGGATAAGTAACAAAAAAACTTTTTCTTCCTCCCTGAAGTGCAAATTTAAATTCCATTACTAACAGTTACCAAACACGAAGCAGTTAGGACGTAGAGGTGATCTGAGATATCCAGGATACCCCGGGTTCGTATCCTTACAGTAAAACAACAACAACAAATATGATAACAATGTATATTATGAAAAAAGGCATCTCCTGATTGTACAACTAAAGGTTTCTGATGGCTTGCGCCATCTATCGGAATAAATATCAACTATTCTTGTTGATTTTTAATTATTCCAAAATTGGCCAAATACCCATTTTTGATTAATAAAGAAAAGCTAACCACGTATGCGTTTCGGGCTGTAGGCCCTCATCAGCGTAGTGTAAGTTGTTACCTCAATGACCAAAAGGGCTGGTCTTTGGGGCATCCTCAATCATGAAACGGGTATTTTGCGGGAAGGGCGTGCGAACGCGAAACTATGCGGAAAAATAAAATAGTACAGAAGTGAAATTGTACTGGGATCATATGTATAAATTAAGAAAAATACATCTCCTAATCGTACAACTAAACTTATTATTGAGATTACCCGATATGTTCATGTCAATGTGTTGATATTTGGTTACATGAGCCTTTTCAGTGATACCCTAACCTTGACGTATGTACGAAGGAACGTGTGGCCACTGGACATGCGTCGGACCTGTAGGCTGTTGTTGGGTTCTGTGCTGCCTGTAGTATAGGAACTCTACAGTTATACCCAACAGACACCCATCCATATATGAGAGCGTATTGATTGAAATCTTCCAAATCATCTTAATACTGAGATTATCCGACATATGTTTATGTGTCAATGCGTTGATATTTGGCTACACAACAGAGTTAAAGGAACTCTCGTGACCACACAGCCACAAGGTAATTACAGAGATCTACCAGTAGTGAGAGATATCTACAAGTAGACAGACAGACAGACCAATAAAGGAGGTGTCAGACTCGCGTGACAAAACCAATCCACCAAGTCCATTATACCACGACAACTCTGAGATCAGGTAGTCAGATAATGAAGGAGAGAGAGAACAATACACGACCTCCAAAACTTCCAGGTTGAAGAGAGAAAAATGGGAAGGGATTGATCCGGGGGACTCCTGTCTGGACTTGACAGCTCGCGGGACAATGACAGGATCGATTGTCTCACGTTCTTTCGGAGTCTACAGAAGTACAGCGCTGAAGGTAGATACATCCTGAGGAACTATAGACTCAAATACTTTTGTCATTACAAACCAAAGGATTGCAGCAGCGTCTACAAAAATACAGCGCTGAAGGTAGATACATCCTGAGGAACTATAGACTCAAATACTTTTGTCATTACAAACCAAAGGATTGCAGCAGCGCCTATAGAAATACAGCGCTGAAGGTAGATACATCTTGAGGAAGTATAGACTCAAATACTTTCGTCATTACAAACGAAAGGATTGCAGCAGCGTCTACAGAAATACAGCGCTGAAGGTAGATACACCCCGAGGAACTATAGACTCAAATACTTTCGTCATTACAAACGAAAGGATTGCAGCAGCGTCTACAGAAATACAGCGCTGAAGGTAGATACATCCTAAGGAACTATAGACTCAAATACTTTTGTCATTACAAACCAAAGGATTGCAGCAGCGTCTACAGAAATACAGCGCTGAAGGTAGATACATCCTGAGGAACTATAGACTCAAATACTTTCGTCATTACAAACCAAAGGATTGCAGCAGCGTCTACAGAAATACAGCGCTGAAGGTAGATACATCCTGAGGAACTATAGACTCAAATACTTTCGTCATTACAAACCAAAGGATTGCAGCAGCGTCTACAGAAATACAGCGCTGAAGGTAGATACATCCTGAGGAACTATAGACTCAAATACTTTCGACATCACAAACCGAAGGATTGCAGCAGCGTCTACAGAAATACAGCGCTGAAGGTAGATACATCCTGAGGAACTATAGACTCAAATAATTTCGTCATTACAAACCAAAGGATTGCAGCAGCGTCTACAGAAATACAGCGCTGAAGGTAGATACATCCTGAGGAGCTATAGACTCAAATACTTTCGTCATTACAAACCAAAGGATTGCAGCAGCGTCTACAGAAATACAGCGCTGAAGGTAGATACATCCTGAGGAACTATAGACTCAAATACTTTCGTCATTACAAACCAAAGGATTGCAGCAGCGTCTACAGAAATACAGCGCTGAAGGTAGATACATCCTGAGGAACTATAGACTCAAATACTTTCGTCATTACAAACCAAAGGATTGCAGCAGCGTCTACAGAAATACAGCACTGAAGGTAGATACATCCTGAGGAAATATAGACTCAACTACTTTCGCCATTACAAACGAAATTAACTGCAACGATATCTACAAAAACACAGCGCTGAAGGTAGATACACCCTGAGGAACTATAGACTCAAATACTTTCGTCATTACAAACGAAAGGATTGCAGCAGCGTCTACAGAAATACAGCACTGAAGGTAGATACATCTTATGTAAATAAGAGACTCCAATATTTTCGTCCTTACATAAGAAATGAACTGCAATGATATCTACAAAAAAAAAAAGGCCACAATGACGAGGTTGAAATGCTAGAAAAAGAGTAGTGTCAACTCTCCAAAATCCGTGTTAGAGGGTCAGCGTCTACAGTCAGAAATATAGCACTAAGACACACTGGAGATAGATATATCGTAAAATAAAAACAGTGTAGACGCACACATTTTCATTATTATAAAGCAATAACGCGCCATCTATATAAAGGAAATGAAATCACGAGAGAGAGAGAGAGAGAGAGAGAGAGAATGTTTATTCCATAAATAAAACTCCTACTATCCTTACTGCAATGAAAATATATTTTCATTGCATAGTAGAAGTTTTTTTTTTATGTGTGAAAGAACATTCATACTTTAATGCTTTCATTTTCATTATTATTATGGAAAGTATTGTAGTAGCGTCTATAGAAATACTAGCCGAATGACCCGGGCAACGCCCGTGTTTTACCCGATTGAATGTTTTGATTCAAATACTATTTGTTACAATTATAAATTGGCGCCTTAAATAAATGCATATATTAGTTAATAACTATAGCCTATGTGCTTTATCTGTCTATGTACTGTTGGCTTCCGTAGGCGTCTCTTACTGGGAAAAAGAAAGAGAGGATTCCATTTAGTTATTAACTAATATATGCATTTATTTAAGGAGCGACCCGCTCCAACACAATAGTTACAAAAACCAAAAAGCGAGTGGGGGGGGGGGGGGGTCAAAGTCAAAAACAAAGTGTCTCGCGTAGTGGCGGCGCCACAGTAGCCACGTGATCGTAGCCAACCAATAGGAGAGCGCCATTCCAAAGAAAAAGCAAACGGTGACAGAGATGACGCATGACGCTCGTAACTGTATATAGAATAGCATTAAGACTGCAAATAGAAACCATATAGAGGTTGAAATGCTGGTGAAACATGATCAGTGCCAGCTTCAAATTACTAAAGAAACGTCTACAGCAATATCTACATAAATATAGAGCATTAAGGACAGCGAGTAGATACATAGAAGTTAAGATTCAGAATTAAAAGGAGCAAACAGGGGGGAATATGCACTAATGCACAAAACTTATGGAAGTTTTACCTTTTAGCATGTATATCGGTATTCAAACAATAACTCTGAAAGATATTACAGTGACCTTTATTGAAAACACACGAGATAACCAAGTGTGAACAAATTTGCCTCCGTATCCTTAAAAATACTTTCCACTTCCTATGATGACTGTATTTCTCTAAACAAGAAAAAAGTTAATACAATAATAAAAGTTTGGTAATATTATACTGTCAAAACAGGTATGAGACTTCATCACTGATGAATCAATTTCTCTCACTATCACATTTCAGAAGTGTAATAATATAGTGAATTCTGTTTAAAAAACAAAACGATGGCCTTAAAGATTCCGTGTAATCCTTGATGAAGAACAAAGGGAACAAGGAGTGTTTAATAAGAAGGATGGACAGTTTTCAAACATTTCCAAAGTCCAGAGTTGACGTAAACAAGGATCCTTCTCTAACAAAACGCCAACTTCCACGAAGCCATATTTTTACGAGGCAATGAATCGACGACAACAATGTTTGCTAGAGTGTCAGTGGTACCCATAAAAATAACCAATCAGGAAATTGTTCGTTACAGAAATGGGGTTAACGCTGAGAACAATGGGCAGTGTGTAGTAGATCACGCTGATTGAAATATTAAGGTCACCCACTCATCGTATTCTACTTTATGATCATCATTATATACACTCATAGACAAAAACCTAAGGAAGTGGAAAATATTTGATATCGCCGGTCGTCTATATATATATATATTTAAAATACAATATAACGCGGCTGATGATTGTAAAACGAAAATTGAAATTATACCGCGAATGTTTCTTTTATAAAAATCGAAATTTATTTTCAAAGAGAAATAGCGACATTTCTAACTTTGAGGATGAGGTATGGAAAGGTGAAACATATATATATGTCATAATTTGCCTAATACCAAAGAGGTATAATTTATTTTCGCCAAAATAAGTATGTTAAACAGTAAATATGTTAAGCTTGTGTTAAAATGTAAATACAAATTCATCCATCTATAAATACACTGTACAAAATAAAACGTGGGAGCACTCGCGGACGAATTCTACGACACGCCGCGTGTTCACTTGGCTGGAATTCTTTTTGAAGTTTACATGCATAATAGTTGCACCCTTCCATTCGCGATCACGACAGATATTGTTTTCTTTTAAGAAGACAATTTTGTTCACACTTGGTTATCTCGTTTGTCTTCAATAAAGGTCACTGTAATATCTTTCAGAGCTATTGTCTGAATCTCTATATACATGCTAAAAGGTACAACTTCCTTAAGTTTTGTCTATGAGTGTATATATAAGTTGACTTTTATATAGAGAGATTTCAAACGTGGATTAAAAATAGAATAAATAACATCAAATAAATCGAACAAAAAAGGCAATATTAGATTGGTAAATGCACGGAGAGACAAGATAAGCAGAAAAAAATTGAACCCAGAAATACCACGTCTATCTTGATATACTAACAATCCTGGAGCGCGAGTACAAATGTAACACACCAGGTTCAATTTAAAAACACCAACCTTCAAGAACCGTTATCTCCTGAGATAAGCGAGTACATCAAAATGATAAGTCGGAAGGAAGATAAGTCTCATGTAATCGGATTTAAGGTAGAGACGATAGTATTCTTTTTAAGGCGGTAACTTTTTATAAAGTGCACATGCAACACATATGATTTGGAGCATAAAGATCATTTTATTTTGGTTATTAGTCCCGTAAATAAAGATATTTCCATTCCATATGACAGAGAGAAACGGGTATTCAAAGTTTGATAACGGTGAATGGGATGATTAATATGAACATACGTGAGATAAAAAAAAAAGAGGTTGACTGGGCGGGTGTCAGGTATTGTAAAAGAGAATCATCAAAGAGACAGCACCACACAAAAAAAAGTAGAATCGGCCTTGCAACACGCGCAGCCAGCCACCTACAAAAGAACGAGTTCCGGGCGGTGACGTGGAATAAGGACAAGGTTTCCTTCCGCCCGTGCTATACAACAGAGCCGTTGTCCGCTTCCTGGGGGCAGGTGGTACGGTGAAGGAAAGTCCAGGATGGACATGGATTCAAGTGTAGTAAAAGCTACCTTGCAGTTTGATTGGTGGATGAGTGTTATAAACCAGTCTCGATTTTCGATAGCTATAATTCCAAAAGTCCAACCTCCGACTAGTGAATGCCATTGTCCGGCGGTGGCTTCGTGGCAGGTGGTACGGTGGAGGATAGAGGAAAGTCCAGGATTGACATGGATTCAAGTGTAGTAAAATCTACCTCGAAGTTTGATTGGTGGACGAATGTTATAAACCCGTCTCGATTTTCGATAGCTACAATTCCAAAAGTCCAACCTCCGACTAGTGAGTACCATTGTCCGGCGGTGGCTTCGTGGCAGGTGGTACGATGGAGGATAGAGGAAAGTCCAGGATGGACATGGATTCAAGTGTAGTAAAAGCTACCTCGAAGTTTGATTGGTGGACGAGTGTTATAAACCCGTCTCGATTTTTGACAGGAACCGGATCGAATCAATGGACCCCGATGCTTGCAAAATTCCAACCCCAACCAGTGGGTACAAGTAACGTTTAGTAAACGGGTCTCTGGAAAATTTGTAAGTGTAAAAGTCGAACTGCTTACTATATGTATAGACATGTAGACACTTACAGTAAACCAAGAATCCAACAACTCCACTCGTACAGACCACCGTAAAATTTGCATAGCTATAAGATTCAAAAACCAAATAGAAGAAAGAAGAACAAACTGATATCTTCGCACCTACCTGACTTCTGTTTGTCCGGAAACCACAAGGGAAATGATGAATCATATGGATCCTGGATTGTAAACTCTTACGCGGACAAATTTCCACAAAACACCTTTTTTCCGCACACTTTCTCACACTTAACAAACCCCAAATGATTAGGATAGACAAAAACAAACTCGACACCATTCCCACAAATTATATCTCCATAGCGGGTCTTCCTTATTAAAAAAATAAACAAACAAAAAATCAAGATGAGGAAATCAATATGACCTAGATAATACGATTAGAAGCCCTTTATGATAATCATTTTAATATACTTCCTGGTCTTCTTTTCTATTCTTCTCATAACAACAGATTTATTAGGACATTTCCGTCCTGTAAGGACTCGCCATACATCATTTTCATGGAAAAAAGGAAAAAAAAAAAAAAAAACATAAACAAAGGAGAGAAGGGAAAATGAAAAGGAAATCAAAGTATTCAACATAACACTATACAAATTAACTATAGAAGGAAATTGTTCTGTAATTTTAGTTCTTAGAGATTACCTTGTTCTCTAACGCTTTATGAAAGTTGAACAATTCTATCGCTATATATTTTTTCTTGGACATTATTCTGATTAGCTCAACTGGGTTCACGTAGACTTGGATAATGTTCTTTAAGATCTTATTCCGTTCCTCGTTAACAATAGTGCATTCAGAGATGTAGCGAGTAATTTCTTCTATGCTTTCAGTTTTTCAGAATTTAAAAATTACATCTTCCTTTTTAATTATTTGAATGTGACTTTATTTATGCTTATGAGGTGATACAGCAGCGTATTTACAATTAGAGAGGAGACAAAATGAATTAAATCTAGAAAACTTTCTGTGACTTTCTCTTAGTAAAGTCGAAGTGATTCTTGTTTGGCTTCTCATAACAGAACTTCTATTAAAGAACAAAAGAAAGAGGCGTCAATAAATGGAACAGATTATATCAATTATTAATAGTTATATTTTGCACTTTCTCCATTCCTCCATCCTTACTATTTTATTATCTACTTATATATTTGCCTTATTCTGTCTGTTTGTCTGAAGCTCACGGATAGAATGCGCGCCCATTGGCTGCCAGCGAACACGTGGCCTCCCTGCCCCCCTCTACACAACCCTGTTATCAGCTGTGCGATACATACACCTGTCTATAGCGGCCACTCTAGACAACCCTGTTATCAGCTGAGTGATACATCCACCTGTCTATACAGACCACCCTGTCATAGCGGTCACCCTAGGCAACCCTGTTATCTGCTGTGTGATACATCCACCTGTCTATACAGACCACCCTGTCATAGCGGTCACCCTAGGCAACCCTGTTATCAGCTGTGTGATGCATCCACCTGTCTATACAGACCACCCTGTCATAGCGGTCACCCTAGGCAACCCTGTTATCAGCTGTGTGATACATCCACCTGTCTATACAGACCACCCTGTATATAGCGGCCATTCTAGACAACCCTGTTATCTGCTGTGTGATACATACACCTGTCTATAGCGGCCACTCTAGACAACCCTGTTATCATCAGTGTGTTACATTCACCTGTCTATACAGACCACCCTGTCTATAGCGGTCACTCTAGGCAACCCTGTTAACAGCAGTGTGATACATACACCTGTCTATACAGACCACCCTGACTATAGCGACCACTCTTTATGAAAATCCACAATTCTAAATTTATATTTTCAAGCCACACACAGTTTGGGGCGGGAAGTTTCACAAGAGAGACATCCACGGCGCCAATTTATAATTGTAACGAATAGTATTTTAATTAAAACATTTCTAAAATATATACGCACTCGGGTAAACCCCGGGCGTTGCCCGGGCCTTACGTCTAGTAAAAAAATAACGCGCCATCTATATATAGAAAATAAAAGTATTTAAACAAGAATGTTTCTTTTTACACACAAAACAAACTTCTACTGTCCTTGTGGAAGAGTTTTGCTCGATGCGAATATTTATATGTAATTCTACTGTCATAAAAGCTTATGTCCATAGTTTGCTTGAATACCATTTATGAGATTCCACCCTTCAGTGTAACATATATAAACAGAATCGTCCAATACAGTATTAGAGATCTAAAGAAGCGGTCTGGTAGATTAAATTGGCGAAACCGCTGTAGGGTTCACCACTGATTAGCCAAGCCGCCCCAATATATTTTTTCATCGTAGTAAGGACAGTAGAAGTTTGTTTATGTATAAAAAGAAAAAATCGTATTTAAATACTTTCATTTTCTAAATTTGCTATATTATTCCTAAACCTAACAAGGGCTCACTTTTTTATTCTACTTTAAAACCAAATTTCACTTTTTGAGGTTATTACTTTATTGTATTATATTTATATTTTGCTACTCTGTAAACTCCCCTCATTACCTCTCCGATTTTTAATAAATGTTGATTTGATTTTACATCAAATAATTTGCCCTGAGACGCTTAGTTTAGGAGCGCATCACCCAACAGCTGCAAGGTCTCTACTCCACCAACTCACCATTCTATAGACAGTTACGAGCGTCTTTCCTCATCTCCTAATCAGTCATCTCTCTCTCTCCGTCACCGTTTGCTTTTATTGGTTTGCTACGGTCACCCCACCTTTGCCCCCCCCTGAGGGCGGCGCGCGCCCGTTGGCTGCCGGCGAGCACGTGACTTCCCTGTGCGCGCGCATGGCGGGCGGTAGGCTATAGTTATTAACTAACATATGCAATTAATTAAGGCGCCAATTTAAAATAGCAACAAATAGTATTTGAATCAAAACATTCAATCGGGTAAAACACGGGCGTTGCTCGGGTCATTCGGCTAGTATGTAAATATCCAGGACAAGGTAACTCGACACCTGTAAACTGAGACGAAATAAATAAATACAATAAAATACCGTTTCATTATGAGGTTTTGTCTTACTACACTCAAATGTCATTGGCACTTTACATATTTCAGGTACAGCTTGCACCACGCTGATGAGGAGAGCCAACAGCCCGAATCGCTTACGTGGTTAGCTTTTCTTGATTAATCGAGAAAGGGTATTTGGCCAATTCTGGAATAATTAAAAGTCAACGAATAGTTGATATTTATTTCGATAGATGGCGCAAGCCATCAACAACTTTTAGTAGCATGATCAGGAGATGTCTTTATTTTATTCATTATTATTTTTTTTTTTGCTTATCCTTAGTACACGTGGTACAGGCCATGATAATCATGGTGGGTAGTTAGCGACTGCTAACTACATTATTCATTGTTAAAACAGAGAATGTTATTCTTGTCTTCTTTAGAATGTACCAAGATATTTTATCCAAGCACTTGTTACATTTGTAGACTATATAGGTTAAACTGACAGAGGGAGAATCCATAATCCACCAGAGGACTATCTTGACCTGTTGTATATTGAATACTGCCTTGGAACATGTCTTTAAGATGTTCAAATCAATAAGCTTGAGGGATAAGTATCTTTCAAATAAATTTATTTCAAGCTCTCGGACACAACCGCCCTTCGACAGGAAAAATATATTACGCTCAAATAGCGTAAGCGTAATTCCATGTAATTATATTACGTCAGCGTAATATATTTTTCCTGTCGAAGGGCGGTTGTGTCCGAAAGCTTGAAATAAATTTATTTGGAATATACTTATCCCTCAAGCTTATTGATTTGAACATTCTATTAGGGGATTAGCCTATTAAATGTCTTTAAGATACGAGAGCAATTATCTTATAAAACTACCAATAATGTTACAAGGAAGAGATTATCCATTTCTTGGTTTTCACTTTTGTACTATTTTAAACATAGTTTATATATTTGTTTCTTTTTGAATTAGAGCTTATTATTAGCTATGGGGATAGTGTAGGGTCGGATCTTTCGCAGGGTTGATGACCGAGAGATATGGAGCTGGTCTATGGGAGATAGGGGAGGGGTGTTATGGCCTAAAAAGAGGGTAAAGAGGAGTGCGTGAAGGAAGCCCAATCATCGCTCGAGGAAGTACAGTGGGAGAAAGGTAATATGTGTCTGAAATATCTGGAACGCTCGATTACCCTCAATTCCTTCTCTTTTCACACTTTTCTTTACTGGAGTCATAAGTAGAATATAGTCGATACTCCTATCTTTCTACATAACACAGTTTAGTAACAATTAATTAAGAGTGTCAATAAAATATTTTGAATTGTCTATATATAACGGAGTGTTTTTCTTACTTATCCCAAGTACACGTGGTACAGGCTGACATGTATTCATAGTATTTACTATTTAATCATTTGTGACTATTGACCGGAATGCAGAATTTGCATAGTTAATTATTATTATCATTATTAGAATGTAGCTTGTGCCGTAAACGACTATTAAAAATCTTTAGTAGCTTAAATAAATGTCTGATCCTTAAATCTTAAATACACCACACAGGCCATGATTATTATTATTATCCCAAGTACACGTGGTACAGGCCATGATTATTATTATTCCAAGTACACGTGGTACAGGCCATGATTATTATTATTCCAAGTACACGTGGTACAGGCCATGATTATTATTATTCCAAGTACACGTGGTACAGGCCATGATTATTATTATTCCAAGTACACGTGGTACAGGTCATGATAATCATGGTGGGTAGAAGTTGACGACTGATCTTACTGTAAGAGCACCACATGTCTACTACATATGTGAAAATCAGTTCGACTTTTTCACTTATAAATGTGGCAGAGCCCCGTTTGGTTACTTGCACTCGCTGGTGGGGTTAGACTTTTGCAAGAATCGGGGACCATTGGATCATTTTTCTTTTTAATCGGAAAAAAAAAAGTGTCCAATGCAGGATTCGATCTCGGGGCGTAGCAGTCGAAAACCAACGGTTTAGATCATCCTTCCACCGACCCCCTCACAGGTATTTATAGTGGGTACTTAGCTACTGCTTTTTACTGTAAGTACACCACATGTCTACACATGTAGAAATCAGTACGACTTTTGCATATACACCTATCCCCCGATTTACACGGTACTTGTTTTACACGTTTTCGTTTTTACACGGTTTTCCAAATAAGTTTTTTTTTTGTTTTTATCGCACTATACTAATGGCTACTGTGAACACATGCGCTGTGTACACATCTCACGAGGAATGCCGAGCTTATGTGATGACTTGCTGCACACGCACACTGTGTCTGTATTTCTAATTTTTAAAAAATTTTAATTTTCGATTTACACGTTTTTCTCAGGAACGTATCTACCGTGTAAATCGGGGGATAGGTGTATAAGTATGTCATAGCCTCATTTGGTTACATGTCATTCATTGGTGGGGTTGGACTTTTGTAAGAAACAGGGGACATTGAAGCAATTTTATTTTTTCCTTTAGAAAAAAAGTGCCCAACGCGGAATTCGATCCCGTGTTGTACCTGACAAAGGAGGGGAAGAAGAACAGAAATGTTATACTTAGCAATATAAAAATAATAATAAGAGATGACGTTTGCAGCTAGGTGTTATCATGATGAGGGAATTATTCATTGCAAATAACTCGCAGTCAAAATAAATCCGATTGTTTCCAGTAGTAACACAGCAGTAGTTTCTTAAAATTCCGCAATAAAATTCGTTCGAGGTCGACTAGCCTTGTAGGACCAATTCATGGTGCACAAGGCCACGAACGTATAAAAAATGTCCTTTATTATTTTTTATTTTTTCAAACTTGGTGAATAGCTGGTTTTTTTTTTTTTTTTTTTTTTTTTTTTACGGAGGGGGGTTTTTCCTTTATTTTTCCTTAACTACTCACTAGATTGAAGCTTGTTTCCAAGTCAAAATGACATAACCATATCTAATCACTAGTTATCATCTTTTTCTTTCCTATTTGGGTCAAAAGCATCCATTTCGCGAAAAAATTGTAACAGGCTTTCACGAAAGGTACTCGTTATTTAATATAATTTTATTTATTTTTTTTTTTGCTTATCCCTACAGGCCATGATAATCATGGTGGGTAGAAGTAGCCGACTTATTTTACTGTAAGTACACCACATGTCTACACATGTGAAAAGCAGTTCGACTTTGCACTTACAAATGTGACAGAGCCCCGTTTGGTTACTTGCACTCGCTGGTGGGGTTGGACTTTTGCAAGAATCGGGGGCCATTGAAGCATTTTTTTTTTTTACATTAAAAAGTGCCCTATGCGGGAATCGAACCCGGGTCGTAGTGGTCGAAAACCAATGGTTTAGACCATCCTTCCACCGACCCCTAATATAATTTTATATATTTTAAAAATATAATTTGGATAGTTTGTCTCTAGAGAAAAATGTATCTATCAAAGTGTATCCAAAACCTTATTCGACAAGAGGATCATTTTTATTTTGTTTATCATACGTCTTAATGCACGAGTATATCTGCTCTGTTTGTTCTTTTACTTATCTTTTGTTTTCCTCGGACTTATCAAACCAATCCATGTATGAGACTAATTGTCTTAATTAGATTTTCATGTATATACAATCTGCATTATCATTCTTAACTGTAAATAGCATTTAGGCTCTTTTTTTGGCTTGAAAACATCGTCTATAGTTTTATCGATATAGAAACAGATCGTTAGAGGTCAATAATCGGGAGAAAGTGGGAGATTTTTCGAAGTGGGATGGAGAAGCAGGCAAAAAGAAAGAAAATCTTGGGACAAATAAACTGCTCGAGGAAGATCAGAATTGATGGGCTATCAGTTAAGGAGGAGAATCTGTCGACGGGATAAATGGAGCGTTGAGTCTTAATTGGCCGTCTCCTCTACTGCCCGGTATAAGACATAGTGGTCTTTATTGACAGGATATAGGAATTTACAACAGTCTAGTGTAGGGCGACAATATTTGCATATGCGGAAAAATTTCTTAATGAGCCGTTTTGTTCATCAAAATATTCAATTCTTCAAACTACTTCGTTTTGGTTTCTAAAAGGTCTTCGTCTTTCATACATTATGTCATCAAGGTTGACGTTTTTTTTTCTTTTTCTCTCTTATCCTTTTATTAGTCTAAATTAGACAAGATCTTGGAGGTCGTGCTCATAAAGAAGTTCAAGAACTCTTCTTGGTTCTCTGTACAGGGATCCTTTGTCCTTTCCAATATAATTTAGTATATTTAGAAATAGGAGATCATATATCGCCGCAACTCTTTTTATTGACGCGATTAAAGGAAGCTTTCGGGCAAGCCCTTCTTCAGCTAACTATAGTGTTCACTATAGTTAGCTGAAGAAGGGCTTGCCCGAAAGCTTCCTTTAATCGCGTCAATAAAAAGAGTTGCGGCGATATATGATCTCCTATTTCTAAATTGTCGAAATCCGCAATCCGTTTACCATGAATTTAGTATATGTTTGGGAGTGGCCTCTTCGGTTTTGCACTTACTGCACATGGGGAAGCTTTTGGCTCCCTCTTTGACGTAAAATGATTGAAACTAGAAAGGTGCTAATGTTTTGATAGGCGGGAGTTAATGGAGGAATGTTATAAACCGTTGGTGTTCGACAGTCACGACACAGGATCGCATCCCGCATTAAACACTTTTTTTTTCTGGCAAAAAAAAAAAAAAAAACTAGCTTCAATGGCTCTCGATGCTTGCAAGAGTACCCCACCACTGAAAGTAACAAAATGGTGCTTAGTGACACGCTTGTAAGTGTAAACGTCGAACTGTTTTCTAGAATGTGCAGACATGTGGTGTACTTGCAATAAAAAAAAATATTGGTGCATGGTTATTATAAAACAAACTTCTTATGTCCTTATTACGATCATCTTTTCAATATTGTTTGTGGAAGAGAATTGCTCAATGCATATATTTATATATAATTCTACTGTTTTTATAGCTATTGTCTCCATAGTTTACTTTTTTTTTTTTTGCTTATCCCTAGTACACGCGGTACAGATGGGTCATGGTGGGTAGAAGTAGGCGACAGCTTTAACTGTAAGTGCACCACATGTCTACACATTTGAAAAGCAGTTCGACTTTGCACTTACAAATGTGCCAGAGCCCCGTTACTTGCACTCGCTGGTGGGGTTGGACTTTTGCAAGAATCGGGGGCCATTTTTGGAGCATTTTTTTAACATAAAAAAGTGCCCAATGCGGGAATCGAACCCGGGTCGTAGCGGTCGAAAACCAAAGGTTTAGACCATCCTTCCACTGACCCCCCTACTTACTTAGTTTACTTATAAATACCAAGTTTCCATCCTTCATTGTCACATATATAAACAGAATCGTCCAATACGTAGGTGTCGAGAACTGACGGTTTATATTACTGGTCCATCAACCCGGAGGATTTGGAGGATAAAAAGTTAGATTTGTATAGCACCCGGTGAATACGGAAGTGGCGGGGCTTTGTTGACAGCCGTGTTAAGGAAAATAAAAACTGGAGGAAACGGAATTATAAAATGTGTCGTTTTTTAAAAGAGCGGATAGATTTACCAGGATAGGTTACTCTGCTGTTGATGTCCAAGTAAACCTGCAAGAAATAAAACTATAAAGCGTGCGTTTATCACAAACACACACACATTAGTCCATACTATTGAGCTGGATAGCCCGGGTAGTTGGCGTTCTGCGCTCAAGTAACTTGGGTTATAATATCTCTCGCTAAAATACGAATTTTTCTTTTCCAAAAAATAAAATATGTTTCTTCTGTACTTACTGTGATGGCCTTCTCAATATTGTTTGCGGAAGAGAATTTCTCGATGCAAATATTTATATGTAATTCTACTGTTCTCTTATAGCTAATGTCGATATTTGTAAATATTTCTTGTAAGATATAGTCGATGTTTGTTATTAAGCTCGTTGAAGAGCGATTATCGCTTGAATTAAAAAGAAACTCATTGTGAGAAAATATTTTTGTATTTTTTTTTTTTTCAATTTTATCATGAATAGACATTTCTATTGTCCTTACTGCGATGAAAATTATTTGGAGGGCTTGGCTCATCAGTGGTAAACCTTCCCAGAGGTATCGTCAATTTAATCCACCAGACCGCTTTTCAGAGCTCTAATACTGTATTGGACGATTCTGCCTATATATGCTACACTGAAGGGTTGGATCTCAGTTATAGAATTTAAGTAAACTATGGACTAAGTGCTTTGATAACAGTATAATTACCTATAAATATTTTCAACGATCAATTCTCTTCCGCAAACAATATTAAAAAGGCTATCACAGGAAGTAGAGAAGAAATATGTTTTAATTGTGGAAAAGAAAAATTCGCCCTTTATATATAGATGGCTCGTTATAGCTTTATGTTTACAATACATCTATATTACGGACTACACACATATCGGATTATCAAAATAGGATTAGTTAAGGTTTGCTGTATAAAAACTTAAGAAAATTGTACCGTTTAGCATCCGGAATTCGGACAATTGAAAATACACCAGATAACCAAGTGTGAACAAAATTGCCTCTGTCTCCTTCAAAAAAAAAAAAAGACGACCCGTGATATCAAAAACTTTCAGCTTAAGTTTTTTCTATAAATGTATAGTAACAACAAAGGTGAACGTACCTAGAAGCTACCATCAGCCAGACATTACACAGCGAGTAAAGAGACCTATCAATAATCTGCAACTTTGCTCAATGTAAAACTGACTTTACTATGTGTATATAGACGTTGTTATTTTCTTATGTAAATACTACTATGTAAATAAGAGGTTTAAAACGTAAAAAAATTCTCTGGAAGTCCTTTTTTTTTTTTGCTTATCCCTAGTACACGTGGTATAGGCCATGATAATCATGGTGGGTAGAAGTAGGCGACTGCTTTTACTGTAAGTGCACCACATGTCTACTACACATGTGAAAAGTAGTTCGACTTTGCACTTACAAATGTGCCAGAGCCCCGTTTGGTTACTTACACTCGCTGGTGGGGTTGGACTTTTGCAAGAAACGGGGGCCATTTGCTTTTTTTTTTTTTAAACATAAAAAAGTGTCCAATGCGGGAATCGAACCCGGGTCGTAGCGGTCGAAAACCAATGGTTTAGACTATCCTTCCACCTACCGAAGTCCATCATGCAATGTAGAAACCGGCGCCGCTCTGTCCGCTGAAAGCACTTTTACTTAGAAACGCGATTCGATTATTGAAAAAAAAGCATATTAATGATATTTTTAAAAAGTGAAGGGGTTTCCGTCGGAGCGTGAAGTAGTCCTTAATGAGGTGTCGGCGCCGCCAAGTCACGATGTGCGGGCAATTCCAGGGAAAGAGGGTACCATTGGGTGAACACGTCGCATTACGTGGAAGGATGGGGCCTCTAGGTTCAGCTATCTAACGACAGTCTGACTATTGGAGCAACAAAAGGCGATAATGAGCTATCGTTATATACGGAATACACTCATGGACAAATCTTAGGGAAGTTGTACCTTTCAGCATATATATCGGAATTCAGACAATAACTCTGAAAGATATTACAGTGACCTTTATTGAAGACATACGAGATAACCAAGTGTGAACAAAACTTAAGATAGTTATACCTTTCAGCATGTATATCGGAATTCAGACAATAACTCTGAAAGATATTACAGTGACCTTTATTGAAGACATACGAGATAATCAAGTGTGAACAAAACTTAAGATAGTTATACCTTTCAGCATGTATATCGGAATTCAGACAATAACTGTGAAAGATATTACAGTGACCTTTATTGAAGACATACGAGATAATCAAGTGTGAACAAAACTTAAGATAGTTATACCTTTCAGCATGTATATCGGGATTCAGACAATAACTCTGAAAGATATTACAGTGACCTTTATTGAAGCCATTACGAGATAATCAAGTGTGAACAAAACTTAAGATAGTTATACCTTTCAGCATGTATATCGGAATTCAGACAATAACTCTGAAAGATATTACAGTGACCTTTATTGAAGACATACGAGATAATCAAGTGTGAACAAAACTTAAGATAGTTATACCTTTCAGCATGTATATCGGGATTCAGACAATAACTCTGAAAGATATTACAGTCACCTTTATTGAAGACACACGAGATAACCAAGTGTGAACAAAACTTAAGATAGTTATACCTTTCAGCATGTATATCGGGATTCAGACAATAACTCTGAAATATATTACAGTGACCTTTATTGAAGACACACGAGATAACCAAGTGTGAACAAAACTTGAGATAGTTGTACCTTTTAGCATGTATATCGGGATTCAGACAATAACTCTGAAAGATATTACAGTGACCTTTATTGAAGACACACGAGATAACCAAGTATGAACAAAACTTAAGATAGTTATACCTTTCAGCATGTATATCGGGATTCAGACAATAACTCTGAAATATATTACAGTGACCTTTATTGAAGACACACGAGATAACCAAGTGTGAACAAAACTTGAGAAAGTTGTACCTTTTAGCATGTATATCGGGATTGAGACAATAACTCTGAAATATATAACAGTGACCTTTATTGAAGACACACGAGATAACCAAGTGTGAACAAAACTTGAGAAAGTTGTACCTTTTAGCATGTATATCGGGATTCAGACAATAACTTTGAAAGATATTACAGTGATTAGACTATATTATATATATTACCGTTTCAATAATAGCATAGAACCTGAATATTATATATCACTATTTCAACAACAATAACAAAGCTTTTATTAAGGAAACTCGTCCCATACAGGATATAGATGTTCCTCTAACCATTCGAATGATAAATACATCCAGATGGCACAAGGACCTACGGGACATGTAACAATTGCCCTGGTGTAAATCTAACACCTACCCAGATATTATAATGCCCAGCAATGGCCGCAGCCTTGCAGAAAATTGAAATGGACCCAGAGCAGCAGCTTTACACGCCCAAGATAGTGGACATTACGACTGCTGTGATAGAGATGTACGGAGACATCTGATGTTCTTCATTGGACACGACAACAACAACAGAAAATTGATATGGCCCAGAGCAGCAGCTTTACACACCCAAGATAGTGGACATTGCGACTGCTGTGATAGAGATGTACGGAGACATCTCAGGCTCTTCATTGGACACGACAACAACATTTGAATGATAAAGACCTAACGCATCTTCCCATCTCAAAGAAAGAATCAAATTTAAGGACAAAGAAGCTGTGTTCCAAAGACGTATCGACCCACAGCACTTACAGGTACTGGCAGCAAGTCCCGTTTAATAAACGGGGTTAATAATGCGCCACCTACACGCCGCTCATTTTTCTTACTGTTTGGACCATGTCCAACGTTTTCTTCTACCTTATTCCAACTTCTCTCTTTATTATTCCCCTCTCTTTTTCCTTTTTAATGTCTGGGTAAAAAAACGAAAAAGCTAACAAACTCGCTATCTGAAACTTTTATAATGTTTATCAACTTTCACTCCGTAATATTATTATTATTATTCCGTGTAATAGTTTAAAGTAGTTTTCAAGTGTTAGTAAACATGTAAATAGTTAGTTATGCAATTAAATTTGGTTATATAATTGGTTAAGTGGCTTGTATATTGTAAATGCATCTCGTTGTTTATAACTTGTGTTGACTGTAGTTTCAGGATGCTAAATTGTCGTTAATGTGGTTCAATTTCTTATAGAAAGGTGATCTGAATATCACTATAACCATTTAAAAATGCATTTTCTTGTTATTTACATGAAAAACCGCAACATTGGCAAGTAGAAATGTCTTAAAAACTAGATATATTCAGAGGTAAAAAAACAAATGATCTTAAACCCAGTTACAACAGCCTTTGTCTTTGGTATCATAGATTCAAAACGGCAATCCAAATTCTAAAAGCAAATCGCTAAAATATTGCATAATTCCAAAAATAATAATTATAAATTTTATCCATAGATGGCAAAAGGTTCCATACAAAAACCATTAAAGTCGAATATGTTTACTGTAAATAAAGAAACGTAGCGTTTTAAATAAGCATTGAATCGCTTATAATTGATATTTGACTAATTAATAAACTAGAATTACTAGTCAAGAATCTAACCTCTGCAATCTTGTATAGTAAGTACTTTGTCTCTCAATTGAATTATTATAAAAATACCTGATGTTTTATTGTCACAAGACATTAGCTTCATTAAAAATCATCACGAAGAATTTGAACTTTCAAATAAAGAATGTATATGCAAAATTTCCTAACTCAATGGCGGATAGCAGCCTGGAAGGATCAAAATAGCCAAATCCGCAAGGAGAGTTCACCACTGATAACGTCAAGTCCTCCAGAAAGAAAGAAAAAAAGTCGCAAAACACGACATTCCAAGCCTACAACGGAATGCCATTGAACATAATAACAAAGAATGAAAACCTTCAAATAAATATGGTATAAGCAAAATTTCCAAAATCAATAGCTGATAGCAGCCTGGAAGGATCAAAATAGCCAAATCCGAAAGGAGAGTGCACCACTGATATCGACAAATCGAGAAAGAAATGGTCGAAAAACACGACAATCCAAGCCTGAATGACTTCCATTAAACATCAACACTAAGAATGGACTTTCAAATAAAGATGGTTTAAGCAAAGTCTCCAACTCAATAGCTGACAGCAGTCTAGAAAATCAAACTAGAGAAACCCGAGAGTTCACCACTGATGAATGCCAAATACAGAAGAAGAAAAAATGTGTAAAAAACCCGACATTCCAAGCCTGTGGTACTTACCCGAGGCGACAACGAGGAACTACATCTGTGTGACAACCTTGCAGGAAGTGGGGCTCAGAGTGGCGACATCTTTTTCAGACTGTCCCCAAAGACATGATGGGATGACAAAATTATCGGCCAATCACTATCTGTGGAATACAAGCTTCGAGCTAGATGGCCATCTCGATTTGGTCAATTAGCCTCTAAACAGAAATGGAATACAAGCTCGTTCAATATAACCTACAGTTCCCATAGAGATAATCCCAACATTTTTACAATGATAAGAGAGGAGGGACGAATTGTCTTAATTTTAAAGAAATATTCACCACGTTGTATGTTGGGTGTTGAATAACCAAATCAATTAACACCTAAGACTTATATAATCTGACTTTAGTCAACCCTCTACCCACACACACATACAGCTTTATTAAGACCATCGGTCTTATACAGATTCACCACAGGAAGGAAGCATAGATAGAGCTCCTATACTCCAGGTAGCACAGAACCCAACAATATTTGATACACACATACAGCTTTATTAAGACCACCGGTCTTATACAGATTCACCACAGGAAGGAAGCATAGATAGAGCTCCTATACTCCAGGTAGCACAGAACCCAACAGCCTCAAAGTCAGACACATGTCCAGTGGCCACAGAATCCACCTTGCACTAAATCCATCTATGTATAAATATAAAGATGCATATATGATAATTATGCATATTTCTGTCAATTTGGCTGGTCGCCACACGAGATAATAAAGTGTGAATAAAATGCCTCTGCCTCCTTCAAAAACCTGGCGACATCAAGTACTTTACACTTCCTTAAGTTTAGTCCATGAGTATATTTTTCGAAAGACTATAGTTGGAGAAAAGAAGAAATTTTAAAAATCACTCTCAACTTCAGATCTATTATATAATAACAACATTTATTGGATTGATATTCGAACCAAAAACTTCTCAAAGATATAAAAAGTGGCAGAAACATTCCTACAGGCACAAGAAATTCCTCGTAACCAAAAAAAAAAAAAAAAGACTCCATCGTTACCAAAACTCCTACAAAGAGGCAAACAAAAATGCAACAGCCTTATTAAGTATGGAAGATGGGATTTTCTCTTGTGAAAGGAGGAAAAGGTTAAAAAAGGAATGAAAGGGGATGGAAATAGGATTTTTGTGAGGGAGCGTGGACTTGGGGTCTTACATTATTGATGCGGGCGGTGAGGACAATTTCTCGGTTGTGTTGATATGGTTGGCGGAACTGTGTATTGGCGGTATACCTGGGAAGATGTGGTTGAACGACTCTTTTGGACTATTGAGGAAAGGACTTGTCGCAACGAAAAGCTTTCGGGTATAAAATCTCGGTTTGTTAAAAGAGGAAAACTGTTTCTTTTCAAGTGTCTCTCATGTTTTTAACATAAAGATATGTAAGAGAGATAGTATTTTTGGAATGCATGGTATCAACTAGCAGACAAACTGTCCAGCTGACTGGATGAAATTAGTGACAGAGCACACAAACGTTGCAACTTAGTATACTGATTCGAATACTTTGATTTTCTTTTCATTTTCCCTTCTCTCCTTTGTTCATGTTTTTTCCCCCTTTCTTCATGAAAATGATGTATGGCGAGTCCTTACAGCACGGAAATGTCCTAATAAAGCAGTTGTTGTTTTTGTATACTGATTCAAAATTCAATAAATTAATTCTTTATATCAATGTTAAGATAAAAAATAATCAGGCTTCTAGGTTTCTTATTGCCGCCATTTATATGCAAAATAAATAATTAAATATCAAAATTCATTTAGGAATTATGCAAAATAGTATCTGATTATGACTCTTGTCCTATTATGCATCGTATTTTTCTCCTGTAGAAGGGCTTTCATGCACGAAAGCTAATTAAATCTAAATTAAAATGTTCAAAAAAGAAGTTTATCCCTAGAAGTCTGGTGATTTCATTTTAATTAGTAGATACTTGCTGAGTAGAAAAAAAAAAAAAAACAAAACATAAAGTGTTATTTTGAGATCGAGTCTGGCCAAAGAATTAAAGCCGAAGAATCCATGCAGAAAGACCGTCTACATCCTGTGTCTTTGGAAAGCATGGAGGCTAAATTCACGAAGAACCCTGTTTTTTTATTGTTTTTTTTTTACTACTTGGGTTTGTTCGAGGAGCATGAACTCATGGAATTCGTGTAATCTTTACACAAGGGGATAAGAAACAACCACACTACTTGGGGTACATTTAGGTAAAACCCGTGTAAATCATAGGATAAAGTTATGACGACCAAGGTCAAGAAATGATTCATGAAACAAACAGTTGAAACATGTACGAGCCTTTGTCTATTTGCTCAAAGGAAACTCCAATAAGGATATCCTTGGGAATCGCCGTTTTCCTTAGTAGGCTTCGATGCGTCCATTTTTTAAATATTTTTGTTCCTATATGCGTTCTAGCACGTATTTGTGCCATTGCCCTTACACTCATAGATAAAACTTAAGGAAGTGGAAACACTTTGATTTCGCCGGTCGTCCGCTTTTTTTGAAGGAGACAGAGGTTGTTCACACTTGGTTATCTCATGTGTCTGAATCCCGATATATGCTGAAAGGTACAACTTCCTTGTCCATGAGGGTACCTCTAAGTTTCTGCAATATTCATTGATGTGGGTTAAACAGCTATTGAAACTTAACAACGGGGATAGAAGTCTTCATCATTGCGTGCTATAACAATGGTGGTAAAAGGATTAGGGGAAGAATACTTTTGACTTCGCATTCCTTCAAATTTATATATATGCCTACTTTCATCGATACCCGTTGAACGTGTGATAACGAGAAAGACATGGAGGTGTTTTCATTACTCTCTCTCCAAGGAAACTCAATATATAATTGACCTATTGCAGGGATCGGCAAACTTTTGTGTCGGAAGAGTCAAAAATTACAAAATTTCAAAGTTTTTAAAGAGCCACAAAAAAGTTTTCTTGCCAACAACAAATAGTACTCCCATAAATAATATTTACGTATGGAACTATATAAAGATCTTCACATCCAAAGAGCCGCATGTCGCTCTCGAGCTGCAGTTTGCCGATCCCTGACCTATCGGGATAAAATATTTTACCAGGATATAGAGTTGGGTCTGGGAGGAATCGAAGTCATTGTTTCGACCTCAGAAATATGCAAATAACAGATAAATTTGCATATTCCAGGTGGGGGGAATTACACTCATGGACAAAACTTAAAGGAGTTGTAACCTTTTAGCATGTATATCTGGATTCAGATAATAACTCTGAGAGATATTTGATGCACAATTGAAGATATTGAAGACAAACGAGATAACCAAGTGTGAACAAAATTGCCTCTGTCTTTTTAATACAAGACAACAACAAAAAAAAAAAAAAAAGACGACAAGCGACCTCACAGACTTTCCACTTCCTTAAGTTTTGTCCATGAGTGTAATTAATAGGATATTAAACATTAGTGGAAACAATATTCAGTGAGCAAACATTCACTAGGGATAGAAGAACCTGGGCGAACCCAGGTCTTTCGGCTAAAAACCACGTGGTTCCATGAGTACCTCATGTATTCGAATCCTGGTTAAAAAGCAACCTGTGCTATCCAACCATTTTACTATGTTCCCTTGAATGGCCGCTTTAGAGAGGTTTTACTATATTTGATTCTTCCCTTATTGAGATTACTCGACTAAACAGCAGCGATGGTAGCAGGACACACACTACTGGAATGGCTATGTCCCCAGAAATAGTACATACAGGTATAGAGAAGAGAACCGACGGCGACCTTAGAGTATGGCTGTAGTACACATACCCCGCGGGCAGAAGGAAGGTCAGTGACCGACAGTGAAAGTACACGGGGATCAGATTGACGCGAGAGTGACAGGGAAGGGGACAAAAAAAAAAAAAAAAGGAAGCCCGCTGGGGAGCGAACGGTCGTTGACCCGGTGGCCCACTTCCCGAGTCGGCATGGCACAGCGTGCGTGGTACATCGTGTGGCCGGCCGATGGATTGCTTATCTCCCTGAAATGTTTTCCTCCCCAGCTTATCCCTTAGAATAGCGATGTCCAAGACTTCAAACACCAGTCAGTGAGAAGTGCCAAGATCCTCTGTTATAAAGACAGATTGACTCGTTGTTTCTACTGTATAGGGGCAACATTACCTATAGATCATCTACACAAGTATTTATATGTAATGTAGACGGCTACAGACAAAACGACCACAAAATTAATTAAAATCCTCAAAAAAATCTCACAGGAAAACCAAATCACGTTCCAATGTTTCATCCAATATTTCACGTTTCATCTAAACAAACTCATCCTCTTCACTTATGTCTATTTTAGAACATAACTCTTTCATCGGGGGGTTCCCACATTGGGCACTTTTCTATTTAAAAAAAAAAATGCTCCAATGGACCCCAATTCTTGTCAAAGTCCAACCCCACCAACAAGTACAAGTAAACAAACGGGTCTTTAGCACGCTTGTAAGTGCAGAAGTCGAACTGCTTTCAATATGTGTAGACATGTTGTGCACTTACCGTAAAAGCAGTCGCCAACTTCTACCCACCATGATTATCATGGTTTGTACTACGTATTCTAGAGATAAGGTTTTTTTTTTTCTTTTATTATTTAACTAGCCGAATGACCCGGGCAACGCCCGTGTTTTACCCGACTGTAGATGCTACAACGGTGATCCTTAGGTCGCTGGTTCAAATCCGGCTCGAGGGAGCCGGCGAGCATGTGACCTCCCTGTGCGCGCGCATCCGTGACAGAGGCCGAATGAGGAAAGACGGTCGTGACTATATATAGGGATAATTAGGAAAATTATAAAAAAAAAAAAAAAAAAAAAAAAAAACGTTTTTCGATTAATCAAAATTAGCGTAGAAAATATCACCATTTGCAAAACACCCATATGTGTGTTTTATGTAGAGAAAGATGAAAAGAGAAGAAAAAAAATCAGAAGAGAGAGATGTTCAAGAAAGAACAAAATGGCGTCGTCCAAGTATTGGAACGCAGCAAGAATCCCCTAGGAAATGTCTCCCAGCTGTCGCGGTGTCATTATTTAATGTCAAGTCCAGCGTGACCTTGGTGCCCATTCTTAACGCTTCATTTATACCGTAGTCCGTGCGTGTGTATTACACCACATTCTTTATCTGCTGCTAAATGATTTTTTTATTTATTTATTGTGTTTGATATATGGTACAGAGATGAATGAAGAAGAGAGTATTGTTTGATATATGGTACAGGATTGAAGCGACATGCGTTAGAACCTTGTTGGAATTGAATGTTGGATGTTATTGACAAATATTATTTTTATTCTATCTTCTTCTTCTTCTTCTTTCTTATATCTCCATTCAATTATATTAGGGTATCAAGCTTGTAAAGCTTGACAACCATTATGACTGGGTGAAGTGGAATGCGTCTGCTTTTGTCATTAAGACTGGGAGTACTACTCAGTGGCAGTCCAACTTAGCTCCAAAAGGAAATGGCCACCTCTGACATGAGGAACAGACGCTATGTGCAGCCGCTCCTAACATGGAATACAAACTCTGCTCATCCTGTATCATTGGATTAGGAGCCCTTACAGGGTACTATCAGCCAGGCCAGCTGAGCCCAGGTTTTTTAGCGAGCTTGTTACTGCTCCCCCTCCTCCTTTTTCATCCGGGCTTGGGACCGGCCTTTTATTCTATGATTGTAATAATCTGTGACTTAAAGTCTGTGGTGTCAGGAATGTATATTTATAGGTAAGAGTTAATAGAGAGGTGTGTGTGGTGAGAGAGAGAGAAGTTATCGTATTAGTAATGTTCACTTAGATATATTTAGTAATTTATGTTTCTTGTACCTTCAATAAAGAAGATTTATATTTTAAAAAGAAAATAATTATTGAGATCCACCACCAACATTGAAGACATCATCACAAATTATCATTTTCTCTCTCTCTCTAATCTTTTTCTTATTTTTTATACAAGTCAGAATTGTAAGAGTTGAGACAGCTTTTAAAACTGTCACAAGTTTTACATTGATTTGTTGTCTTCTTTCTTATCACCACTCAATCATATTAGGGTATCAAGTTGTGACCCTTGATGGTGTCTGTTTGACAACCATCATGAAATTGTTGTACGTATATCTAAAAGTATAAATATAGTATTTATCATTAATTTATTAATGTCATACTCCTGTTGAGAAAGACAAGTCCGCGAAAGCTTGAAAATAAAAGGTTCGCACAAGAAACTTAGAACCCTGGAAGCATTATTATTATTAATATATACAGTTATTGCGTTCTTAATTCTGTCACCGTTTGCTTTTGGTTCAGTGGTAGAATGCTCGCCTGCCACGCGGGCGCCCCGGGTTCGATCCCCGGCCGATGCATTTTTTTTTTTTTTACAATTTTTAAAACTCATTTATATATTATACAAGAATGACATCCACGGCGCCAATTTATAATTGTAACGAATAGTATTTGAATAAAAGCATTTAATCGGGTAAACCCCGGGCGTTGCCCGGGTCATTCGGCTAGTATTACATATCTAAAGTAAAAGGGGTACTCACATGCCGTGATAATCATGGTGGGTAGTTAGCGACTGCTTTTACTGTAAATGTACCACGTGTCTATACATGTAGAAAGCACAGTACGACTTTCACACTTAAAAAGTGCCAGATTTCCGTTTGGTTACCTGTACTTATTAGTAGGGTTGAACTTTTGAAAGAATAGGGGGCCATTAGGCAGTTTTTTTTTAAGGGAAAAAAGTGTGGCCAATGCAGGATAGCGCCCTGGCCATCCTGGCGTCTGCCAAGACACACATCTATAAGTACTTCCTCGGTGTGGAACTGAAGAGTGTTCAAGAAGACCTTGTCTGGAGGAGAACTCTCTCAAGGTGGGGAAACCTCCCTTGCTGAATAAATGTGTACATATACAAGTGTATATGGAAACTTTGTCATGATGAAATTCATCTATAAAAGCATAGGGTGCCTCTCCCTAGTTTTAACGTCTATTTTGACGGGAGAGGTGCCCTATAGATTTTAAATACAACTGTATATCCCATTAGAAGAGAAAATTGCTAGAAAGTATAAAAAAGGAATATAAACATTATCAATGCGTTTCTTTATTGCACGAATAAATACGCATTGTTACTGTTTATCTTCTTATTTTCAAAATTCGAAACTATTATAGACGAATATGATTCTTTTTAAAAGTAAACAATTTCTACTGCTCTTACTGCAATGGAAAATTAATGGGAGGGCCTGGTTCATCAGTGGTGAACCCTCCCATCGGTTTCGCCAGTTTAATCTACCATACCGCTGTTATATTGCATTTTTCGATCTTCCTTTTATATTGATACTGATGCTAGACTCTTGGAATATGGGTATTTTAGATGAACTATGGACATAAGCTTTGAAGACAGCAGAATTACATACAATTATAAATATATAAATGCATCATAATATTCTTATTTTAAAACTGTATATTAATTATCATTTCTTTAACCATTTAATAGAAGTAAAAAAAATGTTTAAATTGTCACTATGTACATATTTCCCGGGGGTCGGTGGAAGGCTGGTTAAACCGTTTGGTTTTCGACCACTACGACCCGGGTTCGATTCCCGCATTTTTTCTGTTAAAAAAAAATGCTCCAATGGCCCCTCCGATTCTTGCAAAAGTCCAACCCCACCAGCGAGTGCAAGTGCAAAGTCGAACTGCTTTCACATGTGTAGACATGTAGTGCGCTTACAGTAAAAAGCAGTCGCTAACTACCCACCATGATTATCATGGCCTGTACCACGTGTACTAGGGATAAGCAAAAAAAAACAACATATTTACCATATAACTATGTAAATTCGAATTTATTTCTTACTTCTGTATTTCTCAGGAGAATCTATATACAAGACTAAACGTTTCTATATAAAATATATTAATTGGATTGATAAGCATGGATATATGGAGTGTTATCCCGTAGTTTATCTGTGTTTCTACCATCAGATCAAGTCAAGGCCTGCATAGATAAGGCTTTCGAAAGAAACAGATAATATGTAAATATGTAACACTGTTTTTTCCAAAATATCAACTGCAACGTTAAGGTCTTGTTTATATCAGTATGGAATCCTTCCAACAGTTTCGCCAGTTTGATGTCCTTCGATAATTACATATTTGGAAGTTGTTTTTCTCTTTGCTCTTTCTCAATGTGAAGAAAGGGTAAGACCCAAAAGCTTCCTATAAAAAAAGTTTTCATTTTTAAAAAATTGCGGTTCTTTAAAAAATAATCATCTTTAATGATAAATATATAGATCTAAGCTATGTTGATAATATACACTTATGGGCAAAATTTTTAGTTGAAAGTCTTTGATATCGTCGGTCGTCTTTTTTTTTTTTTAAGAAGAAGAAGACAGAGGCAATTTTGTTTCATTTGGTTATCTCGTATGTCTTCAATAAAGATCACTGTAATATCTTTCAGAGTTATTTTTCTCAATCCCGATGTTAAAAGGTACAATTTCCTTAAGTTTTGTCCATGAGTGTAGTTCAGTGTGTATCTTCAATAAAGGTCACTGTAATATCTTTCAGAGTTATTGTCTGAATCCCGATATACATACTAAAAGGTACAACTTTCTTAAGTTTTGTTAATGAGTGTGTACGTATGGGTATTATATATGTTGTATGGATATTTCTTCTTTTTAGCCTATATTGCACATTCTACAGATGGGTTTCATCTATTTTTCATTTCTCTCTATCACATCTCTCCCGGGAGGGGAGAAGTCCGACCACACCAGTCCCCCCTGGACCTTTGGAATATTTGACCAAATTCTGGTCCAAGGTGACTAACGTAGCAACGGTACCTATTTTCCAATGAAGAGC
The DNA here is from genome assembly GCA_030710605.1 of Cordylochernes scorpioides. Lineage (NCBI taxonomy): Eukaryota > Metazoa > Arthropoda > Arachnida > Pseudoscorpiones > Chernetidae > Cordylochernes > Cordylochernes scorpioides. The sequence goes on from CP092863.1 coordinate 138,234,172, forward strand.
AAAAATTGACATGGACCCAGAACTTTACACACCCAAGATAGAGAACATTGCTGTGATAGAGATGCATGGAGACATTTGAGGCTCTTCATTGGACACGACAACAACATCTCTCCTCCCGACGATACACACGACATATCAATTTCTTCTTTCAATTTATTTTTTAACAATCTTCTCATCACTTCTTAGATTTACCCCGCTTCTAATGGAACTTATTTCGGGCCTCCTCGTATTTAAGAGATGTCTGTATTCCTTTCTCTATCCTCCTAGCGCAGGGATCGGCAAACTTTTGAGTCGGAAGAGCCAAGAATTACAATTTACAAACTTTCAAAGAGATAAGTTTAACCGAGCCAACATCCAGGAGGCTTTGCTCCCGTGTTGACCATTCTCCTAGTCCTGTCCCTGAGTCTATCTTATCCTCCCCAGAGTCTTTCGATCTTTGTCCATGTACACCGTGACCCTCATACCTTTGACCTCTTAGGACCTTTGGTTTCTATATTTGAATACTATTTAGGTAAAGTACCTAGAAAGGCTTTTCCTGTACTCAACAAAAATTGTTGATATTAAAAAATGATTAACATAAAGAGCCACGACATTTTTTTTCTTGCCAACAATAAATAGTACCCGCATAAATAAATATTTACGTATGGAACTATATAAAGAGCCGCAGCTTCACGTCCAAAGAGGTGTATGTAGCGAGCCGAAGTTTCCCGACCCCTGTCCTAGCGCAGTATGCCCAGCCTATCTCAGTTGATTAGAAGAAGAGGGATTGTGTGGAAATATTCACAGATATAAGCAATATCAATCTTAGAAAAATTGCCTGAGGTGGTACATAGGGTAGGTCATATTTTACGGTGCAATCTCCCGGTAAAACTTCCTCGACGCCGAGATCCGAGGTTTTTCCTCACTCCCCCTATCTCCAGGTTGACCTGCAGGAATGTCTAGATATCCTTCCGAACCTTCTCCTTCCTCCCGCACTCTTCCCACTTTTTTAACCCGAACAAATTATATCTTTAACCACTTATTAGAATAAAGTAATGGTGAGAGTGATAAATATATGTGATTAACTACTGTTCTTACACTAGATACACTCATGAACAAAACTTAAGGAAGTTGTACATTTCAGTATGTATATCGGGATTCAGACAATAACTCTGAAATATATTACAGTGACCTTTATTGAAGACACACGAGATAACCAAGTGTGAACAAAACTTAAGGAAGTTGTACCTTTTAGCATGTATATCGGGATTGAGACAATAACTCTGAAAGATATTACAGTGACCTTTATTGAAGACACACGAGATAACCAAGTGTGAACAAAACTTAAGGAAGTTGTACCTTTTAGCATGTATATCGGGATTCAGACAATAACTCTGAAAGATATTACAGTGACCTTTATTGAAGACACACGAGATAACCAAGTGTGAACAAAACTTAAGGAAGTTGTACCTTTTAGCATGTATATCGGGATTGAGACAATAACTCTGAAAGCTATTACAGTGACCTTTATTGAAGACACACGAGATAACCAAATGTGAACAAAACTTAAGGAAGTTGTACCTTTTAGCATGTATATCGGGATTCAGACAATAACTCTGAAAGATATTACAGTGACCTTTATTGAAGACACACGAGATAACCAAGTGTGAACAAAACTTAAGGAAGTTGTACCTTTTAGCATGTATATCGGGATTGAGACAATAACTCTGAAAGATATTACAGTGACCTTTATTGAAGACACACGAGATAACCAAGTGTGAACAAAACTTAAGGAAGTTGTACCTTTTAGCATATATATCGGGATTGAGACAATAACTCTGAAAGATATTACAATGACCTTTATTGAAGACACACGAGATAACCAAGTGTGAACAAAACTTAAGGAAGTTGTACCTTTCAGCATGTATATCGGGATTGAGACAATAACTCTGAAAGATATTACAGTGACCTTTATTGAAGACACACGAGATAACCAAGTGTGAACAAAACTGACTCGATCCTTTGGTGTCGCCGGATTTTTTTTTTTTTTTTGTAAGACTTTTCATTCCTTAAGTTTTGTCCAGAGAACGGTTCTTTAGAGCGAACTCCTGTAGGCAGCAAAAAGGGTCTACAGACAAGCTACGAGCTCGTATCTAGGTACAAGAAAGGAAACCATTTTAGCGTGGTTTTTTTCTCTTCTGTACAAATGTAACAACTTCCTACACTGTCCTTACCGCGATAAAATATATACACTCATAGACAAAACTTAAGGAAGTTTCAAATTTTGATGTCCCTGGTCGTATGTTCCCCCCCTCCCCCCTCTTTTAAGGAGACAGAGGCAAATTTGTTCACACTTGGTTATCTCGTATATCTTCAATAAAGGTCACTGTAATATATTTCAGAGTTATTGTCTGAATCCCGATATACATGCTAAGAGTTACTACTCCTTTAAGTTTTGTCCATGAGTGTATTTGGAGGGCTTGGCTCATCATTGGTGAACTCTACTAAACGTGAGAAGAGTCACCTACGCAAGCTGCCAGCCCTGGTTAGTAATGAGCCCAAGGCCCCTGTACGTCAGTTTACAACAAGGTTAATACTCCCTACTGTCTTTTACCATCCTCGGATATGACCTGCTTCACTTATGAGACATCCTTCAGGCATCGTCACACATTCACAAAGGCTATAGAACCTTATTAGAATGAAACTCACTCATCCCAATATCATCAAAATTATTTAACGGAAATTTCTAAATAAAAAGGAGAATATACGAATTGAGTAAAATTAATCAGGTCTCCAGGGAAAAGTATCTTTTCAAAACATTTTTATTCCCTAGCTTTCGGGCATGGACGCCCTTCTAGAGGAGAACAACTACCTTGTATGATTCGCCAATATTCACCCGAAAGCTAGAGAATAAAAAACGTTTTGAAAATACACTTTTCCCTGGAGGTCTGATTGATTTTACTCAATATTCATACAAGGAATTGTTTTATAAACGAATATATGAATTATGAAAAAAGGCATCTCCTTATTGTGCAACTTAAAGGTGCTGATGGCTTACGCCATCTATCGGAATAAATATCAACTATTCTCGTTGATTTTTTAATTATTCCATAATTGGCCAAATACCCATTCTTGATTAATCAAGAAAAGCTAACCACGGACGCGTTTCGAGCTGTTGGTCCTCATCAGCGTGGTTCAAGCTGTACCTCAACGACCAAAAAACTGGTCCTTAATACGAATATGAATGTCAAAATAATTATAGCTTTCTATGTACTCTCTATGAATTTCTTATACAATTTTGTATATTTTAGTTTTCTTTCTCCCTCTTTTTTAAACCACACATTCGCTGTTATCTCTCAAGGAAATCTATATGTATAACTAAAGGTCTTATTAATAAGGTAGTGATTAATTGATTGATTGATTATAGATACTAAAATGCTAAGGTATTTTAAAATTTAAATATACACTCATGGACAAAACTTAAGGAAGTTGTACCTTTTAGTGTGTATATCGGGATTGTGACAATAACTCTGAAAGATATCACAGTGACCTTTATTGAAGACACATGAGATAAACAAGTTTGAACAAAACTTAAGAAAGTTGTACCTTTCAGCATGTATATCGGGATTCAGACAATAACTCTGAAAGATATTACAGTGACCTTTATTGAAGACACACGAGATAACCAAGTGTGAACAAAACTTAAGGAAGTTGTACCTTTTAGCATGTATATCGGGATTGAGACAATAACTCTGAAAGATATTACAGTGACCTTTATTGAAGATACACGAGATAACCAAGTGTGAACAAAAAAAAAAACTGTTTCCTTAAAAATAAAAATAACAATAAACAGACGACCGACGACATCAAAGACTTTCCTCGTCCTTAAATTTTGTTCATGAGTGTACATTGTTTTAAGGCATTTTAAAGGGATTACTAAACAAATTTTCAGAAAGGATCACGGCGGTAGGAGGCAAGTAGAGGTGTACTCAGTAGGGGTTGTGTTGGGTACATAAAAATAAACGTATTTATAAAGGGTAGCGTGGCCTGATGCTTTTTTTTTATCCGGAGGAAGGGGGGAGACACGCAAGTGGAGGTGGAGGAAATTAGAAAGTGAACTGCGGCGGCGGCATTGATTGGGACGTCAGGATTCCTTCAGGTGCATTCCCACAGACATCGGGCGGGGATCCTTCTCTGGTAGAATTAGAGCTCGATAGATTTATTTCATCTTTCTTTGGTGCTCAATTTGTAAGATATAATAGGCAGTTGTACTTTGTAACATATATATCGGGATTGAGATAATAACTCGGAAAGATATTACAGTGACCTTTATTGAAGACATACGAGATAACCAAGTGTGAACAAAATTTAAGGAAGATGTACCTTTCAGCATGTATATCGGGATTGAGACAATAACTCTGAAAGATATTACAGTGACCTTTATTGAAGACACACGAGATAACCTAGTGTGAACAAAATTTAAGGAAGATGTACCTTTCAGCATGTATATCGGGATTCAGACAATAACTCTGAAAGATATTACAGTGACCTTTATTGAAAACACACGAGATAACCAAATGTGTATACACTCATGGACAAAACTTAAGGAAGTTGTACCTTTCAGCATGTATATCGGGATTCAGACAATAAATCTGAAAGATATTACAGTGACCTTTATTGAAGACACCAGATAACCAAGTGTGAAAAAAATTGCCTCAATTCGGACATGCACTTACATGATATTAGAGTCCCGTTTAGTTACTTGTACTCACTGGTATGGGGTTGTACTTGAACAAGTTAAGAGGCATCGAAGCAGTTATTTGAGAATTGAAAAAAATATACTCTATAAACTCAGTCCAATGTAGGATTCAATATCCTGAATCCTGATTATCGAACACATTCAAACACAACCAGAGAGCACCCCACACAACTCACTCCAAGAATAACATTCAATACATAAATTACACATGGCACATGTTTATTAACACACATTACCAACCCGCCCACCTATTGTATACATTAGAAGTTTTCCTGGATGGAATCAATGCAGAGAAGCGGGGGAGAGATAATCACAGCTCCGCGTGCTGTGGTTCCCCATCACAATGCTTGGACTATCTCTTTAACCAAGGTATTCCAAATTGATCTTCGCCCTAATTTCTTCAACACTCCATTTGTAACCACAATCATGATAATAATTTCAAGCGTTTTCACATATTATCTCTATTTCTTCCATTAGCTAACGAACTTTAGACCACCTGAATGACCTCAAATACTTCCTACCACAATCGCTACCACTAAAAAGCTTCAGCACTCACTGGGTAAAGGACGGCGCCGCCCATTTGGGACTTATGTTCTATACAAACGAACTCTGTACACGAGGTAATAAGACCAAATCCAAATAAATAGTGTGTGACGTTTCTGTAACAACGTTGTTACCATATTCGGACAAAAGTACTGAATGATATATAAATATATATATTCGAAACTATTATAGACGCGTATAATTCTTTTGAAAATTAAACAATTTCTACTTCCCTTACTGCAATGGAAAAATTAATGGGAGGGCTATTTGCAGTATTACAGTAAGTGCAGTAGAAATTGTTTAATTTCAAAAGGAATCTTACGCGTCTATATTAGTTTCTAATATTCATAACAGATGGTGCGCTAATATATCATAATATAATGATATATATAATAATATATTCAGTACTTTTGTCTAAAGATGGTAACAACACTGTTACCGAAACATCACACACTAATTATTTATTTGGTCATATTACCTTGTGTTTAATTAAATTTTCTCATATCAGGGCCCAATTTCGGTATTTATAAAAAGAAGGAGATGACGATGTATAGCAACACCATCCAATCAATGTCCAGTAACTAGATCTTTCGTTAGCTTGAGGAAGAAATAGTGAAAGTTGACACAATTAGAGACTAAGGAAGGCGATACTATGTTCGTAGGAAAAAAAAAACACTAGCTTACATTAGTGGAAACCACATCAACTTTGTATACAGATAGCCTGTCAGAATCCCATATAGATGCTTATATTCTCTAGAGATTTTAGAGCTTCTTAGGCTGAATATGGTAGAGTTAACATAATCCTGGGGATGGAAAGTATAATTCGATTAAATTTGCATATTTATATATATACAGTTAAACCTGTCTATAGCGCCCCCCTCTCTATAACGCCCGATTTTAAATACGTAGTACGATGCGATTTACATTAAAAGTCTATAGGCCCCCTCTCTATAGCACCCTATTTTGGTGAGTCCCTAGAGGGGGCGCTATAGACAGGTTTAACTGTATATATATATTTATTCTTTCGGGAAGTTGATCTTTCATTACACAAGTAGTAGGAGAAAATGTATGATATAAAGAAAGATCTTGTCCTAGAATTTCGTAACTTTTTGTAGAAGAAAAACATAATTAAAAGGAGAACACCTTTAAAAAAGGAAAAAGGCATCTCCTTATCGGGCAACTGAAAGTTGCTGATGGCTTGCACCATCTATCGGAATAAATAACAACAATTCATTGATTTTTAATTATTCCAGAATTGGCCAAATACCCATTCTTGATTAATCAAGAAAAGCTAACCACGTACGCGTTTCGGGCTGTTGTCCCTCATCAGCGTGGTGCAAGCTGTACCTCAACGACCAAAAAATTGGTCATTCAGGCATCCTGAAAAATCTACAACGAGAATAGTTGATATTTATTCCGATAGATGGCGCAAGCCATCAGCAACTTTCAGTTTTACGATAAGGAGATGCCTTTTTAAATAATTTATGCACCTTACCCCAGTAAAATATCACATTTGAACTATTTTTCTCACATTAAAAAATGGTTGATTTTGCTTTAAACTCCCGAGAGAGAGAGAGAGAGAGAGAATAAAAAGGTTTATTGACTCCTAATCAACAGCAAAATAATCAAGTAAAATTAAAATACAGTATTGTAATAAAAATAGAAAATATTTACATCAGACGAAGCCTTCTCTAAAGGGACGTCTGGGTATTATCAGGAGCTACAAGCCTCCCTGAGTATGTACAGACCCTTGCCCACTATACAGCTACCGTTCTCAACAGGTTCAACGGCAATGAGGAATTCGCACAGAATTTTCTTGTGTTCAAGCGAGAGAGAGAGAGAGAGATTGAGATTGAAACTACTTTATTTCAATGCCCATATAAGGTTATATAAGGTTAAATACAGAATAAATATAAATATGAATAAATATGATTATATATTGATAAAAATATAATAATAAATATATAAAATAATTGATAAATATACATATATATAAAATATATAGAGTCTTCATTGGTGGTGCCCACCGCGGGAAAGACTCCGCCACCGATGAACTGCGAGAGTTCTCTCCCACAGAGTGGGCAGGTCGATGTGATGGCTGGTGTTACCCAACTAAAGACCAAGATGGTACTTGTAGATGGTAGCCTTCGCCACACTGGAGAGAGAGAGAGAACAAAAAGGAACTGTACCGTGCTTCAAGAGTGAGACTAAGCAACTAGAAGTCACTGTTCGACTAGAATGGATAAACCAGTATCACAGCAAAGAAGAGGATAAAAAGAGTCGTTACGAAGAAGATAACATGGCGGCCACTTGATGATCTATCTCCAAACAACCCAATTAGGTAGTTAAGGATGCAACATCAGCCAAAATGGCTGACGCGTGCAGCCAAACACAACAAAAACAACAAGACAATTGGGCAGTTCCGGCAGTTAATGTCTATTATGAACTGAGATCATGTTCTTCTCTTATCAAGATTAAGGATTGTTAGAAGGGGGAGTAGAATCGCTGTCAAACCAGTTGGCATTTAGCCGACAGAGGGAGTGAAGTGTTCTCAAATATACAATAGTACGAATATAGCAGTAGGGAACTGACATCAGTTCGAATGTACGTAGTACTGCTTGATACTCTACACTAGAAAGTTTATATATACCACTTCACCAAGTCCGCCCTAGGCTGACGAGGGTCATTAGCCCGAAACCATAGAAACAATAACTAAAATCATACTAATAATTACTGTAAATAAGCTCCCAAACTTGTGTATGCATGCAAATATCCAAGACGGATATCGCGTGCTTTGTAAATGATAATAAATAAATAGTCTCTAGGTGGACGCTTCTCAGTTTGCCAAAGCTGGTGTTGTGGCTTTGTCACCGACCCGAGACCGCTAGTTTGCGGCGACGGTCAATAGATGGCTTCAGGTTTTGACGTTTATTTTGACGGGAGAGGCGACCTGTGCTTCTGTGGATCAATTTCCTCACTTCACCAACCCCCATATATAATATAAAAATATTCACATAATATATCTTTTTTCTATATAAGAAATTACAACTATTTTAAACCGCGTATGATTCTTTTTTAAAACAATTTTCTACTGCCCTTACTGCAATGATGAGTTAATAGGAGGGCCTAGCTCATCAGTGGTGAACCCTTCCAGCTGTTTCGCCAGTTTAAGCTACCAAACTGTTTTATATATTGCATTTTGCTGTTTTCCTTTTTTTACCGATACTAAAGCTGAACTCTTGGAAAAGGTATTTTAAATGAAACTATGGAAATAAGCTTTGAGGGGACAGTAAAAATACATAAAACTTTATAAATATATAATATGCATCGAGGAATTTCTCTCTCTCTACATATATATATGTATATTTATCAAGTATTTTATATATTTATATTTATCTATTCATATATTTATCGTTATATAATCTTATTTATTCATATTTATATTTATTCTGTATTTAAACTTATATAATCTTAAATGAACATTGTAATAAATCAGTTTCAATCTCAATCTCTCTCTCTTTTATTTAGAACAATTTCTTCTATAAGAAGCCAACGAACTTTAGACCACCTAAATGACCTAAAATACTTTCTACCGACAATCGCTTCCACTAAAAAGCCTCAGCGCTCACTGGGAAGAGAACGGTAGAGCCCATTTTGGAAGCTATGTTCTATACAGACGAATTCTGAAAAACCTCCGCCAGGTGGCCAAAGGGAAAGGTTGCGTGAAACGACAGCTCCTGCTAGGTAATTTATTTTTAAAGCTTTTTCGCCGTACTTTATAAAAAAGAGCTATTTTTTTATTGAGGTGATATTGGTAAATTTATATCTTCATAATATGAGGCCAATTGTAATTCTTATCATAATTTATCTAAATTTACAGCGAAACAAGCCTCGCTCAACTTTTATCTATGCAAATTTTGATTCGTGTGAAAATTGTGCAAATTATAGTTTGGCAGTGGATCTGGGTTATGTTGAGAATCTGAAATTCAAGATTCAGATTCAGTACAGAAGGCCAAAGCTTAGATGTATAATTTTGATGTTATTACTGATATCTGGCATAGAGCAAAACCCGGGACCTAGGCCCACTAGGCAAACTACGCTCGAGTCATGTAAGGAAGGTGATATTCGACAATTGATTGGTGCAATCTCAAATAAAATGGATAACTGGGGGGATAAACTGATATCTGGCATAGAGCAAAACCCGGGACCTAGGCCCACTAGGCAAACTACGCTCGAGTCATGTATGGAAGGTGATATTCGACAATTGATTGGTGCAATCTCAAATAAAATGGATAACTGGGGGGATAAATTAGAGACAAGATTACTTTCTATAGAGCAAGGAGTTGATAAATTAAATCGACGTATACAACAACTGGAGAATACTATGGAAAACACGGTAAAATCTGTCTCGAAGAATTCTGAAAGGATCCAAGAAATTGAGAAAAGAATAGATTTCACGGAAATGAAAATGAGAGAAAGTAATTTAATTTTTTACGGAGTCGAAAAGAAAGAAAATGAAACAAGCGATGAATCTCTCGCAAAAATAAAACAGATAATTACGGACAATATGCAAATCTCCGAGAATATTAACATCCTTAAATGTCATCGATTATCTAAAAGGCCGAGCGCACCCCTACTGGTTGAAATACCCAAATATGAAGACAGAATAAAACTATTTAGGAATGCATTCAAGCTTAAGCAATTAAGGATTTACATAAATAAGGATTACACCTTAAAAGTTAGAGAACAGCGTCGATTGTTGATTAATAAGAGAAAAGAACTTTTGGCTAAAGGAATCTCATCTAGACTTCGAGATAGCAAGTTGATTGTGGGAAGTACTGTTTACCAAGTTATAAATGATAAGATCATGAGTTCAGAAGGAACTGAGATATAGCAAACACTCAGAAAGGAACTGGAAGGATCACATCATATCTCTTTTTACAGGCAAGAAAATATCACCATCAATCACATATAGCTAATAGGAATGGAAAACTAAACTACTCGATTTAACAACTATTAAAACTTGGTCACAATTATGTAAATATTATGTATTGGAATTTTTCCAATTTATACGTTTTCCCTTTCATTAATTATTTAAAACAATCTGAAATATTTGCTATAACGGAAACTTAGTGCCAATTTTATCTAAAACTCGAGATCGAGAATTTCCAGGTTTACCAATCACTTGCCAGAAAAATCTCGGGTCAGGGAAGAAGCTCTGAAGACATCATTGTGGGAATTTATATCAAAAATAAACACATACTGGACAATGTTGAAGAGAAAACTAATTGGATTTCGGTTACTTAAAATGAACCCAAGCATAGATTCATTGCTGACTTGTATAACCTTCACGTATCTACCTCCTAACGAACTCCAACTAGAGAATATATATATATCACCATTATATTCTTTATTATCCAACTTTATAGACAATAGTTCAGTAGCTCTAAATCTATATAACTTCCATAAAAATGCTGTAAAAAAGAAAGACTTAACCGAACATTCAAACATACCAAAAATTTCTGTTTGATGAGAAAGACAGAACCAACATCCAATTATTTGTTTAGGCAGATACGATAAGTTAACAATGATAAAACGGTGTTTACCTTACAACCCTGAACACGAGGATTTCCTGGGAAATCTCTTAAAGATTTCTTAAAAAATACATGGCCCACCTGTGCTGTGTGAGAGCTTAAACGGTCTTGTTTCATATGTAAATACCTGTTTTCTTTCCTCTTTTCGCTCTCCACTTCTCCCATCCATATTTCCAAATTTTTTTATTTTTTTTTTCTCTTTTTTTGATTTTTTTTTATTCTTCTTATTTTTTATTCTTTCTTATAATCTGTATATATTTACCAAATGTATATAATCTTTCCCCATTTTTTATTTCCCACTTTCATAGGTTTCTCCGTTTTGTAACCCCAAGGAGAATCCTCTGTAAGACCTGTGTGTCTTAATAAAGGCTTTTGTGTGTGTGTGTGTGTGTACAGACGAATTCTGTCCTGCAATAGCTAAATTGTTGGAAGATTTAACAAAAGCACGGGGTTGATGAGAGGACAAAAGAGTGAATTAAAACAAAGCAATAACGCGCCATCTATATATAACGAATTAAAACATTAAGACTCGAATATTTATTTTCACAAATAAATCAAACTTCTACTGTCCTTACTGCGATGAAAAAATATTGGGAGGGCTTGGTTTATTAGTGGCGATAGTTCTAAAGAAGCGGTCTGGTGGATTAAATTGACGAAACGGCTGGGAGGGTTCACCACTGATGAGCCAAGTCCTCCCAATATTTTTACATCGCAGTAAGGACAGTAGAAGTTTGATTTATATGTGAAAAGAAACATTCGCGTCTTAATTCGTTATAAAAGAATGTTCCAAGAAGACAGCATAAATAGAGGAAGGAATGCCTAAAATCCACTTCGTCAACAGCTAGCAAACGGAGACAGTTGTATCAGTGGCTATCTATCCAAACATATCGTCGCTGTGACCTTTGGCTTTTTTAACAAATCACTGAAGGAAGGTGATGAAGGCAGGGAGAGATAGCAAGCTGCTCAGTCTGGGGCAAGGCTAACCTCCTATCACCCTAGCTTGGCAGACACCGTCTCCCAGAACTCGTGTGACTTACTTATTATAAGGTAGGGATTTGCAAGTGCTTATACTGTAAGTGGAGTATAATGGTAGAAGCAGTTAGACTTTTTACACTTATAAGTTGCTAGAATTCCTGTTGGAAGCTTGCACTTACTATTGCTTGGTTCGAGAATGGAATATACAGATTTTCTTTTAATGAGGGAGTTGATTTCACACTTAAGATGAAGACCCTGTTGGGAGTTTGTACTTACTGGTGAAATTATGCTTGGATCGAGAATGGAATGTACAGATTTTCTTTTAATGAGGGAGTTGATTTCACACTTAAGATGAAGACCCTGTTGGGAGTTTGTACTTACTGGTGAAATTATGCTTGGATCGAGAATGGAATGTACAGATTTTCTATTAATGAGGGAGTTGATTTCACACTTAGGATGAAGACCCTGTTGGGAGTTTGTACTTACTGGTGAAATTATGCTTGGATCGAGAATGGAATGTACAGATTTTCTTTTAATGAGGGAGTTGATTTCACACTTAGGATGAAGACCCTGTTGGGAGTTTGTACTTACTGGTGAAATTAGGCTAGGTTCGAGAATGGAATGGTTCGCATTTTTTAATGGGGAAGTTATTTTCACAATTAGAATGAAGACCCCTGTTGACAGCTTGCATTCACTAGTGTAATTGTGCTTGGTTCAAGAATGGAATGAATCGCCTTTTTTTAATGGAGGAGTTGATTTCATACTTTGGATGAGGATCGTGTTGGGAGTTTGTACTTACTGGTGAAATTATGCTTGGTTCGAGAATGGAATGAATCGCATTTTTTAAATGAGGAAGTTGGTTTCACAATTAGAATGAAGACCCCTGTTGACAGCTTGCATTTACTAATATAATTGTGCTTGGTTCAAGAATGTAATGTACAGAATTTTTTTCTAATGGGGGATTGACTTCACAATCAGAATACAAATTTAGATCATCAAACAATCTCAATCCAAATGTAATTGCTCTGGCATTTTCGGATGGGACTATGCACTTTTCTATGAAAACTTGTGATATTTATTGATTGAAGCTAAATAGAGGTTTAAAAAACATTCTAAAAAGAAGAAGAAAGAGAGAACGTTGAAGTCAAAATTATCATTCAACAAACAGAAGAACATAAAGTGTAAGAAGAGGTACTATGACGTAAACAAGTGGGCTAAGTTAAGAGATAAAACCTGTCAGGTGATTTGGCCTCACGCAACGAAGCTTGATGGAAAGTGGGTGAATGTAGGGGGAGATAAGCGCCATGTGTTTTTTTCCTCTTAAATTCGAAAATAACCGGAGTTGGAGAGATATCAGGGGACCAGGGAGATAACCAGCTTTCCTAACATTCCATAGCCTGGCCAGTTTTGTAACGCTCCGTGAGTCCGCTGGTAACACGCAGTAAGTTTCCCCAGTTTAGAATGAGATGGTGCACAATGGGAGGTAAACATAGCAATTTCAAACTTTTTTCTTCCTCTATATTATTCTGAAATTACGACTTTTGTGTACCAATATTTTGTTGGCGTACAGACTTGGCAGCCCACTATCCATCGAAGTATACAAATATTTGAAATTAACTTACCATATAGTATTGATAAAACTAAATTCGGGCGGGTGTGGGGAAAAAGTAATTAAAAATTGTTAAATAGAACCACACCTCCCAAAAATAAAAGATAAATATAATTCGTCGAGTTGAGAATGCAGAACAAATAAAAGCAATATATGCACTCATACAAAACTTAAGGAAGAGGAAAGTCTTTGATATCGCCGGTCGTCTTGTTTCTTTCTTTTTAAGGAGACAGAGGTTGTTCACACTTGGTTATATCGTGTGTCTTCAATAAAGGTCACTGTAATATCTTTCAGAGTTATTGTCCAAATCCAGATATACATGCTGAAAGGTACAACTTCCTTAAGTTTTGTCCAAGAATGTAATATGTTAAAATAATCTAAAGCATTATATTTCGTAACCTACAAGAGGAGAGAAAGCTCAACATACTGATTGAAGCGAAAAAAGACAAGTACTAATATCCATTTAGTATCGATACAAGAAATCAGATAGACAGAGAGACAGATTGCTATCCCCACCAAGAGTTGAGTTTAGTGAAGAGCGTCTAACTTGTTCCAACTTGTGGTGTCTTGTCCATGCTCCATTGAAAGGAGGGAGGGTGTCATTGCCCCATTAGTCAGCCACGTTTCAGAGTTCCCTGTTCACGGTTACCATAGCGGCTCGGGGCTCACATGTCCAAATGACATGTAATTCCACAACACACTGGAGTTCACCAGGTAGAACGGAAATATATTTATTTACGGGGCTGCTAACCAGAATGAATGATTTTTGAGCCCCGATGGACGCATAAAGCAGAATATATACAAAGCACTGTTGGAGGGGGCCTGGGAATGGGTGGCCAGGGGATCATCGCCAGGTGAGGCTAGGAGAGCCGGGGTGTAGAGGGCAGAGTGGTGATCCACGGAGATCAGGAGGAGGTAGAGACGGGCCCAATAGTATTGAGTCCAGGAGTTCACCAAGTAGAGGAACAAAAAAAAAAACCTGATCTCGGAAACACTTCCTATTGAAATAAGAAGAAGGAGGAGGAGGAGGAAAAAAAAAACGAATTATATAAATATTAAAACGCTCGAGGAAGAAAAATAATAAAAAATATTCCAGCATGAGGATATCCAGGTCGGTAAAAGATGATATCCATTCTTTTTTATGGAGGTCGGCAAAAAGTTATCAAGGGCTACGATCGTCACATTGGAGGCTGTGACAAAAAGAGAGGAGAATGACAATGGACGGACGGAAGTGGTATGGCGGGCGAGCAGGGTGAAACACCTCGATGGTCACTCGGCACAGTGGAAGTTGTCGCTGGTCAACTTTCTCACAACATTGTCTAAATCTTCCTAGCGTTCCACAATGAGAAACTCAAACATGGAATTTTGTGAGAAGGCGAGAAGGATGAGAAACATGTTTAAATAGTTTTTCTTTTTTTTTTTTTGGGAAGGGGGGGGGGGCTCATGTTAATACTGAATTGTATCAAAATTCGAAACTATTATAGACGCGTATGATTCTTTTAAAAATAAAACAATTTCTACTGTCCTTACTGCAATGGAAAAATAAAATAATGGAGGGCCTGGCTCATCAGTGGTGAACCCTCTTAGCAGTTTCACCACTGATGAGCCAGGCCCTCCCATCAATTTTTTTTTTCCATTGCAGTAAGGACAGTATAAATTGTTTTATTTTTAAAAGAATCATACGCGTCTATAATAGTTTCGAATTTTGATAACAGATGGCGCGCTAATGCATCATACTAAATTGTATATAGTACTTGATTTATGTTCAATTAAAACCATTGATATTCTGGGAGAATCCTGTATGGGGGCTTACTCCCTAATAAAGGTTTTAAAAAACCCTCAAAACATGGATTAAATTGCCATTTTGCCAAATCAGATAATCAGGGTATGAATTCCGCATCAAAAACTTTTTTTAATAGTGAAAATGTGTGTATTGAGATCATGTGGATAAATTAAGAAAAAAAAAAAGGGGGGGGGGGGCATCTCCTAATCGTGTAACTAAAACTTGCTGATGGCTTACGCCATCTATCGGAATAAATATCAACTAATCGTTAATTTTTTAAAAAATTATTAAAGAATTGGCTAAATAACTTTTCTGGGAGGATTCACCACTGATGAGCCAAGACATCCCAATATATTTTTTATCGTAGTAAAGATAATAGGAAGATGTTTTACACTTATGTACAAAACTTTAGGAATTGAAAAGTTTTTGATGTCGTCGGTCGTCTATTTATTATTATTCTTTAAACAAACAGAGGCAATTTTGTTCACACTTGGTTATCTCGTGTTTCTTCAATAAAGGTCACTGTAATATCTTTCAGAGTTATTGTCTAAATCCCGATATACATGCTAAAAGGTACAACTTTTTAAAAAGTTTTCCCCATGAGTGTTTATAGAAATGTATGTAGTGACAGTACTTACAGAGAAGAATCAGGTCCGAACCCTTATCAACCATGGCTTTCGTGGCTCCCTTCTTAAAATTAAAAAGAGCAGTTTGAGCAGATTAAAATCCTTTGGAAATGTTCGTGCAAATTTTTATTTTATATATAGAGTTGGTGTCCCAATTAGTTTTTATGTTGAGAAAGGGATACCCTCGAAAGCATTCAGGTATTGAAATAAAGAAGTAGACGAAGGTCAACAGTAAGGAGGTTTATAATCTCCACTCAATCAAGGCGAAAGCTAAATTAAGCCAACAAACCCGTTTGTCAAGTTCATGCTACAATGTTAACCACTCTCTCAGCGTGTCTAGACCTATAGCCAGTCACTCTACATATACTCGTGAATAAAACTTAAGGAAGTGGAAAGTCTTTGATGTCGACAGTCGTCTTTTCTTTTTTGAAGGAGACAGAGGTAATTTATTCACACTTGGCTATCTTGTGTGTCTTCAATAAAGGTCACTGTAATATCTTTCAGAGTTATTGTCTTAATCCCGATATACATGCTAAAAGGTACAACTTCCTTAAGTTTTGTTCACACTAGGTATCTTGTGTGTCTTCAATAAAGGTCACTGTAATATCTTTCAGAGTTATTGTCTTAATCCCGATATACATGCTAAAAGGTACAACTTCCTTAAGTTTTGTTCACACTAGGTATCTCGTGTGTCTTCAATAAAGGTCATTGTAATATCTTTCAGAGTTATTGTCTGAATACCGATATACATGCTAAAAGGTACAACTTCCTTAAGTTTTGTTCACACTTGGTTATCTCGTGTGTCTTCAATAAAGGTCACTGTAATATCTTTCAGAGTTATTGTCTGAATCCCGATATAAATGTTAAAAGGTAAAACTTCCTTTTGTCCATTAGTGTATATACTCATCCTTTCGTTCATTGCCTCTCTGTTGTTTTATGTAAATAAGATAAAGTGGTTATTTTGATACAAATCAAATGACCTTGTAATCCCGACATTTCCTACGCTGTTATACAAGCTTGTATATTATTAGTGACGTTTCGTTTAAAGGAAGTTGTTGAAAATCTTCTCTCGCTAAATATTTTAAATCTTATTTTGAATTTCAGGAACGTATTTTCAACTCGAGGTTCCGTAGTTGATTTTCAGTCGAATTTTCAGTATTTTATCTTTCTACGTGATAGGTATTAGGGACATGTTTCGCTCGCTATCTACATGGACGATTGGTTCGATGTTGTTGTTGTTGTGTCCAATGAAGAGTCTCAGATGTCTCCGTACATCTCTATCACAGCAATGTTCTCTATCTTGGGTGTGTAAAGTTCTGGGTCCATGTCAATTTTCTGTTGTTGTTGTGTCCAATGAAGAACCTCAGATGTCTCCATACATCTCTATCACAGCAGTCGCAATGTTCACTATCTTGGGTGTGTAAAGTTCTGGATCCATGTCAATTTTCTGCAAGGCTGCGGTCATTTCTGGGCGTGAGAAGATGTGGGTAGGTGTTAGGGTTGGTTCGATGGAAGTTGGGATTATTTCGTGACATCAGTTTTCTCTATAATTATAAATACGTTTTATACGCCTGTTCAACTGCAACTTCGTTCTTTGCCAGGCATTCTTCCACGTTATAAAGTTTCTGATTTGCAAATATTGATTGAGGAGTTTTAAAGATGAAGAAAGAAGGCTGAAGTAGAAATGTAGGTACCACACTACAGCAAGTTTTGGTCAAGGCGATGGGAATCAGAATTTACGAAATTCTAATAGAGTAATTTGGACACTGAGAGAATTGGGTATAGTGGAGGACACTCGGTATATGTCCAGAAGGGTTCATAGGGCCAAACATTGCAAGGCTTGATGACTAGATGAGAAGTAAAAAATCGGACTTCATGGTTGACAACTTTGGTTGATACACTTGACCGGATCTTCAAGGAAGAGCAATGGTCGGACCTCGTGTCCAAATTGGTTGAAGTGAGGGCAGGGAAAGTAATTTTAGAGAATTGCTGCCGAAATATCACGGAGGAGGAAGCACATAGGGACACGGTTACACTCCACACCGATTCTAACACGAGAAATGAACCAAAAGTCTTACACTCATAGACACAACTTATGGAAGTTGTACCTTTCAGCATGTATATCGGGATTCAGACAATAATTCTAAAAGATATTACAGTGACCTTTATTGAAGACACACGAAATAACCAATATACACTCATAAACAAAACTTAAGGAATTTGTACCTTTTCGCATGTATATCGGGATTCAGACAATAACTCTAAAAGATATTACAGTGGCCTTTATTGAAGACACACAAGATAACCAAGTGTGAACAAAACTTAAAGCAGTTGTCTTTCAGCATGTATATCGGTATTCAGACAATAACTCTGAAAGATATTACAGTGATCTTTATTGAAGACAGACGAGATAACCAAGTTTGGACAAAATTTGCCTCTGTCTCCTTAAAAAAAAAAAAAAAAAAAAAGGCGACCGGCGACATCAAATACTTTCCACTTCCATAGTTGAATCCATGAATATATAGTCCCATAAACAAAATTCTGCTTCTCGATTTAAAAGTCAAATTCGACTAAATAAATTTCCATCTTAAAAATATATACCGATTTAATTAATTACTGAATTTTTTACATCTCCTTAATAAATGATCGTGTAGAAGAAAGAAGTAAAAAAAGAAGAAGAAGAAGTAGAGGAAGAGAAGACTGGGTAAATGAGGGTGGCCATTACACCAAGCAATAGAGCGTATCGATACAACAAGTGGGACACAAATTAATAGCGGGACACTTGACAATGAGGTCGGAAGGAAACCTGTCCGGTGGGGAAACATCTCGGCTTCCTTTTGTTATGTACAGCCGGAAGATGGTACTCTGGATCAAAGGTGAACACTTCGTTCCAGAAGACATCTTAAGGCTCCATCTATAAACATCTTCTTCTTCTTTCTTATCTCCACTCAACAATAATATCAGGGTATCAAGCTTGTAAAGCTTGTTGATGGTGTTTGCCGGGGATGAGTAGAGCTAGCTCATCAATGGATGAGTCAATACAGTCAATGATGTGGTACCCAAAACATCTTTCTTATCTCCACTCAACAATCATCAGGGTATCAAGCTTGTAGAGCTTGTTGATGGTGTCTGCTGAGGATGAGTAGAGCTAGCTCATCAATAGATGAGTCAATACAGTCAATGATGTGGTACCCAAAACATCTTCTTTCTTATCTCCACTCAACAATCATCAGGGTATCAAGCTTGTAGAGCTTGTTGATGGTGTCTGCTGGGGATAAGTAGAGCTAGCTCATCAATAGATGAGTCAATACAGTCAATGATGTGGTACCCAAAACATCTTCTTTCTTATCTCCACTCAATGAATGAGTAGAGCTAGCTCATCAATGGATGAATCAATACAGTCAATGATGTGGTACCCAAAACATCTTCTTTCTTATCTCCACTCAACAATCATCAGGGTATCAAGCTTTTAGAGCTTGTTGATGGTGTCTGCCGGGGATGAGTAGAGCTCATCAATGGATGAGTTAATACAGTCTATAAACATGATAACCATTTGTGGAAGAAAAAAAAAAGTACAAATATGAAATTGTACTCGGTAAAGGTGGATAAATTAAGGAAAAAAAAAAGGTATCTTTTTATCCTGAAACTTGAAAGTTGCTGATGGTTTGCACCATCTATCGGAATAAATATCAATTTAAAAAATCAATGAATTTTTATCTTAATTTTATCAACCTGATCTCAGTACAATTTAATTTTAGTATTAGAGAATATATAAATTGGAGAGTTTAAAAAAACTACTAAAAAAGTTGGTATTTCGCACTTTTGACAATTTCTATTAACGTGAATATAGCGAGCTAATAACAAAAAAAAAAAACTAAATAAACAAGAAAACACGCTATTATTATAAATAAAACTCGCAAAACAGACAATAATGAGAAAAATTACCAAAAAAACGTAAAAAAAAAAAAAAAAGAATTATTATTTAACCTGCCTTTTAAAAGAGATAGTTAAGAAGAAAGAAAAAGGGAAAAACAGTTTCAACATTTCCATGTTTTAAAATTCTAGTAGGAAAAGGTAAACCAAAAGAAAACACAAGACAAATAGCTAAAACAAATAAAAAAGAACTCTATAATTGATTTAGTATGATCGAACCTCTTCAATAAAGAAAACGTGATATCAATAATTAATTGAGGGAAGGAGTAACTCAATAAGATCAGAAGAGGGACCATTTCGACCGGAGAGAACCAACAGAAAAAAAAAAATCTGTGATTGACTATCGATAAATTTGACCATTGACCGGAGGGAAACAAACGGTAAGTTAACCTTGGTAGTCTAAGTAATAGGGCCTTCCATTTTTCTTTTTTGGCATTTTAGGGTTAACTGTCCCGCAATTTACTGGAGAAACAATGGAGAAAATTGGTTAATTCCTTATTCTCTCGTAACGTGTTTGGATTTTTTATAATAAAAGGTTATAGGAAGTGTTGCCTTTAGGCAATTCAAATTTATAATCTAAGCTTGTTCTATAACAATCAAGTGAATTTAATTAGGTGTCGGTGGAAGGATGGTCTAAACTGTTGGTTTTCGACTGCTATGACCCGGGTTCGATTCCCACATTGCGCACTTTTTTTTTTCTGATAAAAAAAAAAAAAAGATCCAATGGCCTCCGATTCTTGCAAAAGTCTAACCCCACCAGTGAGTACAAGTAACCAAACAGGGCTCTGACACATTTGTAAATGCAAAGTCGAACTGCTTTTCAACATGTGTAGATATGTGGTGCACTTGCAGTAAAAGCAGTCGTCTACCTCTACTCACCATGATTATCATGGCCTGTATCACCTCTCTTGAGGGAGGATGATAGATATAGTGTTGTGACTTATTCTTCATCGCCATATTTACGTTTTATACTGGAGTTGATTAACTAAATACATTCTTTTAATGCATGTTTAAAAGGACGAGGTGTCATTTTGAATACATATATATATACACCAATCATCGATTCTAATATTTTAATTCGTTTTTACGTGGTTACTTTAATATAAAAAGACAAAGGTCGCCTCTCCCGTCAAAATAGACGTCAAAACCAGACGCCATCTATTGACAGTCGCAGCAAACTAGCGGTCTCGGGACGGTGACAAAGCCACAACACCAGCTTTGTTTGCGGCGACGGTCAATAGATGGCGTCTGGTTTTGACGTCTATTTTGACGGGAGAGGCGACCTTTGTCTTTTTAGATCAATGTCCTCCCGGCAAGATTTCCATCTACTGTAATATAATTGAAATTATATTTTAAACTCAACAACACAGTTCAGTTCTGTACATAGAATGTAAACAATAGAACCTACGTTATCTATCATTAACAACAACCTGTAAGTAAATCATCTAATACCCGAACAATCTTATAATACGTTTGTTAATTATATAACGTAAACAAAGATTTTACATTAAGGCATCTCCTTATCGTGAAACTAAAAGTTGCTGATGGCTTGCGCCATCTATCGGAATATTTTATTTTTATTTTTTGCTCATCCCTAGTACACGTCGTACAGGCCATGATAATCATGGTGAGTAGTTAGCGACTGCTTTTACTGTAAGCGCACCACATGTCTGCACATGTGAAAAGCAGTTCGACTTTGCACCTATCTATCGGAATAAATATCAACTATTCTCGTTGATTTTTTTAATTATACCAGAATTGGCCAAATACCCATTCTTGATTAATCAAGAAAAGCTAACCACGGACGCGTTTCGGGCTGTTGGCCCTCATCAGCGTGGTGTAAGCTGTACCTCAACGATCAAAAGATTTTACAGTTAGATGATCGGTTTGGTCACATACCCCTCCCTCTCTATAAAGCTATCCCACCACCCCACTCCTAAACGTCTAGTACTCAACTCTATTCCCAATATAAAAAAAGCCCGGCTTCCGAAAATAACTTGGTAATTTTCCAAAAGCCATTCTTTCACACATCATTCTTCTCACATTTCACTTTTCTTGCTCCTTTTTCCCCCCATATATTTTAAACCGTTTTATATAAAAAGCTATATAAAGTTTTGTTTCTTTTTTTAATACCCCCGGCCTCGATTCCCTTTGGCCTCTTGTTTCCCTAAGTTTCTTTTCCTTCCCTCTAAGTGTTGGTTTCGACAACTTTGTAAAAAATCCTTTATAAACCAAAAAATCGTTAGAAATGTTAGCAATATTTTTTAGCTTCTTTTTCTATTTGAAATGTTTTTAGAGAAGTAGGAATTGCTAATAAATGTATTGTTGAAAACATATATAAAGTAGAACTACCTCTCTCTACGAAAAAGAAAAAAAAAAAACACAATAAAAAGACTCAGAACGAAACACTACACAAAGAGATTGCGCTAAAAATAAATTCTAAAAAATATATACATATATTATTTTAAAGAGAGAGAGAGATTGAGCAATCCATAATAATATCTTTAAATAAATATAAAGCATATATTGGTTGATTAATAAATTCAGATCCAATATATGCTTTATATTTATATATAGATATTTATTAATTAATTATTATTATTATTAGAGAAAACAATTATATATTGTACATATATTTGATATACAGTGAAAATTTCATCAGATAGTTTCTTATTTTGGTCTTGTATAGCGAGAGTGTATCACAAACCCATGTGATTTAGTTTAAATCAAAGAAAAAAAAACCTTGATAAAGAGAGACGTTTTGCCCCTAGAGAGAAATATTGATTAAATAATAAAAGTTAATCCAACATATGCTAATCAGATATATATAATTTCTATACGATACACGTCTATCATATTTTATTACGAAGCATTAGCGCGCCATCTGTTATCAAAATTCGAAGCTATTATAAACGCTTATGATTCTTTTTAAAAATAAAACAATTTCTACTGCCCTTACTGCAATGGAAAAATTAATGAGAGGGCCTGGCTCGTCAGTGGTGAACCCTCCCAGCGGTTTCGACAGTTTAATTTCAAAAATAAAATAATTTCTACTGCCCTTACAATATAATAGCGGTATGGTAGATTAAAATGGCGAAACCGCTGTGAGAGTTCACCACTGATGAGCCAGGCCCTCTCATTAATTTTTTCCATTGCTGTAAGGGCAGTAGAAATTGTTTTATTTTAAAAAAGAATCATACGTGTCTATAACAGTTTCGAATTTTGATATCATATTTTAACGGAAAAGAAAACCAGTAGAAATATGATAGAGTGAGAAGGGAAAGAAGATATGGGATCCATCTATATATAGACATCTATCACTAGATAGATATAGGAAGAAATAAATAAGCCTCTGACACCTTTATGTTGAAAACGCCGAAGAATATAAAAATCTGCCGCCTGGAGGTAGGTGGACAATGCTCACACACACTGTGGGGTAGAATAAAGAAATATTGAACCCCGGGTCTAAAAAAAGGGAAGTTTGACAGGTGAAGAATGGCCTTGGTGGCACCGGAAGGGATCGATGGGTGCTGGCAAGGACGCCGATGGTCGGTCTGGTGTCGAACCTTGGTGGATGGAGAACCTATGATGTCTATTGATAGAATGGGAAGATTACGTTCTATAAACGTGTTGAATTATACTTTGGTTTCTTGTTCTGAGGTATGAGGATAATAAAGAAACGTGTCGCTATTAGCTTTAATTCCTTCTTCGAAATGTCTGACAATTCCTTCTCTTGTAATGTGAGGATAATTTTGGATGGAACCTGGGTTCTAAGGTATTGAGAGAATTTTAGATGGAACCCTCGTGTTCTAAGGTATTGAAAGAACTTTAAATGGAACTTGGGTTCTGATGTATTGAAAGAAATTTAGATGGAACCTTCGTGTTCTGAGGTATTGAAAGAACTTTAAATGTAACTTGGGTTCTGATGTACTGAAAGAAATTTAGATGGAACCTTCGTGTTCTGAGGTATTGAAAGAACTTTTACGGATTCTAAGTTACCAAGATAATTTTGGATGGAACCCGGGTTCTAAGGTATTATGGAAACTTTAAATGGAACTTGGGTTCTGATGTATTGAGAGGAATTTAAATGTAATTTGGGTTCTAAGGTAAGAGGGTAATTTTAGATGGAACCCCCCGGGTTCTAAAGTATTAAAAGTACTTTAAATGGAACTCTCGAGTTCTCTAAGGTTTGAAGATAATTTTATATGGAACCCGGGTTCTGAGGCATTGAAAGGCAGAACTTTAGATGGACTCTGGTTGACATTTGAGAAAACTTTAGAAAGAACACAAATTCTAAGATCTTGAGGAGCTCTTGATTCCTGGAGCGATGGAAACTTGAACTGGAATCTTGAGCAAACTTAGTTGAAAGAAAACCGTTGAAGTTCTGAGAGACCGTCAGGCCACGAGAGTTGAAAACACACCAAGGGGATTGTTATTAAAGTTTTGAGCGAAGCCAAAGAGAGAGTAAGTGCGTACGAGTGAAAAACGTCAACATTTTAGTGTATGTGTTTCCTTAGCTCCCGCCATAAAACCATAAAAGTTTCTATAAATCTATAATTAAAAATAAAGAAGGCATTTCCTGACCACGAGCACATGTGCTTTTTAGATGGCAGAGCGCCATCTAGTAGAACAAAAATAAACTAAACGTTTATTTAACTTGCTCCGTGATATTTGGCCAACCCAATTTCTTGATAAATCAAGAAAAGCCAATAACGAACGCGTTTCGCGCTGTTGGCGCTCGTCATCGTGAATAAATGGGTATTTAAGGCCAAATTTGCGTAAATACGCTTAGCACATGAAAAAAAAAAAATAATAGAAAAAATATATATTATATATAAAATATAAATAAAATCTATAATTGTAATTGGTAAATAAAAGTATCTGATTGAGAAAAATGCGTAACGATTACCTTTGATGACATTTCTTCTAAAACAATTCCAATACTCGCGTTCTAAATCATCTTTCATACCAAAGTATCAACGGATTTTTCACCAACACCAACTCGGATCAAAACACACACACACACACACATAGGGAGAAGATAATCAAAAATCATCAAGAATTAAACATTTATCTTTATCAACAAATTATTAGAAAACGTTGATTAAACACGTTTTAAGAAATTTTCATGACCTGCATATAGCTTTTGCATCTTATTCTTATACGTACATACAGGGGCAATGCTGATATTATTCTTTTAAAGTTAATTCTTCAGGGCACAATGTTTCCAAACACACAAAAAAAACTGACTTATTATTATTATTTTTTGCTTATCCCTAGTACTCGTGGTACAGGCCATGATAATCATGGTGGGTAGAAGTTGGCGACTGCTTTTACTGTAAGTGCACCACATGTCTACACATGTGAAAAGCAGTTCGACTTTTGCACTTACAAATGTTCCCGAGTCCCGTTTGGTTACTTGCACTCGCTGGTAGGGTTGGACTTTTGCAAGAATCGGGGGCCGTTGGAGCATTTTTTTTTATCAGAAAAAAAAGTGTCCAATGCGGGAATCGAAACCGGGTCGTAGCGGTCAAAAACCAACGGTTTAGACCATCCTTTAACCGACCCCCTAAAAACTGACTTATGAGTCGCAAGAGTTGTTCAAATATGTCGTCCAACATCAATATTTGTGTTTTTTTTTAAACACCAACTCTGTAAGAAGGTTGGTTGATAAAAACTGCTGTTAACCAATACACTAAGCCATACTTGACACGGTCGCGCAATTCTTATATCAAACAGACTAGGGGAGGGGTTTATTACATTTCGAAAAAAAAATGTTTTTATAAGTTTGTCGCTGGTGACAAAATAAATGATGGGAACCACTGATTTAGGAGGTCGTCAATCGAAAATGTTGACAACACGACAATCTACCGACAATTGAAAGTGAAGTCCTCAGAAAATTCGGCCCAAATTTTACCCCACGAGCTAAGAAGGGGGGATTAGCCAAGAGCTGTAGTGTTGTAAGCTGGGAGGGTGTGGGAGGAAATTAACACACGCCCTTATCAAACATTGCTCCATTTAATTGGCACTGACATAATTCGTTGAAGGACAACCGAGATACAGATTTCATATAAGAAAAGATCAAATATGTGAAATAAACTCTGAGAGAAAACTGACAAAAACTAAAACAAGACTCAGAACAAAACCCTATAAAGTAATGACAATACATCCAAATGGCACAAGAACCTATAGGACATGCAACAACTGTCCTGGTGTGGAACTAACACCTACTCACATATTCTCATGCCCAGCAATGGCCGCAGCCTTGCAGAAAATTGACATGGACCCAGAACTTTACACTCCCAAGATAGTGGACATTGCTGCTGCTGTGATAGAGATGCATGGAGACATCTGAGGCTCTTCATTGGACACGACAACAACAGTAGCTTGTAAGTCTTTCCATCTTGTTGAGAGATCTTCTAATACTCAGAGAACCATTGTTTCTGGAGACACTATTAGAAGGAACTGCTTGATACGTAAATCTTTGAAAGGTATGGTACTCTTTGAACTTTCTTCAAATGGTTGAGATGCGATCATAAAGGGTAGCAAATATTGGCAAATGAGACAACAGTTCTATAGCCAAACAGAATGGAAAGAGACTTGCTCCATTGTCCCGAGGACCTACTTCCCAGCAGAGAAGAGCATCATTATTATATTTGCATATATATATACAATTCGCGTATTTATATTTACATACTATCCGCATATATAATTTACATACTAATTGCATAAATATATTCAATTGTGCATCTCGGGGGAACATTTAATAAATAGACAATGACAATTTATTGATTCTTCTAATAAACTTTTAATAGTTAGAAAGAGAAACAGAAATAAAATAAAAAATCTCCCTATATCAAGTCCTGTTCAAGTTTAGTCAGTTGCCAAATCACATTGGAATGGAAGATAATCTTAAGAACGATCTGACAATTTCCTAAATGTGGAATTCAACTATTTCCTACGGGCAAATGTGTTGGGTATTCGGTGGTGTGTACACTGACAATACAAGCGATCGTAACTCGCCATCATTTCTGCTCCCAGCACTAATTTCTGAAATAATTATGATGGAAGTTAAAAGCCCCCATTAAAAAGTAAATGCCTAGGAAGACTAAGAAAGAATTTGTTTGGCAACCTAAGAGAGAGAAATTAGCGCTTTAAAAAACACGCTGACTAAAGAGATTGGTACAAAAGATTGCAAAGTGACATTCCATGACAGCTATCTCTCCATAGTAGATAAGAACCAAATGATGATGGTATATCAGAACCAGGGAAAGCTACAATTAGTGAGTAATATACATAATAATAGATCTAATTATCAAAATTCGAAACTATTTTAAACACGTAAGATTCTTTTTAAAATTAAACAATTTCTACTGCCCTTACTGCAATGGAAAAATTAAAGGGAGGGCTTGGCTCATCAGTTTAATTTTAAAAAGAATCTTACGCGTTTAAAATAGTTTCGAATTTTGATAACAGATGGCGCGCAAGTGCATCGTAATATAAATCTAATTATAAATAGAAACAAGATATAAACTTAAAAAATGTAATACGCACAAGATGGGTGAGAAGTAACGAAAGTATCGATGTGTCTTTTCACAAGAGCAAACACTTTAAGATCGTACAACTAACTAACCAGGTCAAAATTGTTCACATTCCTGAAGCGTTCCATATAGTTCAGCTCCATTAACACGCCAGGAAAAGCGTGAAAAATCTACGTTCCTAACCATCTCGATAGTAACGACCTAAAAAAGCTGACACCCATAGAGATCGATAAATCAGTTAGGCCTAAAAAGTCCATAAATCCTATCCGAAACTCAGAAATTCAGCCGTGTTGGATGCTAGGACGCACAGAGAGAGAGAGCCATTCCAGGAATTTGCGGGCAGCAAGCAGTTTGAAAAGCCAATCAAAAGGCAGGAATCTAGGTTAGAGCAACGACCGGAGTAGTTCGGTCAGAGCACAAGAAGAGTGTAACCACGTACCGCCATCATCTCCCGAGTAAATTATCAAAATGACAACACACCCGGCCGAGCAATTGGCTCCAATCAAAGAGACGGGGTCAATGAAACCGTCACAGCTGCGTGGTGTAAACAGCCTGTGGCGCAACATCGCCTGCACTGGCAGACATTGCGTGCATCACTGCCTACACTCCTACAGCCAGATACTGACTGCACCATTGGCATTCACAAACAACCTTCTAGACAATTCGTTAAAAACGTTTACACTCATGGATAAAACTTAAGGAAGTTGTACTTTTTAGCAAGTATATCGGGATTCAGACAATAACTCTGAAATATATTACAGTGACTTTTAATGAAGAAACACGAGATAACCAAGCGTGAACAAAATTGCCTCCTTCAAAAGTCTCCTTCCAAAAAAATGACGACGGACTACATCAAAGTCTTTGCATTTCCTTAAGTTTTGTCCATGAGTGTAACTCTGTATATTCTTATTCAATTCTCACACTTCTAGTCTGGAACTAAGAGACATAGTCCAATATAAAATCTATCGTGATAAAACACGGGATAGAGGAAGCAGGAAAATGTCTTTGACCATACAAGAATGGAACAAGAGTTATCCTTCCTTTGTCCATATAGATTCGATATTGTCCATGTTTCTTTGTAATGGGGATCAATAGGGAGATAATGCTATCTCTCAATTCATTGGCTCTCCGAAACTGACAAGGATGGATTTTAGAAGGCCATTAGAGAGGGATAAAATCTACTTTTAAAAATGAACATCGAGCGAAATATCAATTCACAGAAAATTATCTATTTATAAGTCTTTCCACAAATATAAAAGCAAATCTCATTTACGACCAAAATTTTCTAGTTTCAAGTCTAAAAAATAATCGAAAAAAAGACTTGTTGCATTTAAAACCAAATCGAATTCAGATCAATTTTTTACGTTTTTACGTATTTTATTATTATTATTATTATTTTTAATTGGAGCTTTTTCAAAAGCAAAGACGCTCTTTTACGGGCTTATTAAAACTATGGAAGGGAATTTCAACTCTATAAAAATAATGAATTTTTATACAAATAGTTGAAATTTTCTCTCATAGAGAAGCTTTGATAAGCCTGTTAATTATTAAGAAAAAGGCATCTCCTCATCGTGCAACTTTTTTTCTTAATTTATCTACCTTATCCCAATACAATTTCACATTTGTACTATTTTTTCACACTGTTAATTATTCTTGATGTTTTTTTCTAATTTCATTAATTACAATTAACAATTTTACACAATATAAGGAATTCATACCTAGTGTTCATCCCATTTCTGATATAATGGCGGGGGATAAGCCAGGGATATATAAGCTTTTATTCCAAAGCTAACATGCAACTTGCGTTAGAAACAGACTCTGACAACTCACTAACTAGTATTTGAACTAAATATGCAAAGTAGGATGCCTTAGCTTTAAACAATGAGTGGCTCGTGGTCAAAATGGATTAAATATGTACATTTTCTAATCTCCATTACACCTAACTTATCGGAGCTGTGCATTGTCCCATAGGAGTTTCCTCAGTTTGAATTATAAAGGTCCCCATACAACTTGGATTGGATTGTTTGTTCTGTTTTATGATAGTCATCATTTTGAACTTTTAGCAGGGCAATGGTGACGCTATATACTTTGTGTTTGTAGACTGATTCTAAACTTTTGACTATTTAATTAGAAAGGCATATGTTGGATCAAAATATCATTTATTTTACCAATATTTCAGTTGGCTGAACGCCAACCTTTATCAAGGTATTATACCAAATTATTGACACACATTAATATGTTATAACACCTTGATAAAGGTTGGCGTTCAGCCAACTGAAATATTGGTGAAATAAATGATATTTTAATCCAATATATGCCTTTTTAATTGAAGATTGATTTATGGATTGCTCTAGTTTCAAAACTTATATATATTGACGTTATGTGGCGCTGAGTTTGTTGTTGACACGCATTAATATGTTATAATACCTTGATAAAGGTTGGCGTTCAGCCAACTGAAATATTGGTGAAATAAATGATATTTTAATCCAATATATGCCTTTTTAATTGAAGATTGATTTATGGATTGCTCTAGTTTCAAAACTTATATATATTGACGTTATGTGGCACTGAGTTTGTTGTTGACACGCATTAATATGTTATAATACCTTGATAAAGGTTGGCGTTCAGCCAACTGAAATATTGGTGAAATAAATGATATTTTAATCCAATATATGCCTTGCTCTATTTTCAATTTTTTTTTTACTATATCTCTTACCAACCAGCTAATTAGTACGCGTTTCGATAATTTAATTAACTCCTAAGACTATACACACACACACACAAAGCCTTTATAAAGACCTCATTTGGTCTTACACAGATTCTCCAGAGTATAGACAACAATGATCAGGATGAGTGGGGTTTTATATGTACAACATTGCATGAAATTCAGTAAAAAGCATGTCTTAGATAGAAAAAAGTTTTGAAGATTAATTATCATTATTATAATGGAAAGACTAAATTATCAGATCCTTTATAACTCTTCTGAAGAAATTATCTAAGACTTTATATACCGACTTAGACAACCCTCTACATTTAATCCATCAAAGTATAAAACTATATAGATACCTGATAATTATGTATATTTCTGTCTCAATTCTACTAATTACTGTTCTTTAAGAAAAATATCTGCTTGTTCTCGATTGCTTTTATATAAGTTTATTCTAAGCACCCTTTATTTAGTTTTTCCCTTTATTTGATACACTGTAAATAACATTGCTGGTTACTATTACTGTTATTCCTGTATGTATCCTACATTTCTGTTGCTTTGAGAATCTGTATAAGACTAAAAGGTCTTAATAGAAGCTTGTTGTTGTATTTAGTACGTTTCTCGCAACGGGAAACGAGGGAGGGGTTTAAAAAAAAGAAGGTTGGGGATAAGGGGAATCGAAACCTAGATCTGGGGATTACCTATCTGATAATACGATCGGTCTGGTTTTCTTATAGAAGTATAATCGTAGACCGTTATCTGTACAATGTGATCACGGCAAGACCCCACGGTGTCTTTCCCCCTAGCAGAGACGACTATGCCCTTGCCATCATTATAGAAGAAAAAAGTGGTCCATTCAGGATTCGATCCCGGGTGGTAGCTGACGAAAATCAACGGTTTATACCACTCCTACACCAACTTCCGATTACTTTGTAATTTATATGGGTAACTATTGGTGGTACTGCAAGTTCACCACATAGTCTACACTTATGGCTACAACTTAAGGAAGTTGTACCTTTTAGCATGTATATCAGGATTCAGACAATAACTCTGAAATATATTACAGTGACCTTTATTGAAGACATACGAGATAACCAAGTGTGAACAAAACTTAAGGAAGTTGTACCTTTCAGCATGTATATCAGGATTCAGACAATAACTCTGAAAGATATTACAGTGACCTTTATTGAAGACATACGAGATAACCAAGTGTGAACAAAACTTAAGGAAGTTGTACCTTTTAGCATGTATATCAGGATTCAGACAATAACTCTGAAAGATATTACAGTGACCTTTATTGAAGACACACGAGATAACCAAGTGTGATAAAAACTTAAGGAAGTTGTACCTTTTAGTATGTATATCGGGATTGTGACAATAACTCTGAAATATATTACGGTGACCTTTATTGAAGACACACGAGATAACCAAGTGTGATAAAAACTTAAGGAAGTTGTACCTTTTAGTATGTATATCGGGATTGTGACAATAACTCTGAAATATATTACGGTGACCTTTATTGAAGACACACGAGATAACCAAGTGTGAACAAAACTTAAGGAAGTTGTACCTTTTAGCATGTATATCAGGATTCAGACAATAACTCTGAAAGATATTACAGTGACCTTTATTGAAGACACACGAGATAACCAAGTGTGATAAAAACTTAAGGAAGTTGTACCTTTTAGTATGTATATCGGGATTGTGACAATAACTCTGAAATATATTACGGTGACCTTTATTGAAGACACACGAGATAACCAAGTGTGAACAAAACTTAAGGAAGTTGTACCTTTTAACATGTATATCGGGATTGTGACAATAACTCTGAAATATATTACGGTGACCTTTATTGAAGACACACGAGATAACCAAGTATGAACAAAACTTAAGGAAGTTGTACCTTTTAGCATGTATATCGGGATTGTGACAATAACTCTGAAAGATATTACAGTGACCATTCTATATACAGTTACGAGCGTCATTCTTCATCTCTTAATCAGTTTTCGTCTCTGTCACCGTTTGCTTTTTTTTTTTTTTTTTGGAATGGCGCCCTCCTATTGGTTGGCTACGCTCACGCCACCTTTGCCCCCCCCCCACTCGCTTTTTCGTTTTTGTAACTATTGTGTTGGAGCGGGTCGCTCCTTAAATAAATGCATATATTAGTTAATAACCAAATGGAATCCTCTCTTTCTTTTTCCCAGTAAGAGACGCCTACGGAAGCCAACAGTACATAGACAGATAAAACACATAGGCTATAGTTATTAACTAAAATATGCATTTATTTAAGGCGTCAATTTATAATTGTAACAAATAGTATTTGAATAAAAACATTCAATCGGGTAAAACACGGGCGTTGCCCGGGTCATTCGGCTAGTTATTAAATACACACGAGATAACCAAGTGTGAACAAAATTGCCTCTGTCTTCACAACAACAAAAAAATAAATAAAATAGACGACCGATGTCAAAGACTTTACATTTACTTAAGTTTTGTCCGTTAGTATAGAAAACCACTGAAACAGTACCGAACAACGCCAACGTATGTTTACAATCTACGTGACTTAGTGGAAAGGATTGAGATCAACTGGAATTACGTAGCTGCAACTTAGAAGAGAAATAAAACAAACAAGCTCTCTCCCGAATATTTACGTCATGTTACATCACCATGGTCTAGATACGTTATCAACTCGCAAAGTTTAAGTGTCATATTTTAACTTCACGTCGACCCGTCTTGTTGTTACTACACTATAGGTGTCACCTATTTTACTGATTCCTTACAACATCTCGCTGGAGAAGTTTGTTTTATCATTTGATATTTTGCTGGAAGGATACATTGATGTATAAAAAGAAAGAGTCAACATGACATGCGGCATCATCTCTTTGGATAAATTCTGAAGATTTCA
Organism: Cordylochernes scorpioides; assembly: GCA_030710605.1. NCBI lineage: Eukaryota > Metazoa > Arthropoda > Arachnida > Pseudoscorpiones > Chernetidae > Cordylochernes > Cordylochernes scorpioides. Next base: position 138,267,126 of record CP092863.1, read on the forward strand.
TTAATTCCCTGTACACACTCGTTGATAAAACTTAAGAAAGTGCTTGATGTCGTCGGTCGCAAAAAAAAAAACTGATTTACATAGTACAGTTTTAAAAAATCAATTATAGGTTAGTGATAATTCTCTATTAAGGTTATGTGATTACAGTACAAATTGGGAAGCCGTAGATTAAGGTAGGAGGAATTATACTATGATATATGTCAGGCAAATCTATGGATCTATTGATTCCAATATATACATAAGAAACTTTTACTTCAGCGAATTGTCTTTTATTAATAAAAAATGTGTGTTGATTGTTTAGGTTACCTATGGCGTGGTGTGGTTTAACTCACCTTTCATCCGAGAAGGTTACAACACAACATCTACCCCGGGGTTACGGAAATATATAACTCTCTTGGGGTCGTTTCCTACTCCACATTTTATGGTCCGACCTTTTTATTCTGACACTTCTTCCTTCCCCAATAATAAAGTTTAAAAAAACTGTCTTCTCTCTTCTTTTTATATATAAAACATTTGTGTAAAGATAGATTTTCTGTCGTGTATTGTTAGCTGGAAGTTATACTTCTAGGTGTTCCTACGTTTTCTTCGTAGATCGTGAAATGCCTGGTCGCTGGAGACCCGCTGGTGATTCTCCACCTAACTCTGCAGCGGTGGTCTTCTTCTTTTTTTCTTATCTCCACTCAATCATTAGGGTATCAAGTTGTGACCCTTGATGGTATTTGACAACCATCATGACTGGGTGAAGTAGAATGCGTCTGCCTTTGTCATTAAGACTGGGAGCACTACTCAGTGGCAGGCCGACTTAGCTCCAAAAGAAATGGCAGCGGTGGTAAAGGCGCCATATTCATTGTACATAGTATGTTATATATAATTATCTTTTTAAAATAGTGCAGACTGTGCACTTTTGCATATATTGACAAGATGTCAATAAAATTATTTTAATTGTATCTAAATTTGTCTAGATGATCCTGTTAAAGGGCATGTTAGCCTCCGAAAGCTAGAGAAATGAAAATGGTAAAAGAAACTTAACCCTGGATTGATAGTTGATTTTATTAAAATTGTATAGTCGGAAATGAAAGTGTAAAATTTAATATAAGCTTAAAAAAAACTATTTTCATTAATCATTATTTTAATATATGTAGGTATTGTTCTCAAAAGTTCAACCCCACCAGCGAGTGCAAGTAACCAAACGGGGTTCTGGCATATTTGTAAGTGCAAAAGTCGAACTACTTTTCACATGTGTAGATATGTGGTGCACTTACAGTAAAAGCAGCCGTCAACCTCTACCCACCATGATTATTATGGCCTGTACCACGTGTACTATGGATAAGAAGGAAAAAAAAGGTATTGTTCTTGTTCCAAAATCAATTTATTAGGTACAGCTCAACAAGAACAACCAAGTTTATGATATTTACAACAATGAATAATATGTGAAGGTTATTCACATATTGAACAAAATGTTTAACGCGGGATACGATCCCGGTTCATGGCTGTCGGGAATCGAGGGTGTTACCCACTCGTCCACCGACTCTTTATATGTACGTATATAGCACTAGAGAGAGAGAGAAGTTCAAGAGAGCTTTTAGAGATTTCGAACTAAACAAGAAGAAACTCAACGAAAAAAAATGCAAAATGTGTTTATATACTTCCTTCAACTTCTAACACATGCTTATTTTTAAAAGACACGGCTGACGTGAGAGACCTAGTTTGGACGTAATGTCGAACAATAAAAATGAAATGGCTTCGCGCATGCGTCGTGTTGATTGGCTATCGCAAGATGGTGCTGGGAAAGTGGAAAGGGCCAATATTTAAACATCCTTCCACAATACATACCGAAGTACAAAACACGATTTAAGGCGTCGTATAGTATAATCTAATAATAGGTGAATATCTCCAAGAAGGCATTAGACATGACAAAAATCAATTTCAAATGAAGGGGGGAGGGGGGGGGTGTGAAAATTTCAGATGGTCATCGTGGTTTCCCCTATGAGTAATCTCAGTCACGAAATGAAGCCAATTACTGTCTGGGGAAACATATAAGAGTCAATCAATTAATATATGGATTCTACTATGTAATTCTATTAAAGTAAATAAAATTAGAACTGTATATACAGGTGAGAGAGAGAGAGAAGATCGGTACGGCTCCTAAGCGAGGATATGACACGAGATTCATGAACAGCTCCTTTTTTTTTTTTTAATTGCATATATTTCCCCTATTTTGCATATATGCAATATATATTGCATATATGCATGTTTGCATCAACCATTCTTCCTATCTTTTCCCTCTCACATTACTAATATAGGGAAAGGATATAATGATTCAATCCAATTTGCATAATAGGCAATATCAATCGATCAATTCCTTTATAAAGGTCTTTAGTTTTATACACAGATTCTCCTGAGAGATAACAGCAAAGGAGTGAGGAAAATTTAGCGTAAAAGAAAATCGAATATACAAATTGACATGGGAAATATGTATATATAGAGCTATAATTATTTTGATATTTTACATTCACAAATTATGGGTATTCTCCTGCTCTTCTTTTAATCTACAGATTCCCGTATTTTAGTTGTGTGTTTGTATAATAAATGATTATTCAATTTAAAAAAAAAAGTTTACATTTTCGATAATGGTCCTTCACCTATATTTTACTTATCTGTGTAAGTTCTCTGTGTATAAACACAAACCAATATAAACTCGTGGTAATAAGACTTTAAATGCATCGTTTATGTACGTACAACTGTAAACAAAAACAACTGTTATTCAGATCAAATATGCGAAATAAACTCCGAGAGAAAAATGACAAAAACTATAACAAGACTTAGAACAAAACACTCTAAAGGAATGACAATACATCCAGATGGTATAAGAACCTAATAGGACATGCAACAACTGTCCTGGTGTGGAACTAACACCTACCCACATATTCTCATGTCTAGCAATGGCCGCAGCCTTGCAGAAAATTGACATGGACCCAGAGCAGCAGCTTTACACACCCAAGATAGTGGACATTGCTGCTGCTGTGATAGAGATGCATGGGGACATCTGAGGCTTTTCATTGGACACGACAACAACGACAACTGTCAAAAAAAGTTCGAATTCGTATTTACAAGTTGTCAAAGTGACTTTCTATATGTATTGATCAAGATTAGCACCTTAAAGAAGAAAAAAAAAAAGAGTGAAAAATGACTTCCATTAAAGAACAATAAAGGGAATCCTCTATTTAAAAAAAAAAAGTTTGATAGCTCCAAACAACAAAGAAATCTCTAAAGTGACCAGCACAATGTTGGTAGGTAACAATTGCTCAATCACACATAAGACGAAGTAGTTCCAAACATCTTCCAGCGGCTTTGTTTTCTATATGCGATCGACAGAAATGGATTTTTTAAAACTAAATATATTTTCTGAGTTGAAAAGAGAAAGTTTTTTAAATGATCCATTTTATATTTGGATGTCCCCACGTCAGCCATTCCATTTTCCCAACAGCACAGGTCGTTCAGAGAGTTAAATGGAGCTAATCAAGCTTTTCAAAATGTAAGATCAAAGAACTTGCGCATAAAATTAAATCCAAAAGACAAAAAACCTCTCGCAATCAGTATCTTTTATTATTACAAATAACAGACGCTAGCCTTCGAACAATTAGTTCTTCAACGGGCGTTCTTACAAAACGAAATCAGATTCTTATTTATATATATATATATTCTGCTATGTCCCCCCTTCCCCACTTAGTTTTAAACTTAATTTAGTTTTAAAGAAGTTTTTGCATATCTGATTATTTTTCAATTCTCTAATTTACCTTTTAGCATATCTTTGAGCGAATATTTGTATTTATTTTTTCTATTACCTCTATATATAAATAAGAATCTGATTTCGTTTTGTAAGAACGCGAGAGGTTTTTTGTCTTTTGGATTTAATTTTCAAAATGTGTTTGTGTGTTGTGTTGTTTGTGTATATAGTGAATGTGTGTTGTGTGTATTGTTTGTGTGTTGTGTTTATTTGTTGTTTGTGTGTGTTGTGTTTATTTGTTGTCTGTGTGTGTTGTGCGTGTGCGTTGTGTTTGTGTGTTGTTTGTATGTTGGATTTGTGTGTGCGTTGTGTTTTGTGTATATTGCAGACAGGTCGTACTCCAAGTCATTTATAATTCGGGAGATACCACTATATATTTTTAATTAAAATAAAATAAAAAAACTCTAAATAAAAACACAACAACAAAAATTGAACAACGCCATAATTCACCAAGAGAGATATATTTCAGATGCATAAATCACCAATGAAAATAAATCAATATATGGAAAGTAGGGATACAAAAAAAAACTTGGTCATTTATTAACTTCTGAAAGGTATAAAAAATCGTTTTCTCGACGAGAGGAAGAGACTTCCAATTAATTACCCTGTAAATAGTTTATTTCAAATTTGTTTTCCACAAAGTTGGGGCGGTTCTCTCTTTGAGTGTTTTAATTAACTTCAACTTTTTATTTATTAAAAACACCAATATTTCTCTTCAATTGAAAGTTTTCCAAAGTATATCGGTATATTTAATGTCTCCAGGTGAAGTTAGGCGTGCTTTTTTCTCATCCTTAAAATATCCTAAAGATTTCCCATTATTTCGACCGTTGGGTGGAAATACATTTATGGAAATGGCGCGTCTTTGATTTCGCCGGTCGTCTATTTTTTTTTTTTTTTTTTTAAGGAGAGAGGGGCAATTTTGTTCACATTTGGTTATCTCGTATGTCTTCAATAAAGGCCACTGCGTATCAACTATCTTTCAGAGTTATTGTTTGAATCCCGATATACATGCTGAAAGGTACAACTTCCTTAAGTTTTGTTCACACTTGCTTATCTCGTGTGTCTTCAATAAAGGTCACTGTAATATGTTTCAGACTTATTGTCTGAATCCCGATATACATGTTGAAAGGTACAACTTCCCTAAGTTTTGTTCACACTTGTTTATCTCGTATGTCTTCAATAAAGGTCACTGTAATATATTTCAGAGTTATTGTCTGAATCCCGATATACATGCTGAAAGGTACAACTTCCTTAAGTTTTGTTCACACTTGGTTATCTCGTGTGTCTTCAATAAAGGTCACTGTAATATATTTCAGAGTTATTGTCTGAATCCCGATATACATGCTAAAAGGTAAAACTTCCTTAATTTTTGTCTATGAGTATGTATATATAGGTAGAGTGAGAGGGTGTAAATATATAAATTTCTCGAGAATATTGATTCATTTTTAATGGATTTTTTTTTGTCGCGAGCGAGAGATGTATCTACCGCCCAAAACTATACGTCATCTATTGACCGTCTCTGCAATCACGCACACTCCAATCAATAAAAAACATCGCAGAAACTTTAGTGAATTCATGTAGGCTTTCCAAATTCTATAATAACTGGTGTTGTGACATCTTGACTGAGATGAGCCCTATGACAATTAAATTCACATCTAGTCAACAGTAAAAAGAGAGTTTACAAAGAGAAGTATTTACACCAGAAAAGGCCTTCTCCTAAGGGACGTTTGGATCCTATCAGGAACCTAAAGCCGCCTTAATTTTAGACTGGCCAGTAGAGGAGTTCATGTTCTTAACATGCTCGATGACAGGTTTGAAGAATTTGGCGAGAATAAACTTATTCTCAGGCGAGAGTGCGTTGTTGACGAGATACAACCTATAAAGGTCGAATATGGCCGTGTCTATGATATCCTCCCTGGTTATATTGTCCTTATATAGGAGGCTCAGGAAAGTTACATCATTCAGTTGATATCAGATTTAACCACTTTCTCGGGTGGTCTTCCAAAATGATAGAAGTTTCAAAAGGTGCAGGAGCCCTATGTGATTATAGAAAACGGCTAATAGATAACTATAGTCTTGTTGCATCTTTATTTTGACGGGGAAAAGGGGACACATTCCTTTAGTTGCTGGTAGGATGTTTGTTAAAAAAATAATACAGACACATCAACTAAATCTTTCTTTATTTTCTTCCCATAGTTACAATGATTCTCTGTCACTCTTCTTACTCATTCCCTTGAGGAGATTGACGATGTGTCACTGAGACATCGGGAATTAAATAAATTAAGATTGGTTGGGGTGTACACTCATGGACAAAACTTAAGGAAGTTGTACCTTTTACTATGTATATCGGGATTTATACAATAACTCTGAAAGATATTACAGTGACCTTTATTGTAGACACACGAGATAACCAAGTGTGAACAAAACTTAAGGAAATTGTACCTTTCAGCATGTATATCGGGATTCAGACAATAACTCTGAAAGATATTACTGTGACCTTTATTGAAGACACACGAGATAACCAAGTGTGAACAAAACTTAAGGAAGTTGTACCTTTCAGCATGTATATCGGGATTTATACAATAACTCTGAAAGATATTACAGTGACCTTTATTGTAGACACACGAGATAACCAAGTGTGAACAAAACTTAAGGAAATTGTACCTTTCAGCATGTATATCGGGATTCAGACAATAACTCTGAAAGATATTACTGTGACCTTTATTGAAGACACACGAGATAACCAAGTGTGAACAAAACTTAAGGAAGTTGTACCTTTCAGCATGTATATCGGGATTGAGACAATAACTCTGAAAGATATTACAGTGACCTTTATTGAAGACACACGAGATAACCAAGTGTGAACAAAACTTAAGGAAGTTGTACCTTTCAGCATGTATATCGGGATTGAGACAATAACTCTGAAAGATATTACAGTGACCTTTATTGAAGACACACGAGATAACCAAGTGTGAACAAAACTTAAGGAAGTTGTACCTTTCAGCATGTATATCGGGATTGAGACAATAACTCTGAAAGATATTACAGTGACCTTTATTGAAGACACACGAGATAACCAAGTGTGAACAAAACTTAAGGAAGTTGTACCTTTCAGCATGTATATCGGGATTGAGACAATAACTCTGAAAGATATTACAGTGACCTTTATTGAAGACACACGTCTGTAGAAGGATTATAAAGATCCGAAAGCTTGTATACTTTGCACGAATAAAGAAACGCATTGTGCTACTGTTTATATTCTTATTTTAGAATGAAAATTTCACCGCAAATGTTTCTTTTGAACGAAAAATCGAAATTTATTTTAAGGAGAAATAACGATTATTTATAACCTTAGGGATGAAGTATGAAAGGATTAATTGCGAAGAGTAATGATGAACGGAAAAATATAGTGTCCAGGAATGGGAATCGAACCCACAGTGTTCCGCTTACCGGGCAGATGCCATGTCCACTAGGCTACCCTGGACATATTTTTCCGTAGCGGAACACTGTGGGTTCGATTCCCATCCCTGGACACATTATTTTTCCGTTTATCATTACTCTTCACAATTTATCCTTTCATACTTCATCTTTAAGGTTAGAAATAATCGTTATTTCTCCTTAAAATAAATTTAGATTTTTCGTTTAAATGAAACATTTGCGGTATTAGTGTCAAACGTTGTTCTACAATCATAAGCCGCATTATATTGTATTATATATTTTTATTTTATAAATAAGGTTTTACAAGGGGTTAAATACATATATTTATATGAAAATAAATAAGATTAAATAATAAGGATAAATAGAGAGAGAGAGAGGGAATTTGGGAGAAAGGATTACCACAACAACTAGTGATTACCCAACATTTATCACAAAGTTCCTGTTTGACCTTAAAACCCCACAAATTACAAGAGTTAATCTATTAAAAAAATGATAAGAGAGGGAAATGTGAAAGCTGATACATCTCCCCCAATATAGTTACGACACAATGTAGCTAGGCAATATTACAACAATCTTACAGCGGTATGGTAAGATTAAACTGGCGAAACCGCTGGGAGGGTTCATCGCTGATTAGCTAGGCCCTCCCAATGTTTTTTTCATCATAGTTAAAGACACAATGAGATAAGTGTTTTATCTGAAAAGAAAAATCCGTGTTTTGATAGTTTAATTTTAACAACAACAACAAAAAGGCTTTTATTAGGTTCAATTGCCCTGTATGGATTCGCCATACAACAACAAAATAATACATTAATTTTTTTTATCTCCCTTTCCCTATGTGCACGTGAGCCTTTGTTTGAAAAGGAATTTATTTACACATCTGTTCTAAAACTTTCCTCACTACCTCTTTTGTGTATGAATCTAATTACAATTGATCTGTAGAAATTATAGAGTTCTATTATAAACATAAGGTAATACGACCAAATCCAAATAAATAAATAGTGTGACGTTTCGGTAACAGCGTTGTTACCATCTTCAGACAAAATTTCTCATTCAATACTTTTGTCTGAAGATGGTAACAACGCTGTTACCGAAACGTCACATACTATTTTTTATTTGGATTTGGTCGTATTACCTTGTGTTTATAATCAATAATCCAAATTGTGCCTTATCAAGAGTTCTATTACTATATTTTTCTTTGTGAAATAGTTCTCAGCGTCTTCAGTGGGTTGCTAAATCTCCAGAAGGTGTTTTTAAGAGGATAGTTTAATTTCTTGAATAGCAGTATAATATGTCTAAAAGAATTCACGTCAATCTCAAACATCATAACATGTTCAATAATACATATACACAGTTTTAGAAAGTTTTAAAATTTCAAAGTTCCTGTTTGACCTACACAAGAGTTAATCTATAAAAATATGATAAGAAGAGTGAAATGTGAAAGCGGATACATCTTTCTCAATATAGTTTCGACACAGTTTAGGTAGTCAATATTACAACTGGGAACACAATAATCCCATCTTGACCCGGTGACCTAACAACATAGTGTTTTCCCACTTTCATAAAGGCGATTTTTTTTTCCTGACGGCTTTTATTTTTTAAAATCAATATATACACTCATGGAGACAAAAATTGAAGAAGTGAAAAGTCTTTGAAGGAGACAGAGGCAATTTTATTTACATTTGGTTATCTCGTATGTCTTCAATAAAGGTCACTGTGTATCAAATAGCTTTCAGAGTTATTGTCTCAATCCCAATATCTGGAGGAGAAATAGTTCTCCCACACAGCCTGGAGAATCCGGCTTGTCTATCCTTTGTAAGATTTGGATGAAACAAACCTCCGTAATCTTCTAAAAAATCACGAAAGAACAAGATGTATGGTGGATTCAATTGGTGAAATTGTTAATAAGGTACATCAAAACTTCCCAATTCTTTTTCAGCTTCGTTTCACACACACACACTAATTATATAGAAATTAGTTGTTTTATTTATTTTTTAAAATCAATATATACACTCATGGAGACAAAAATTGAAGAAGTGAAAAGTCTTTGAAGGAGACAGAGGCAATTTTATTTACATTTGGTTATCTCGTATGTCTTCAATAAAGGTCACTGTGTATCAAATAGCTTTCAGAGTTATTGTCTCAATCCCAATATACATGCTAAAAGGTACAACTTCCTTAAGTTTTGTCTATGAGTGTATCTTTCAGAGTTATTGTCTGAATCCCGATATACATGTTATAAGGTACAACTTCCTTAAGTTTTGTCCATGAGTGTATCTTTCACAGTTATTGTCTGAATCCCGATATACATATTAAAAGGTACAACTTCCTTAAGTTTTGTCTATAAATGTATCTTTCAGAATTATTGTCTGAATCCCGATATACATGCTAAAAGGTACAACTTCCTTAAGTTTTGTCCATGAGTGTATATAGCGTTTAATGGTCTACATGACCTCTATTATCCTCTACAAGGATATTTTACATGAACAGCCTACATTAGAAGCTTATCCAACATCAAGCTTGTCTCTACACCTAATCACAGATGAAACAAACAAAGTTCTCTTGGATAGAGGAATGGACAATAATGGACAAGGAGAGCAAAGAATATTATCTTGACGATATTGATATACATTGAAGTTTTCTACAATTTTTTGTCCATTTAATAACAATGCTGCACAACTGACACATGAGCGGTGTGGTCTTTTCGGTAATCAGAACACTCGGGATCGAAACCTACATTCCTCTTTGTTTTCTTTAATGATCCCCGATTCTTACAATAATCTAACAACCCACCTGTAAGTACAAGTAACCAAAGATTCTCTAACACCTTATAAGTACAAAAAGAAGAAGATTAAACAGCTTCTATACATACAGATTGGAATACTTACAGTAAAAGCAGTTTCAAATCCTACCTACTCGGATTATAATGACACGGGCTAGATGACATTCTTTAATTCGCGTTTTAATGTTTTCATTTGCTATATATAGATGGCGCGTTATTGCCCTATATTCAATTTATGCCTAACTGACCTTGTCTTTATTGTTTGCGGAAGAGCATTGCTCGATGCAAATATTATATAAAATTCTACTGTCCTTAAAAGCATATATCCATAGTTAACTTAAATACCATTTCTAAGATTCTACCCTTCAGTGCTGCATATATAAGCAGAATGATCTAATACAGTATTAGATCTCTAAAGAAGCGGTCTGGTAGATTAAAAGAAAAATTTTACGAAACCGCTGGGAGGGGTTCACCACTGATTAGCCAAGCTCTTCCCAATATTGTTTCATCGCAGTAAGGACAGTAGAAATGTATGTGTGAAAGAAACATTCGCGTTTTCATGTTTTCGTTTGCTATAAGTGACAACAGTTGACATGGAAGAAAAGTCAACCATCTAATCATAAGTGAATGGTGTGTAGAGTGAGTAGAGACACGTTGGATACAAGACGGAAGAAGAACCTGTGTTTATAAAACAGTAAAAAAAAAAACGACTGTGCCAGTTCAGACGATGTCTATGTAAACGAGGAAACCCTATTTACTAATTGGAAATGCCGTTTATGTAACGTTGTGTAAATAAAAAGTGGCGTAAGACGTCGTTTAACGTAAGCTAGCGGTCTGTAACGACGTACGTTGACACTTCACTATCTCCACAGTAGAGACAATATAATGCATTAGCTTGCCATCTGTTATAGGAAATCTAAACTATTTTTGACTCGTTTTTTGCAATAAAAATTTCCACTGACCTTTACTGCAATGATAAAAATTAAACTCCGCCCTTGCACCGGTCCCAAGCCCGGACGAAAAAGGAGGAGGGGGAGCAGTAACAAGCTCACTAAAAAAACCTGGGCTCAGCTGGCCCGACTGATAGTACCCTGTAAGGGCTCTTAATCCAAGGATACAGGATGAGCAGCGTTTGTACTCCATGTAAGAAGCAGCTGCACATGGCGTCTGTTCCTCATGTCAGAGACGGCCATTTATTTTGGAGCTAAGTCGGCCTGCTACTGAGTAGTGCTCCCAGTCTTAATGCCAAAGGCAGATGCATTCTACTTCACCCAGTATAGAGATAAGAAATAAGAAGAAGATGATGATAAAATTATAGTAAAAGATAGAGGTTGCTTGGCTGGCATTCATATTTCTATGAAAAATAGATACTCCGGCCAGTTTGAGAAAATAAAAACTCTAAGTGTCTATTTTTCATAGAGATAAAATTATAGTTCATTTAAAATACCGTTTCCAAAAGTTCAGTATCGGTATATATAAAGGAAAACCAGACAATATTACAGCGGTAGATTACGGAAAGAAAGCAACTATCCCCTATATATCGGTGGTTGACCACACAGTATCTACCATTAGTGTCAATGGCCCCAATTGCGACTGGCACGCCATTACTCTCCCAACTATGACCGAAAGATTAGGAACACACTTTTCGACCACTTTCACCTGTACGGCAGAACTCTGGGAAATATGAACCCCCGCAATTTTGATAATGTTAAACACTCTCTAATAGGTTTAGTTATAGCGACCAGATGTGAGGGCTATTAGCAAGCGTACTCAAAATTCTTGACCTGAAAATTCTAACAACATTTTTACACACATATTGGACCACACACAGATCACGTTACCTACAAGTATTATATAAAGTATTAAGAAAGCGTGTGGGGCTGGTGATTAAAATTATGGAAGGACCCTAGTTCGATCCCCGTAGTTGATTTTTTTTTCTAAAGAAAGTAGGGTATCCTGGCCTGGCAGAGTCGTTTTCTTAATTCCAGGAAGAGTTGCTATAAACAAACGAAGTGTTATAGAAACGTATGTATACAAACCCGAAATGTTCTCTACACACGTGTGGCACATGTGCTACATTCACAATGCAACAAATTGTAACCATCTACACAAAGCTTTGTGCATATGCAATCCTCTAGTTTACAATGCAAGAAGTCGTAGCTTTCTATCTACCCTGATCCTATCATGATCTACATCTTCAATACTTTTGTAGCACAGTAGAGAACCTTTCTATAAAGGACAACATCTAGCTAGAGTTGCTACAGTAGAACTACCTCTCTGTAAAGGACAACACCTAGCTACAGAGCCAAAGTTACCTTTAGGGAGAGGTGTCCTTTTACCCGAGAGTTGCTACAGTAGAACTAGCTCTCTGTAAAGGACACCACCTAGTTACAGAGCCAAAGTGTCTTTTAGGGAGAGATGTCCTTTTACCGGAGAGTTGCTACAGTAGAACTACCTCACTGTAAAGGACAACACTTAGCTACAGAGCCAAAGTGTCTTTTAGAGAAAGGTGTCCTCTTACCAGAAAGTTACTACAGTAGGAACTCCAATGAACTGAAACTCCCCTCTAGCGGACGCTTATCTACAAAGGACAGTTTTTATCGACAAAATTAACCATTTTTACCAATTAGCTGCTCTCTGGTTTGAGAACACTTCTCTCTAAAGGATACTTAGGCTGGGCAACTACACTCATGGAAAAACTTAAGGAATTGGAAAGTCTTTGATGTCACCCGTCATGTTTTTTAGAAGGAGAGAGGCAATTTTGTTCACACTTGTTTATCTCGTGTGTCTTCAATAAAAGTCATTGTGTAACAAATATCTTCCATAGTTATTGCCTGAATCTCCATATACATGCTAAAAGGTACAACTTGTTTGAGTTTTGTCCATGAGTGTACATTCCGTTAAACCTTGCGAACATCATTTATCATATTGGGAACTTTATTATGAATTTCTGACAACAAACATTATTTATATTTGTTGAAAACACTGTACAATAATATATAAACTTCTACTTTTTTATAAGTTAGTCACTGCCGACTTATATAACACTGGTTCAAATTCACATCAATAGGTACTGCTCAGCAAGAGCAACCTAGTTCATGATAATTGAAACAGTGAATAATATATGTGAAGGTTATTCACATATTAGACAAAATTTAAACGCGGGATTCAATCCCGGTTCATGACTGTCGGGAATCGAGGGTGTTACCCACTCGTCCACCGACTTATTGTATATACTTATATAACAGTTTTGTCTCCATGTCGGTGTTGTCCTTTTAGAGAGAGGTTCTACTGTAATTAATAAAAATGGTTGGTGAATGAAAACTGTCCTTTGTATAGAGGTGTAGCGAGAGTATCCGCTCATGGAAGTTCTACTGTAAATTACTGACGGGAAGAGACATGTACCTCTATAGAACAGTGCCCCTCCTTCACCTCAATTTAATTAACCTTCATTAAATAAGCTGACGTGTCACACCTGGGACATTCGGGTCATCGCCATGGGAGAAGGGCGCTTCTAGAATTTCCACAGATATCAGCGCCACCGTTCTCTTTGTGTGCGAAAAAGGGCATTTAAAACAATGATTAAAAACAATTGTCTCTTTCTATGTGAGTCTTATATATACACGTATTCAAATCAATAAATACGTCACAAAACCCTCGCTTTTTGATATACAAATTCATGTATATACCTCATCCATTGATGAGCTCTACTCATTCCCGGCAGACATCATCAAAAGTCTCAAGATTTACAATCTTGATACCCTAATATGATTGAGTGGAGATAAGAAATAAGATGTGTATACCTTGATTTCTAGCTAGCTATGACCCATTAGTATAGAGACGGGATGCAAAGTCGAACTGCTTTTCACATGTGTACACATGTGGTACACTTACAATAAAAGCAGTCGCTAACTACTCACCATGATTATCACGGCCTGTACCACGTGTACTAAGGATAAGCAAAAAAAAAAAAAAAACAGAGACGGGATTATGAAAAAGGCATCTCCTTATCGTGCAACTGAAAGTTGCTGATAGCTTGTGCCATCTATCGGAATAAATATCAACTATTCTCGTTGATTTATCATTATTCCAGAGACGGGATTGTCAAGATGTTGTGATATGCTTAGGAACATGCCTACAGACCAATGTTGTAGGAAGACTACCCCAAAATAAAAAAAAAGGAATCTGGCCTCCAAATCTCTAACAAGACTAAGAGAGAGAGGCGAGTCCAATAAAGAAAGAAGCTGATGAGAACAAACTCCCGTTAAACTCCAGTTTGCGAGTTGTCAACGTTTGTTTTTTTATCTCTTCTCAACGACCTCTGATGACGACTTGGTCGTTCTTACTTGTTGTCTTCTTTCTTGCTCTCAAGGCGGCTATCGTCGCACATACCGAGCTTTTATTTCACGTTGTAACATCGCGATAAAAGCTCTCAGCATTTAGTGTACCAATTGAAAACACTCTGCAAAAATTGATGGGTGGAAACAAAGCATCTCCTGATCATATAACTTCTTCTTTCTCTATCTCCACTCAATCATATAAGGGTGGCAAGCTTGTAAAGCTTGAAATTGACAACCATCGGGTAACTATATCGTATAATCTATCGATCGTTTAACTTCTTCTTTCTTGATCTCCACTCAATCATATAAGGGTGGCAAGCTGGTAAAGCTTGAAATTGACAACCATCGGGTAACTATGTCGTATAATCTATCGATCGTATAACTTCTTCTTTCTTTATCTCCACTCAATCATATAAGGGTGGCAAGCTGGTAAAGCTTGAAATTGACAACCATCGGGTAACTATGTCGTATAATCTATCGATCGTATAACTTCTTCTTTCTTTATCTCCACTCAATCATATAAGGGTGGCAAGCTGGTAAAGCTTGAAATTGACAACCATCGGGTAACTATGTCGTATAATCTATCGATCGTATAACTAAAAGTTATCGGAATAAATATCAACGAATTGTTGATTTCTAATTATAAACACAAGGTAATATGTAGACGAAAAGACGAAATAAAAGAAGAAGAGTTTCTTTTAATAGAAATATATCAAAGCAAGCTTTCGGGCAAAAAACCCTTCTACAGGCGTGATTACAGCATCAAACTTGGCACTATAATGCAGGTACAATGGCTAAAAAGAGAATATATACATATAACTATTTACATATTTGCGGAATAAATTATTAAAATGAGGATTTGCATTAGTTATGACTATCTTATAATTAGAGAGATATTAAGTAAATAAATAAATAAGGAATTTTTATGCTTGGAGTTTGAAACTATAGGGGAATATGCCAATGTAAACACCCGCTCACGCGACCACCTCAAAACCCAAGTAATATTAATTTCTAGCTATCTTGTTGAGGTTATATGACACAAGGTAATATGACCAAATCTAAATAAATAAATAGTGTGTGATGCTTCGATAACAGCGTTGTTACTGAAACGTCACACACTATTTATTTATTTAGATTTGGTCATATTACCTTGTGTTTATATGCCTGCAGGAATGGAAATCTAATGCTGCACATGACTGGTACAGAGCAGGAGGGACAAGCACCGGTTCTGTCCTTCCAAGAGAACAACAGTCTTTGATTTCCAGACTTAAGTCTGGTCATCTACGGACAATGACTTTCCAAAATGGTTGCAGGGTTTTCTCACTATGTACTAAGTGCAATTCTCAGCCAGCAACCTCAAAACATATTATTGACTGTATTGAGTCATCCATTGATGAGCTCTACTCTTCCCCGGCAGACACCATCAAAAGTCTCGAGCTTTACAAGCTTGATACTTTAGTGTGATTGAGTGGAGATAAGAAAGAAGAAGACCTTGTGTTTATAATCTATAATTCAAATTGTGCCCTATGATTTTTAATTATGTTTTAAGATATTTGCCACAAATACTCTTCTTTTGTATTAGTCTAGAAAAGTCAACGACGTACGCATTTTAGGTTGCTAGCCCTCGTCAGCGTGATGCAGGCTGTACCTCAACGACCAAAAAAGCTAGTTCTAGAGGCTTCCTGAAAAAAATCAAGGATATCTTAGGTATTTAAAACTATAAGTGCTGGAGAACGTAAAACTATATCTTTCTTTCTTAATTTGCTAACCTGATTCCAGTAAATTTTCATTTTTATACTTTTTTTTCATAGTGTGAGCAGAAAGTTTCTTAGTTTTATAAATATATATTATATTAATGTCCAATACTAGGCGCTATGTACATATCCATTATATGTATAGTTTTATAGATGGAAAAATTGCCGGGAGGAAATTGATCCATAGAAGCATAGGGCGCTTCTCCCGTCAAAATAAACGTCAAAACCTGACGCCATCTGTGCTTCTATATAGTTTTATATACAGTTAAACCTGTCTATAGCGCCCCCTCTTGGGACTCATCAAAATAGGGTACTATAGAGAGAGGGAGTGCTATAGAGACAGGTCACTTTTAATGTAAAATGTTTACACTTTAATGTTTAAAATCGGGCGCTATAGAGAAGAAAGGAACACGAATAATAATTTAAAAGAAGGTTTAAATGAATAAATAGAAATTAAAATAACAAGTAAATAAAAGAAATAGATTTCACACGTTCACGCTTCATCAAGCTAATGGCTTCGCAAAGGCGTGACATGCACAAAAGCGCGACCGCGTGAAAAAAAAAAGCTTGCCTTTTTAACTATTTTTTTTTCTTTAAAAAATCTTTTCCTTTGTGTATTAAGTAATATTTATTTGTATATATATATATCAACTACGAAAAAGTAATAAATAGCGGGGAGAATTCTGTGATAAGAAACATGCCTTAATAAAAGCTTTGTATGCGTGTTATGAGAACTAACCTATCCTCTATTGAGTAGTCACCTACAGGAACGACTAGGGTCTCTCAAGGGAGGTTTTACTGTAGTATTTTTATCATTATAATCATTATTATTATCCCTAGTACACGTGGGGTACAGGCCATGATAATCATAGTGGGTAGAAGTTGGCGACTGCTTTTACTGTAAGTACACCACATATCTACACATGTAGAAAAGCAGTTCGACTTTTGCACTTACAAATGTGTCAGAGTCCCGTTTGATTACTTGCACTCACTGGTGGGTTGGATTTTTACATGAATTGGTGGACCATTGGAGCATTTTTTTAATTAGAGAAAGGTGTCCAATACGGGATTCGATCCCGGATCGTAACTGTCAAAAAAAACCAACGGTTTACACCACTCATTCACCGACCCCCTTACTGTAGTGTAAAGTTTATGTGCAGTTCGACTTTTGCACTTACAAATGTGTCAGAGCCCTGTTTGATTACTTGTATTGGTTGGATTTTTACAAGAATCGGGGGGCCATTGGAGCATTTTTCCCCTTCTAATTATTATTAGAGTACACCACATATCTACTACACATGTGAAAATCAGTTCGACTTTTGCACTTACAAATGTGTCAGAGTACCGTTTGGTTACTTGCACTCACTGGTGGGTTGGATTTTTACAAGAATCGGGGGCGATAGGAGCATATTTTTTATTAGAAAAAAAGTGCTTAATGCGGGATTCGAACCCGGATCGTAGCTGTCAGAAAGCCTACGGTTTAGACCATTCATTCTCCGACACCCTAACACACTGTAATGTAATCAAATATAACTCCGTTACTCTCACTAAATGAACTTAACGTGTGTTATAAGTGAGTGAAAGAGAGAGAGTCAGGGGAGATAAGAACTTCTTCCACAGAATATCAAGAGATTGTGACGGAGAAAAGTCCATTAAAAAACTACTTTCGCCTTAAGTGCCCGAGGGAAAGAAGACGTCCGCATATTTGGAAGAAGATCGACGAGGGATCTCCTGGGAACGCCCCGTTGGGAACGGACATCTTGATGACAAGGTCACTGCGACACTAGACCTACTGTCCTATTATCAAAGAAAATTAACCCTAACACACATTGGTAGTGAAAAAATAGCACAAATTTGATATTGTACTGGGATAAGGTGCATAAATTATGAAAAATACTTCTCCTTATCGTGCAACTGAAAGTTACCGATGGCTTGCGCCATCTATCAGAATAAATATCAACTATTCTCGTTGATTTTATTATTTTACGTTGGTTAGCTTTTCTTGATTAATCAAGAATGGGTATTTAGCCAATTCTGGAATAATTAAAAATCAACGATAATAATTTATATTTATTCCGATAGATGGTGAAAGCCATCAGCAGCTTTCAGTTGCACGATTACGGAGATGCCTTTTTCATAACACATTGATAGGTTAAACAATTATAAAGGTTTCCGGAGATGAGTTTCGTTTTATTTTATTAAAACTGTCTCAAGTTTTCGGGCATCTTTCCCCTTCTACAGGAGTAAATAAATATGTGGTAATAAAATAAGGTGGGAAGAGAAATACGGACACCACAAGTTGGAGAAGGAACCCAGGCAACCAGAGAGAGAGAGGGAGATTGAAACAACTTTTATTGATCGCCCATATAAAACTATATAGTACCAAAAATATATATATTACATATTTATAAAAGAAAGTAAAATATATATAAAAATTAATAAATATTTACATCAGACATCTCTGAAGGGACATCTGAATCGTGTCAAATGCTCAAGGCCGCCCTGAATTCGGAAAGGCACCATGCTTATAACGAGGTTTTTGTCTCCAACGTGCTCAATTGCATCGCCGAGGAATTCGTACAGGAGTTTTCTGTTTCCAGGCAAGAGATCATTGAGGATTGGTTCTATTTCAGAGCGGACAGAACCGCGGATACAACATCCTCATAATCAACCGGGCGGCCGTTCATGTCCCACACAATCCCCAACTGTCTTCAAAGTCCCGAAGTGTTAAGTGACGGACCCCAGTGGTCGCCCCTTTGAATGTCGCTGGTATCTTAAGTGACCCTCCCATCTCTCTCTGGGTTGTCGGTAGGCTTGCTTTATTATTCCTTGAAGAGTATATATTATGGCATATATATATATATATATATATATATATATATATATATATATATGGCATCAGGCGGCGTTTTATTCATTAAATATGTTCTCCTGTAGAAGGGCAGATGTCCGAAAGCTTGAGATGGTTTAAATAAAATAAACTCACACACACACACACACACACATCTCTGGAAACCTTTATAATTGTTTAATTTAATGTCCAGGAGATTTTAAACAATTAACACATATATATAAAAGGAAACACCCAAGAAACCAGGTCTTTAAAGAGGTCTGTATCTAAAGAGTACACAATCTTTCTCTAGTGCTATTAATTTAATAATGAAAATAATAGTAAATAATAAATAGCTATATTTTCTTACAAAAATAGCGCTCTACATGTTTACATTACAACTATACAAATGGTCCAAGCTTCACCCGGATATTACGGAACACAATGACTATGCAAATTTGCCTATTACCGGGTAATTTGCATATTCCTGGCTTGAAACTACGACACAGTGACTCCTACTATTTCTAACTTGATTCAAAGTTTCATCCGAATTGGTCAAATATTACGTAAAAACGTATGTGTAAAAAGAAAAAAAAAAAGAGAATATACAATTTGTCCAATTCTGGAATAATTAAAAATCAACGAGAATAGTTGATACTTATTCCGATAGATGGCGCAAGCCATCAGCAACTTTCAGTTGCACGATAAGGAGATGCCTTTTTTCATAATTATGCACCTTATCCAAGAACAATATCACATTTGTACTATTTTTTTTTTCACTTTGTGTCGCGGCCTCACGCAATTCTGGCCTTAACTACCCGTTTCATGATTTTTCAGGATGCCTGAATGACCAGTTTTTTGGTCGTTGAGGTATAGCTTGCACCACGCTGATGAGGGCCAACAGCCCGAAACGCGTCCGTGGTTAGCTTTTCTTGATTAATCAAGAATGGGTATTTGGCCAATTCTGGAATAATTAAAAATCAACGAGAATAGTTGATATTTATTCCGATAGATGGCGCAAGCCATCAGCAACTTTTAGTTGCACGATAAGGAGATGCCTTTTTTTCATAATTTGCATATGTTGTTAAAAATTTCATCGGGTAGATCAAATATTGTGGAAGAGTATGTATCTACTCAGACATCCACACATTTCTTTATATAATCCCATTTTTTGTTGTTGTTGTTTGATGGTTCAGTTTGCTGATAAAGGGCTTGTCCGAAAGCTACTTTAATCAATTAATAAAAATAGTTGCGACGTCTTATTGTTGTATATTCATTAATTAATTGTTACCACAGAGTGTGTGTAAGCTCACAGGTAAATAGGCGCTACACCGAAACAGAAAAAAGTTCCTTTGTTTAATATTAGTTTCCCTTTTATATTTTGTTCTCTCTCTTGTAAATCAATAAATATAATGTTTAATTAATAATTCTTGGAATCAATTTCATTAAAAATTCTAAGCAAAGTCAACACTTATGCCTATTTTATAATCCCTATTTTGTTTAAAATATTAAAAGGATAATAGACAAAAAAAAAAAAAAACGGGCTTGGATATGTCTAGAGATAGTGGGGATAATGGGAAACTACCCAAAAAAAACAGTTAGAAAGGGGGTAGAATTGGGGAAAGGGGGGAAGTTGAAAATTCTTTGTGTGAAGGAATGGCGGAGAATGGCATGAGACGACGGACGGTCATCGAACCAAGGGGGGAATGGCACCGACTTCTGAGGCCACCCACTCACGCCAACTGCTGCAGGCTGTTCATCGTGTTTGAGACAACTAGCTCCATATATCTAACTTCTGATAACACACTTGTAACTAGCTTCATTTGTAATTAACGTATCTCTTTGTGAGGTCCTTTAAAAAGACTACATACAGTTAAACCTGTCTATAGCGTCCCCCTCTTGGGACTCACCAAAATAGCGTGCTATAGACAGGTCACTTTTAATGTAAATCGTGATATATAGCTAGCAATAAATATGTATATATATATGTTTCTATGAAAATGTTAATCTGCAAGACGCAGGTTATCATCATCCCCTTTTGATTTGTTTTTGTCACTTTTGGCGTTTTGCAAATAAACAACAAAAGATGTATCAGACATTATAAAGACAATAAAGATTTTCTAATAATAAAAGTGTACAAAGATGTTGCAAATCGCATCGTAATACGTATTTAAAATCGGGCGCTATTTAGAGGGGGGCGCTATAGACATGTTTAACTGTACTTTGATTTTTTTATTTATTACAAAACACGCGCTATATATCCTATATATGGATATGAATTAAATAATTTTTTGATCCAATATATGCCTTTTTAAATTAAATATATGGATATTTGCGCGTAAATATTCAAACTATTTTACATATAGTTTCAAAATATATATGCAAATCATTTCTATTATTAGAGAGAGGGTGAAAAGTATTTAAATTTACATTTTATAGCAATATTTATATAAGACAGCGAGTTTATTTACATATTAGATCTTCATTAAACTTTTATCTTAGCCAAAATCTTTTATCTAGAGTGAAAGAAGAGTTGTGTGGTTGCATCATCTGTTAGCTGGAAATGTAGGGTATCAGCGTTAACGACAACTATCCTAGCCTTCATTTGATAGGTTCCTTCTTAACAACGAGCAGAACAGTAAAATGGGGAAGAAAACGGGTACCACACGGTTTGTTGCCTGCATACAACACGTCTTAAGACAGATCTTAGCCAAAAGACCGCGAAGCGATCGTGAAATCAGCTTAGAGTGAAATAAGAGTTGGTTGCATCATCTGTTAGCTGGAAATGTAGAGTTACCGACAACTATCCTTCATTTGATATAGGTTCCCTTTTAACATCGAGTAGCACAGTAAAATGGGGGAAGAAAACGGATACCACGCGGTTTGTTGTTTGCATACAACACGTATTAAGACAGATCTTAGCCAAAAGACCGCGAAGCGATCGTGAAATCAGCTTAGAGTGAAATAAGAGTTGGTTGCATCATCTGTTAGATGGAAATGTAGAGTTACCGACAACTATCCTTCATTTGATATAGGTTCCCTTTTAACATCGAGTAGCACAGTAAAATGGGGGAAGAAAACGGATACCACGCGGTTTGTTGTTTGCATACAACACGTATTAAGACAGATCTTAGCCAAAAGACTGCGAAGCGATCGTGAAATCAGCTTAGAGTGAAATACGAGCTTGGTCGCATCATCTGTTAACTAGAAATGTAGGATTTCAGCGTTAACGACAACTATCCTTCATTTGATAGGTTCCTTCTTAACAACGAGCAGCACAGTAAAATGGAGAAGAAAATGGCTACAACGCGGTTTGTTGCCTGCATATAACATGTCTTAAGACATATTGGACCATCCTTTTTTTTTTGGTGAAGAGTTTCGATGTCATTTTGCCGAATGAAGAGAACAAAGTCAGCAAGCTGAGAGAAAGAAATCTCTTTCGATCAGAATGCAGTGCGCCGTGCATTGACGTCCAGGATGTTCCGCCGAGATGTAGGCCGTCCAACATCACCGAGGCGTGAAATAAGGCGACCTGGCGTTATATTCTATTTACACCGTACAACCTCATTAGCAGAAGCTCCGCCGGAATTCCTGATATCCGGGTAAGTCCAAGATTGGTTGAACTCTTCCCAACCCATCTCACAATTCAGTGTTTTTGGGGGTTAATACAGACTGACTCTCTGGTCAACAAAGACGTCCGGGTTCTTCCTGAGCCTTGAGGTGAAGGTAGAAAATGAAGATCCCTTGATCATCTGAAGGAGGACTCTTTGACGTAGTGGAAGCCTCCTCGAATGTATATAATTGTAAAAAGCCATGTGTATAGTTTCCCTCTTAACATATACACTCATGAAAAACTTAAGTAAGTTGTACCTTTTAGCATATATATCGGGATTCAGACAATAACTCTGAAAGATATTACAGTGACCTTTATTGAAGACACGAGATAACCAAATATGAACAAAACTTAAGGAAGTTGTACCTTTTAGCATGTATATCGGGATTCAGACAATAACTCTGAAAGATATTACAGTGACCTTTATTGAAGACACGAGATAACCAAATGTGAACAAAACTTAAGGAAGTTGTACCTTTTAGCGTGTATATCGGGATTCAGACAATAACTCTGAAAGATATTACAGTGACCTTTATCGAAGACACGAGATAACCAAATGTGAACAAAATTGCCTCTGTCTCTTTCAAAAAAACATATATATAGACGACCGGTGATTTCAAAATATGAAACTTCCTTAAGTTTTGTCTATGGGTGTATCTCTTAGCTCTAATTGTATGATTTTCTATTGACGGAAGTCAATAAATTTGTTTTAAATCTAATCTAGGGTCAATAGACTTTATACCTTTTTGAAAAAGTCCATTGTACAATGATGTTTTCAAGAGAAAGCCTCAGCCATCAAACCAACCCAGAGTTAAAAGTCTGTATTATTCCCATTGCTGGATATATCTAAACATTAGTTTCTACTGATCAATCATCATCATGATACAGTGCATCCATCCAAAGAGGTGAAAATACAGTAGAACTACCTCTCTGTAACGGACAACACCTAATTACAGAGCCAAAGTGTCTTTTAGGTAGAGGTGTCCTCTTACCAGAGAGTTGCTACAGTAGAACTACCTCTCTGTAAAGGACAACACCTAATTACAGAGCCAAAGTGTCCTTTAGGGAGAGGTGTCCTCTTACCAGAGAGTTGCTACAGTAGAACTACCTCTCTGTAAAGGACAACACCTAATTACAGAGCCAAAGTGTCCTTTAGGGAGAGGTGTCCTCTTACCAGAAAGTTGCTACAGTAGAACTACCTCTCTGTAAAGGACAACACCTAATTACAGAGCCAAAGTGTTCTTTAGGGAGAGGTGTCCTCTTACCAGAGAGTTGCTACAGTAGAACTACCTCTCTGTAAGGGACAACACCTAATTAGAGCCAAAGTGTCCTTTAGGGAGAGGTGTCCTCTTACCGGAGAGCTACTAAATAGTAAAAATGGTAATTTTGCAAATGAAAACTTTACTTTATAGAGAGGTGTCCTCTAGTGCTAGTGTTCTCTCATGGAGGTTCTACTGTAACAACATTGAACCTATTTAAGAAAAACGCAATCAACCCCAGAGATATATTACATCCAAAGAGGACAGGAAAAAGTCCAATGGACAGGAAGCAAGAAAGAAGTAGAGTGGATAAAGAAAGCACACAAAACATGAAAGAAGCCCAGTTTAAAAGGAAGGAAGCTCAATCAAACAAAGAAGATGAAATCCAGATTGGAACATCAAAGTAATGCAGTGAAACAAGATGCCCATATTAACAGAAAACAAAAATAGCCAACTGAAACAAGATGGAAACCCAGTGGAACAAGAAGAAAACTTGTTTAAGTGGAGAGAAGCCTAATGGAAAAAAGAAAAAAAAAAGCCCAGTGGAAGAGCTGCCAACACCTGCCCATAAAGAGAAGAGGCCCATGGTAACTCCCAAGGACACCAAGGGCCAGACTTCCATGTTAATGCAGCCCGATTGAATTTGGCAGGGGACTTGGCAGAATGTGGCTAACTGGATAATGGAGGCACGCTCAAGGAGAAAGTCATTTAGTACTGTTCAGGCTGATATTGTGGCGCAAGGGGATTATTGGAGCGAATAGTGTTAGCTTTGTGAGAGACAATCTTTGACAATGGACAACTAAGAGCTGCATTCTTTGCATTCTGATGATGGTAACAATGCTGTTATCGAAATGTCACACACTATTAAATTATTTGGATTAGGTCTTAATTTCTTATAGATATCTTTGTCTTGTTATTCATTTTTCATCAAAAACATTTATTTCGGAATATTGACCAAAGACCATGTACTCATTTCAGGCTGTTTGAGGAGAGAGAGAGAGAGTTCTCATCAGCACCAAAAAAAGCTCATCTTAAGAGGATTTTGGAAAAAAAAAAAAATTAATGAGTATTCAAGTTGCATAAGTTGCATTTGAACACAAACCTATATGCAAAAATAGAACAACAAAGAAAATGTATGTAATCAGAGTGGTAAAATTAAAGAAAAAATGCTTCTTTTTTTTTTTAATGTGTAAGTTGAAAGTTGCTGATGGCTTGCATCCTCTATCGTATATAATATGAAAGATATCTATTTTTTTTGTTTGCTACAATCTCTATAATTATGTGGGTGAAATGTGGGGAAAGCAACAGTCTGCAATCAGAAACTGGGAATGTGGTTTAAAAGAAGTGACCCAAGTTGTGATTAGAGGGTGTGGTGATGCAGGTCAGATAAAAGAAGCCGCGTAAAGCCTCACACCTCAAGGCCGTTAGACAACAATGGATATTTGCTCCACTTTACAATCTTTCATGTTGTGGATGGCGACATTATCTATTGATTTATGACAACTTGAACCTGGGAATGAAAGCTGCACTGATCACTAACTGAATTTTTACTCAAGAGATTTTATTAAAAAATTGCACAAATAAGAATGGAAAAAAAAAAACAACTAACAATTAATGAATGGGATGTAAGAATAAGGTTAACAACAATTATAGTACACGTGGTACAGGCCATGATAATCATGGTGGGTAGAAATTGGCGACTGCTTTTACTGTAAATGCATCACATGTCTACACATGTGAAAAGCAGTTCGACTTTGCAACTTACAAATGTGCCAGAGCCCCGTTTGGTTACTTGCACTTGTTGGTGGGGTTGGATTTTTGCAAGAATCGGGGGTCGTTGTAGCAATTTTTTTTAATCAGAAAAGAATGCACAATGCAGGAATCGAACGCGGATAGTAGCGGTCAAAAACCAACGGTTTAGACCATCCTTCCACCGACCCCACCACCAACAGGAAACACTAACCACTTAGAGTGACCTAGACTAAAAATAAGTCCATGTAGAGGTACTTAAGTTAAGTATCACTGGACACATTACATCAATCATCCCTTGGTATCCATACTACAGTGGGGGGGAATCAGCTTCCCAGTTTTTTTTACAAACGATCAAAAAACACATGGTAATAAGACCAAATCCAAATAAATAAATAGTGTGTGACATTTCAACGTTGTTACTAAAACATCACATATATATATATACACTATTTATATATTTGGATACAGGAGTCAACATCTCATCATTGGTATCTGAACCAAAATCCTGGATCTATTCTGGAATGTGGGATGAACCAACAGGCAGCAACCTGTATTTCCAGGCTCAAAATTGGCAGCCATAAAAGACTGCTCCTCTTCCAGGATGGTGTAAAGACCTTCCCACAATGTACCATCTGCAGAACCAAAGAGACCTCCCAGACCACCTCTTGGAATGTATGGGAGCCTCAAGACAGGGCCTATATTCTAACCCCTACCAAGATTGTGAATTTATCAATGAATATAGTCTCCATGACCTTGTATATAATTATACAATGGAATAATAATTTTAAAAATATATATATTTATTTGGATTTGGTCTTATTACCTTGTGTTCTAATCTATAATCCAAAAATTGTGATTTATCAGATTCATTATAAAGGAAAGTTTGCTATATCCCAGGATTATTTTGGCAGAGTTTTACTGCATTACTATGCTAGTATATATTTTGAGTTGACTCTCAGGATACATACATACAGTAGAACCTCCATGAGAGGACACCTCACTACAAAGTACAGTTTTCAATTGTAAAATTATCATTTTTACTATATAGAAACTCTCTGGTAAGAGGACACCTCTCCCTAAAGGACACTTTGACTTTGAAATTAGGTGTTGTCCTTTACAGGGAGGTTCTACTGTATATGTAAATATAAATCACTATACATATGCATGTTAAAGGTCGGGTGGAAAGATGGTCTAAATCATTGGTTTTCGACCGCTACGCCTGAGGTTCAATTCTACATTGGGCACTTTTTCCTGATTTAAATTTTTAAAAATGCTCCAATGGCCCCCCAATTCTTGAAAAGTCCAAACCTCACCAGTGAGTGCAAGTAACCAAACGGGGCTCTGGCACATTTGTAATTGCAAAGTCAAACTGCTTTTCACATATGCAGACATGTGTTACACTTACAGTAAAAGCAGTCGCCTACTTCTACCCACCATGATTACCATGGCCTGTACCATGTGTACTAGGGATAAGCAAACAAAAATGTTAAAGGTCGGATGCATATAGTCTGTTAGCATAGTTATACTATGTCATCAATCAGTTCAATGAAAGAAGACATTAAGACGTGAATGTTTCTTTTCACAAATAAATCAAACTTCTACTCTCCTTACTGCGATGAAAATATATTGGAAGGGCTTGGCTCCTCAGTGGTGAACCCTCTCAGCGGTTTCACCAATTTAATTTACCAGACCGCTTCTTTAAGAGCTCTAATACTGTATTGGATCATTCTACTTTTATATGCTACAATGAAGAATGGAATCTTAGATTTGATTTATTTGTGAAAAGAAACATTCAGGTCTTATAATGTTTTATTCATTATATATAGATGCCGCGGTATTGCTTTGTATTAGTTTAATGAAAGAAAATTATTTTTTTTATAAAGCACAATTTGGATTATAGATTAAAGATAAAATAAAATAAGACCTAATCTAAATAATTTAATAGTATGTGACATTTCGGCAACAGCATTGTTACCACCATCAAGCAAAATTTTGTCTGATGATGGTAACAATGCTGTTGCCGAAATGTCACACACTATTGAATTATTTAGATTAGGACTTATTTTCTTAAATCTAAAATTGTTTTTTAAAAATCTGTGGTTTTCACGGGGGTTATAAAAGAACCACCTACTTCCAGAGGTCCCATTAAATCAAAAAGTAGGGTTAGAGGGGGGGTTATCCGGTCGCCATCATAATTGGGGTTGTTTCACATTGTCTCGGCCACAACAATCATAGACTTTTATCTTTCTTTTCCTCCATTGTTGTGGACCCTTGTTCAGACACAACCTCCATTCCGCATTCTTCCTGCCCCCCTTCTACCTCTAGGACATACTTACTCACCACACATATTTGGGGGTCTGTGGAGTAGTGATCTAAACCATTGGTTTTCGACCACTACAACCTAGGATTGAATCCCGTATTGGGCACTTTTTTATTAATAATTTTTTTTTTTAATATGCTCCAATAGTCCCTGATTCTTGCAAAATTTCAACCCCACCAGAGAGTGCAAGCTAACCAAAAGGGGCTCTGGCATATTTGTAAGTGCAAAGTTGAACTGCTTTTCACATGTGTAAACATTTGGTGCACTTACAGTAAAAGCAATCGCCTACTTCTAACAACCATAATTATAATGGCCTTGTACCACGTGTACTAGGGATAAGCAAAAAAAAAAAAAAAACACAAATTTCCAACTATGAAATAACGGTCAAAATACCCCCATGAGGAACCGTTCTCAAAAAAAAAAAATAATAATAATAATTAAAATAATCCTGGAGGTGTGGTCATTCCTTGTAGGTTCTCTTAGATCAGATCTAGTTAATCGTTTTTGATTTTTTAAGTCATTTTCTGGTATCTCACTAAAATATTTTCACTTTTGCCATTCTAAACACAAGGTAATAAGACCAAATCTAAATGAATAAATAGTGTGTGACATTTCAGTAACAGCGTTGTTACAATCTTCAGACAAAAGTACTGAATGAGAAATTTTACCACTATAGTGGAGATGGTAACAACGCTGTTACCAAACGTCACACACTATTTATTTATTTGGATTTGGTCTTATTACCTTGTGTTTATAATCTATAATCCAAATTGTGCCATATCAATTTTGCCATTCTGAGTAAGGCATACTATGACACACTATTAATTTGGAGATTTGGTCTTATTACCTTGTGGTTCTAATCTATAATCCTGTCCTTTATCATTGTTTCATTCTATTTATATATACAGTAGAACACCTCTCTTTAAAGGACACCTATTTGTAGAGCCAAAGTTAGAGAGAGATGTGTCCTCTTACCGGAAATTTGAAACTTTTAGTGATAAAAACTGCCTTTTTTGGATAGAGATGCTTATAGAAAGAGTGTCTTCTCATGAAGGTTTTTCAACTATATGTATAATTTTAAAAACAAAAAATTTATTTCAGAGGGTTGTATCTATAAATCTTATTAACACAAGGTAATAAGGCCAAATTCAAATAAATAAATAGTGTGTGACATTTCTGTAACAGCATTGTTACCATCTTCAGACAAAAGTACTTAAGCACTTCAGAATGCATTCAGCACTTTTGTCTGAAGATGGTAACAACACTGTTACCAAAATGTCACACACTATTTATTTATTTGGTCTTATTACCTTGTGTTTATAATCTATAATCCAAATTGTGCTTTATTATAAATCTTATTGATATATAAAGCTTGTTCATTTTTTAAGAAAAATGCATCTTGCATCGTGTAACTAAAAGTTGCTGATGGCTTGCGCCATCAGTCATAATAAATATCAACTAATTGTTGCTAATTTAATTAGACAATCTCAAAACTCTACTCATCATGATAAAAATAATTTGTATGCCATTTGTGCTTTTGAGGAAGGCCAATAAAATAATAGCTACATTCATTATAGTCATATAAATGTATATATACATAGGACTTTTGACAATAAATTTGCAAACTTCTTTTTTTATTTAAGCTCTAAATAAAAATAAGAATTTGTGAAATTTCAAATGGAGGAAAAAGAAGAAGTCTGTGTATTTTTGGAGAGAGGGGGAGCAATCTAAAAAAACATGTTAAAAACAGATGGTTGCTTGTTGTTGTTAGAGCTGTTACATAATTCACACTTCTTCCTGAACTAATGGGAAATATGCAAGAATGTTTATCATACAATGGAGGGTTACAATAATTTACAAAATTTTGTGTTATCTCAAAAAATTGCTTCCACAAAGTCAATGTTTATAATTTTCTCTACATTTATATGCAAATATAAGAATAACTAAATATTATAAAGAAAATAAAGTCTCCAGGGCTAAGTTTCTTGTTCAAATTTTATTCTCTAGCTTTCGAACCTGTCAGTCCTTCTACAGGAGTATCACGACAACAAATTGATGGTATATATACTATTTTTATACAAAATAATTTTTTGCATATTTAATTTTATAAAGTTTTAATTAAACAAAGATAAAAATAATAGATAGAATATTAACCCTGGAGACTTTATTTTTTCTCTCTCTCTCTCTTTATAATATTATAAATCAGAGGGAAGAACGTTTATAATTAACTAGATATGCAAATAGATATTGATCTAAGTATTAATAAGGCCAGTCAAAGATTGTTGGTATAATTCTTACACACAATCCTATTTATTATCATCAAACAACATATCTAACTCATTTGAGAAACAAATTTCCTTATTTTCTCAATGTTTCCCTTTTACAGTACCACCTACAACAATCTCCTATATTAATCTACCACTCGACTAGACGAAAAGATCTTCTCCGTACCATCAAACCCAATGCTTGCAGGAATAGAAATCTAATGCTGCATATAACTGGTACAGAGCAGGAGAGACAAGCATCAATTCTGTACTCCCAAGAGAACAACAATCTTTGATTTCCAGACTTAAGTCTGTTCATCTACGGACAATGACTTTCCAGAATGGTTGCAAGGTTTTCCCACTATGTACTAAGTGTCAACCTGCAACCCCAAGACATATTATTGACTGTATTGACTCATCCATTGATGAGCTCTACTCAACCCCAGCAGACACCATCAAAAGTCTCAAGCTTTACAAGCTTGATACCCTAATATGATTAAGTGGAAATAAGAAAGAAGATCTATATTTTACATATTCAAATATTCAACATATATAATAATTTAAGGCAGACAAAAGATGTTGATAATACCAATTCAACATCAAACACCACAGGATAAATACATCATGATTAGACCAGCAAAGATTAATAAAATAATTTCTTATTCTTTTTTTGCTTTCTTTCAAAGTAACACTTCCCCCATTTTACATATTCAAGAATATGCAAATAGGGAGCAAACAAAAAAATATTGTTGGTATAATCCTCTAAATCAAATTTATCATCATCATACTGCAGAGGGCTAATTTATCATCATTCATTGAAACTAAGAGAAAAATAAAATTCTGGATTCCTTCAATGAATGCTTGACGGAGGTACATTTTGCATATTCAGATATTGGGAAAAATGAGCAAGCAATCTTTCCGTCTGGGTTAATTACCCTTGCCTCATGTTTTATTCCCCGTCCCTCTCAAATTTTCATGGTTTGCATAATTGGTAGGGAAGGGGCAAAACTTCCTCATCCGGGGATGGGAGGGGGGAAAAGTTCCATAATATATGTTCTCCTCTTTTCTTTACTAAGTGACTTTTCTTTCTGATACACAGCTCTTTATGAAAAAAAAATCTGAGAGGAGGAGTGATAAAAATTGTGGCTAGTAAATTTTATTTATTTTGAAAAGAGCTTTCTAGAATTTTCTCTAATTTTTTTCAATAAATATAGAAATGAAATTTTAAAATAACTGTGGGAATCTCCTTAAACTTCTGTGTAGTTTGAAATCAGAGGGTCATTCAAAAATAATAGTTAACAAAATGCAAAGTATACCTTTCATGAAAACTACCAGGAAACAAATATACGCAAAAGTTGAGTGCCAATTTCACATTTTGTCCCACAATTATATGGTTGCTGTTTTCTTCCCTTTTTATAATTTGAAACAAGTTGATAATAACTATTGATTTCCATTACAACATTATTGATAACTGAGGCACATCTCAATTCAATATTATTGTTAGGGGGAAATATTTTTCATAGTCACAGGTTATTAATATTTTGAAATTTTGCTATTCATCATGTATTTCTCACTTTGCATATCTGTTCCTTTATGTAAATAAGATTTTTTTTTTTGTGTGTTTGAAATAAATTACCGTGTCTCATTCTGACATTCATATCTTTTTCTTCATTTCTTTTCTATGAAACAATAAAAAAAGGACTTTCTTTTTTCTGTACATGATTTTCATTTTAACAAAATATTAATGAACAGTGTTTAATAGCTATGTGAATCAATAGCCTTAATAGTTTTATATGATTTCTTTCTTTACATATGGGCTACTGGACCTAGGACCTATAGCAATGGCCGTTTTCTTAACAACTTTTTGAATTCACAGTAGAACCTCCATGAAAAGGCACTCTTGCTGGAGGATAGCTCTCTACAAAGGACATTTTTATCCCCAAAATTACAATTTTTACTATTAAAGCAGCTCTCAGGTAAGAGGACACCTCTCTCTAAAAGGTACTTCCTCGGCGTGGAACTGAGGAGTGAAGACCTTGTCTGGAGGAGAACTCTCTCAAGGTGGGGAAGCCTCCCTTGCTGAAGAAATGTGTACACATACACAACTATATATATATTCCCCTACATTTTATCTACCCTTTATTTACTATTTTATTATATATTTTCCACCTTTGGTAACAATTGATTAGAATAATCAATAGAATTAGTTTAAAATTGTCAAAAAATAAAAAAAAATTGTCTGAAAAGGCACTTTGGGCTATGCAATTAGGTGTACTTTTGAGAGATTCTACAGTAGCTATTGTAAATAAAGTAACATTTGTTTATATGTCTTAAATTTTCTTAGGATTTTCTGCGCGATGGGCTAAAAATTCTAGTTCTAAATCCATATTCATTGAATAGGTGTATTCTATTTCTTTTGTGATGCAAATTAGAACTCCCATGATAGACTACTTAGAAAATATATTTTCTTATCTCAAAGCCATGATAATCATGGTGGATAGTTAGTGACTGCTTTTACTGTAAGTGCACCACATGTCTTAGAAAATATGAATACTTCTGGTCCTATTGTAAAGGAACAACACCAAGTTACAGAGCCAAAGTGTCCTTTAGAGAGAGATGTCCTCTTACCAGAGAGTTACTACAGTAGAACTACCTCCCTGTAAAGAACAACACCTAGTTACAGAGCCAAAGTGTCCTTTAGAGAGAGATGTCCTCTTACCAGAGAGTAGCTACAGTAGAACTACCTCCCTGTAAAGGACAACACCTAGTTACAGAGCCAAAGTGTCCTTTAGAGAGAGATGTCCTCTTACCAGAGAGTTGCTACAGTAGAACTACCTCCCTGTAAAGGACAACACCTAGTTACAGAGCACAAAGTTGTCCTTAGAGAGAGATGTCCTCTTACCAGAGAGTTTGCTACAGTAGACTACCTCCCTGTAAAGAACAACACCTAGTTACAGAGCCAAAGTGTCCTTTAGAGAGAGATTGTCCTCTTACCATAGAGTAGCTACAGTAGAAACTACCTCTCTGTAAAGAACAACACCTAGTTACAGAAGCCAAAGTGTCCTTTAGAGAGAGATGTCCTCTTACCAGAGAGTAGCTACAGTAGAACTACCTCCCTGTAAAGGACAACACCTAGTTACAGAGCCAAAGTGTCCTTTAGAGAGAGATGTCCTCTTACCAGAGAGTTGCTACAGTAGAACTACCTCTCTGTAAAGAACAACACCTAGTTACAGAGCCAAAGTGTCCTTTAGAGAGAGATGTCCTCTTACCAGAGAGTTGCTACAGTAGAACTACCTCCCTGTAAAGGACAACACCTAGTTACAGAGCCAAAGTGTCCTTTAGAGAGAGATGTCCTCTTACCAGAGAGTTGCTACAGTAGAACTACCTCCCTGTAAAGGACAACACCTAGTTACAGAGCCAAAGTGTCCTTTAGAGAGAGATGTCCTCTTACCAGAGAGTTGCTACAGTAGAACTACCTCCCTGTAAAGAACAACACCTAGTTACAGAGCCAAAGTGTCCTTTAGAGAGAGATGTCCTCTTACCAGAGTTACTAAATAGTAAAAATAGTAATTTTGCATAATGAAAATTGTCCTCTAGTGCAAAGGTTCTATTTGTATTAGCTGCACTTACTTTTAATATTTCAAAAGAGATCAAATAATACAAGAAAATAAGACCTAATGGAAATAATTTAATAGTGTGTTGTCAACACACTATTAAATTATTTGGATTAGGTCTTATTTTCTTGTATCTATAACCCAAATTGGGTTTTATCAGATCTAATAATAATAATGTCTTTAAACGATTAAAAAAAAAACTAAACTTCAGCCTAAATACACTATTATAGAGTATCCAAAACCACTTTATTGTGGATTATAATACACCAATACCTCGCTTTGCGTCGTTTCATTTTGCGGTTTTTTTTTCAAAGTTGCATCGCTGTTTAATTTTTACCGATTTTCACTGTGCGTCGTTAGATTTTCGAAGTTGCGTTGTTTTGGATTCGAGTCTTTAATTTTTTTTTTGAATTTTTTTTTCCTAAAATATGGCAACACCTTTGTTTTTGATTGCGCCTTCACATATTTTCACTTTGCGTCGTTTCAATTTGCGTCGTGTTTTTTTGGAACGTAACCCCGACTGCAAAGCGAGGTATGGGTGTACATTAAAATGCTTAGACATAAAAAGGAGAACACTTTATAAGAGGGGGGGGGGGGGATACTGTGGGCAGAGTTCCAGAAAAAAGGGGGAAGGACAACAGGGTAGAATAATTGGCTTTGCCCACGAAGCCAGAACAGATTGCCATGCCGTGAAGGCTGTGTAAACTAGGCTGACCGCCCAGATGAAGGTCTTGCTGCTCCATCGGAACTCACAAGCCACAAACACTCTTGTGAAAGAAACTTACATCTCAATGATAAGGCACAATTTAGATTATAGATTATAAACACAAGGTAATGAGACCAAATCCTAATAAATAAATAGTGTGGGGAAGTTTCGGTAACAGTGTCAGTAACATTTGTCTGAAGATGGTAACAACGCTGTTACCGAAATGTTACACACTATTTATTTGAATTTGGTCTTATTACCTTGTGTTTAGACTTACACCTTTTTTTTTTTTCACTAATTTGAAAACTTATCGGAGGAATACATATCATTGAAATAGGGGGTAAGTGGAAGGATGGTCTAAACCATTGGTTTTTGACTGCTACGACCTGGGATCAAATCCCGCATTGGGCACTTTTTTCTAATTGAAGAAAAAAATGCTCAAATGGTCCCTTATTTCTTGCAAAAGTTTAACCACACCAGCAAGTGCAAGTAACCAAACGGGGCTCTGGCACATTTGTAAGTGCAAAGTTGAACTGCTTTTCACATGTGGAGAGTAAGGAGACAGAGGCAATTTTGTTCACACTTGGTTATCTCGTGTGTCTTCCATAAAGGTCACCGTAATATCTTTCAGAGTTATTGTCTGAATCCTGATATACATGCTAAAAGGTACAACTTCCTTAAGTTTTGTCCATGAGTGTAGATCAGAAACATAAAGTAACAAGACCACCTCAAAAATAAATAAATTATGTGTGACATTCCGGCAACAGAGCATTATTATCAAAAAAATATGTCATGCATAATTTATGTTGATGTGATCTTGTAACACTTTGTCTCTAACTGTAATCTTTAATGCAAAAAAAAAGTCAAAATTTACTTTGAAAAAAAAAAAAAAAAAAAAAGGTGTCAATTAATGAATAATGGAATTCTAAAAACACCACCCATTATCAAGGTCTGGAATGTAGGAAAAAAGGAAAGTTTTATTGGTAAAACAATTTGCAGGAAAAACAATCCTCCATAACCTTGAATATGTATTTGATATTCTGTCAGTACACTGTTACATATCGGCCTTGCGCAAGTGTTGGCCTGCCACATGCTGAACTGAACTCTTCATTCCCACTCTGCAGGAGGGGGGGGGGGGGGATATAAACTGCTGACATTCCTGGGTCAAATCCTGTACATCAGACACTTCTTTCTCTAAATAAAAACATTGCTTCAATCAACAATCCCAATTCCTCTTGAACATGTCGAAACCCACCAGTAACTAAATGAAACTGCTGGTACAGTAGAACATACTCCATGAGAGGACACCTCTCTACAAAGGACAGTTTTGATGGGGGTCGGTGGAAGGATGGTCTAAACCAAATGTTTTCGACCTCTATGACCCAGGGTTCGATTCCCGCATTGGGCACTTTTTTTCTGTTTAAAAAAAAAAATGCTCCAATGGCCCTCGTTTCTTGCAAAAGTCCACCCCACTAGCGAGTGCAAGTAACCAAACGGAGGTCTGGTACATTTGTAAGTGCAAAGTCGAACTGCTTTTCACATGTGTAGACATGTGGTGCACTTACAGCAAAAGCAGTCGCCTACTTCTACCCACCATGATTATCATGGCCTGTACCAGTGTACTAGGGATAAGCAAAAAAAAGGACAGTTTAATCGCCAAAATGACCATGTTTACTATTTATAAACTCTCCAGTAAAAGGACACCTCTCCCTAAAGGACACTTTGACTCTGCAATTAAGTGTTATCCTTTACTGGGAGGTTCTACTTTATCTTGTAAGCGTAAAGTTGAACTGCTTTCTGCATGAGGTAATAAGGACAAATCCAAATAAATAGCATGTGACATTTCAGCAACACAATTTTGTTACCGTCATCAATCTCTTTCTACATGTGTAGACATAAAGAGCTGTAGCTAACTTACCCACCATGATTATCATAGCCAATGTCATTAGTTATTAGGGGCTATTCATCCTTTAGAAAATAATTCTTGGCTATGGTATTTGATGAATTTATGGACATAAGCTTAGAAGCCATGTAAGAATATATGTAAATATGGAATTTGTATATAATATATGTATAAATATTAGCATGGAGGAGCATTGCTCTTCTGTAAACAATTTACAAAAGGCCATTAAGGCAGAATTTCAACATCAGACATTAGCTATGCCATCACATGAAATGATGGATTGAATATAAAAATGGCTAATGTTAATTCAAGTTGAAGACTTCATCAACCTTTTTATATAAACATTTAGTGTCCTTTTTGACGACCCACTATCACCCTTTTCAAAAAAGGTGGAAAGCTTATTGGTGAAGTATTGTCGCCGAAAGGACAATAAACATTTATAAAAAGTAAAAGGCATCTCCTTATTGTGCCATGAAAGTTACTGATGGCTTGCGCCATCTATCGGAATAAACTATTTATAAAAAGGTTGATGAAGTCTTCAACTTGAATTAATAAAAAATCCACCTACAATTATAGTATTCTCTTTCCTTTGCTGTATATGAAATGTCATTTAGAGCAATAATATCACAGCTATATGATAGGAACTTGAGAGATAGGTGTACAAAATTTTGTACAAAAGAATACACCTCTACTAAGTAACATTTTTGACTAGCAACCACTTTGGTCAAAAAGCTAAAAACCAAACATAGACCAAACTTCAATGAGAGACCACATTTCATCATCTTGATAAGGTACATTATAGATGAGAAACACAAGGTAGCGAACTTCACACACTATTTATTTATTTGGATTTGGTCATATTATCTTGTGTTTATTTCATCATCTTGTAGTCATCATCGCCAGTATGACTATCATGGAATAACATTTCACCTTGTTCAGTTCAATTCATATATATAAGACCATTCTATTAGATTACAAACTTTCTTGGTCTATCTCTCTTCTCTTCAATTTAGTTTGTGAGAGGAGTGAGGATCTTCCCAACATATACCATCAGTAAGAGGTAGCCCCAGAACATCTTCTCTTATTGGAGCCTCCATAAAAGACTTTTATCTTAATCTTCAATAGATCTTACACTTGATCAATGTGTAGAGCATCCATTTATTTTTATTATTATTATCCCTAGTACACATGGTACAGGCCCTGATAATCATGGTGGGTAGGTAGTTAGCGACTGCTTTTACTGTAAGTTCACCACATGTCTACACATGTGGAAAACAGTCATTACACTTACAAATGTACCAGAGTCCTGTTGGTTACTTGCATTCGCTGGTGGGGTTGGATTTTTGGCAAGAATCAGAGCCATTGTAGCATTTTTTTATTATTTTTTTAATAGAAAAAAGTGCCAATGCTGTATTTGATTCTGGGTCGTAGCGGTTGAAAACCAATGGTTTAAAACAACTTGTCCACTAACCACTTTTATAACTTCTAGATGTAATTTACTGTATTAGAACATTTTTGGGTGGTACGGTGATAGGGTTGCCTAAACCGTTGGTTTTCAATGGCTACAACTCGGGATTGAATCCCGCATTGGTCATCATTTTTTGGCTCCCAATTCTTACAAAAGTGCGGCCCTCACCAGAAAGTGCAAGTAACACAGAGTTCTGGCATATTTTTTATTGCAAAAGGTCAAACTGCTTTTCACATGTGTAGACATGTGGTAACACTTACAGTAAAAGCAGTCACCAGCTACTACTCACCATGATTATCATGGCCTGTACTATGTGTACTAGGGATAATAATACAGTAAACATGAGGTAGATAGCCACTAAGGGTATTATCATCCTTAAACATTTTGCCTGTAGTGTTGCTATCAATAAAATATTTTGCCTTTTCTTTAACATATGACCTTTTAAACAGAAGTTTATAATGAATCATTCCAAACTATTACATTTTTTCAAGTATATATTATGTGCAAAAGAATTTTCATGTTCGTAGAAATTATCTCAAGGATAAAATAAAAGAGGCCTTAAAATCCATTGGAAATTCCTTAATGTGATGTTTATAAAATATTTAAATAGATATATGTGAATAGAACACACATTTCTGCTAAATCACTTATAGATTTGAATAAAATTTAAAAAATATTTTAAATCTATATATATTTATATATATATAAATGTGTATTGTGTATATAATAAATGATTTTTAAATGCCTTTATTTTGTTAAAATATGTTATCAATGTGCATGTGAAAAAAAAAAAGTTTTTTAAATCGTTTGTTGTATAAAAGTAATTTTGACAGATCACATATACATGTGTTTGGGAAGTAAATTATACAAAATTATTTGACATTTATTGTATTCTCTTTAAATAATAAGGTATTTAAATTATTTTGAGAACATTTTAAGCATTTAAACAATTTGTTTATATTAGTTATCTTATAGTTAAAAGTTCGTTTGATAATTAAATGAAACAAAAGATGCTCACATATTTGGATATGGATATATATAGCTTGCTACATTAAAGGAGTGAGAAAATAAATATCAGTATTTTTATATTAGGCGATTTAAAAAAACGCGTTTGACAATTAGTCTTTTGTTTCACATTATGAATGGTTGTGAATGGAAAAGGAATCAATGTTATTGAAGAGGTCGTATAGTAAAATATTGCATATAAAAAATGATCGAAACTTCATTTTTATAAAAACATACGGCAATTAAAATATTATTCTTGATTTCATTTTATTTTTAGGAAAGTGTACTTACCACAGTTGAGATAGGTTATCCATGACACGTCTTGTCAAAAATAATAACACGAACAAAAGATTAATATACTAAAGAAAAATTAAACTATTTACAAAATACATTAATTTATCTTCATAGATGCATTATTTATATCATATCTAGTTTGAATTTCTGCTGGAAATTCACTACGGTATGTAAGTATACACGACAGCACATAGAACCTAAGTTTATAAACATTCGCAGTGTCAGCTGTTTGTGCTAGCTGCTAAAAATTAGTGTCAAATATTGTAGAGCGCCACCTAGTGGTTGAAAATATTTTTATTTCAGAGAACAAAATAATTTCCTTTTTTTTTCCCCTCTCTCTAATAATTTATAATTATTTAGACTATATTTTATTTTCAACTATGAATATTAAAGCTAACAACTCTTAATTTAAAATTTCAAAAGACAGTTGTGTACGTTTTAAGTATGACAACTTTTAGTTAATATTATGTATGCCACGTGGAAATATATTTT
Source organism: Cordylochernes scorpioides (assembly GCA_030710605.1). NCBI lineage: Eukaryota > Metazoa > Arthropoda > Arachnida > Pseudoscorpiones > Chernetidae > Cordylochernes > Cordylochernes scorpioides. The sequence goes on from CP092863.1 coordinate 138,306,744, forward strand.
GTCTTTCTATTAAAATATGAAAAACAACAACTTCCCCCTTTATTAATAAAACGATACAATACGCATATTGCTACGTAAATATAATATTATAATAATATCATATTTCCTTTTACACACTGATGATATATTTTTAATTTCAATAGCACAATTTTTTTGAGCGTTCTTATTTGAGATAATTATAATAAATATATCCTTTTTTTCTTTAATATTTATGTTAAGTTAAATTTTATGTTGTTCTTAACGGGGATTTGAATCAATATAGTTTATATAGCAAGACTACTAATGATGTAAAATATACATCTACTTAACCAAGGTGAAAATCATGTTTAAAAAAATAAACAAGCATAATTAAACAAAAATAAATGTAATAATTAATGAAATTTATATTGCTCGTTACTTTCAAAGACATTTGATGTGTTGAGCTCATTGTTTCTTTGATATTAAAGGCTTTATTTTATTTTCGCGCTCCAGGAACCTGGGTCATAATTATATCTATCTTTCACAAATTATTAAATTTGCGAAATTGTAATATATAGAACTTTTAATAGGAGAGAGAGAGAGAGAGAGAGAGAAACAATTTCTTGGATTTTTAATATTTAGGATTTTTATTTGCGAAGTGTAATACTGATTATTTTTTAGAAAAAGATAGCACTGCGAACACTTATCGCTATGTTCTGATTTTACGAAAGCTTAATAAAGCTATTCTAAAAGAAGCCAGAGATTCCTTTTAAATCCATTTATAATATTTTGAATAACACCATTCTATTCACAGATATTTGATTAATATGTCTACAAAATTTGAATTAAAAATATGTATTACTTTTCGAGTTATGGCCAAACAGGCATTACTTTTGGAATAACCTATATATATTTTTTGAAAATAGAGCAATCCATAAAAAAATATAATATATAATTAAAAAGGCATATATTGGATCAAAATATAATTTATTTTACTAATATTTCAGTTGGTTGAGCGCCAACCTTGTTGCTGACAGTCATCAAAATGTTATAATACCTTGATAAAGGTTGGCGGTCAACCAACTGAAATATTGGTAAAATAAATGATATTTTGATCCAATATATGCCTTTTTAATTATATCGTAGCGTAGAAATCAAGCCTTGAAATATCCTAAGATGCAAAAGTATTTATTGATGACGTCACGGCGACAAGTCGACAATTATTAACAACTCAACCAAACTATCTACAGCTAGGGAATCTTAAGCAAGCAAGCAAAGAAATATTTTAAAGATGATTTCACAAATACTGAGTAATATATATTTTTATAATCTGTTGAATATTTTCATTGAATAATAAAATATTTCTTCGTCACATAGCCTCCTCCTATAGAGAGCATCGACCCGATGCTCAGCAGGAGACTTACGTCGTCAGTCTTAAGAACTAGTACTATGGCCAGGGATATTTTCAGGTGACTGCGGTGGATGTTCTTTCAGTTGAGATATCTTCTTCATGAGGACTTGGTAGGTCTATGTTTATGTCAAGGTAGCTTTTTCTTATTTCTACTGTGGTCGGCAAGGGGGCACTTTATAACTTTGCGGCCTCACCTCCAATGTGGTCTATCATCTAGTTTTAATGGCGGGGCGTCCAGCTAGATCTTCTAGCAGGTGAGAAATGTTGTCTGTTTCGACCGCGATATGAAGTAGGGCTTCGGTAGCGAGTGAAAGTTTTCCTCGATGATTTGTCATTGGGGTCCTGAGATTCAGCTCGAGAGTTGTAGGATACCATTGCGTCATGCTTTCTTTGGAAATAGTCATTTCTCCTTTCCTCATTGTGTCTCTTCCTGTCACGGCAATAGCGGACGACGTGACCTGGGCGTCCGCAGTAGAAACAGATTGGCCTTCCCTCAGTTGTACGCCAATCATTGGTGTCGCGTCTTCCTCCTTGTTTTGGGTATCGAGGTTCAGGGTGCGGTCTTATCGTTTCGGCCTCATATCTGGTATTTAAAAACTGTCGGGGTTTTTCCTTCTGAGGGGACTTCTCCTAGACTTTGAGATTGGCGCCAGGGTTCTTTCAATCTCCTCCTTTACAATTTCTTCGATTGTAGCATTTTTTGGTTCCCGAGGAGAGCCTAATGCCCGCTGTACCTCCTCACGAACAATTTGCCTAATCATAGATGACAAATCTCCGTCATCCTGGTCACAGAGAGAGGCTACATTTGGTAGGCGCTCGTACCTGGTTGGGGTAACTCGCCTACAACGGAGCGCTTCGACACGGCGACATTCTGTAATGAATTGCTCGGTGCTCTGTACATCCCTCGGTAGGAGTGCTTGATAAAGCTCCTCAGCTATCCCCTTCATGAGGTGGGAGATTTTATCTTCCTCACTCATTTGAGGATCAACCTCTTTGCACAAGCACAGGAGATCCTGGATGTAACATTCGGTACTTTTACCTTTTAATTGTGCTCGTGTTTTAAGTTTCTTCTCCGCTTGCAATTTTGAATTTTCTTTTTTTCCAAACACATTCTCTAATTGAGATGTGAATTCCTTCCAAGTCTGTATGCTTTCTTCGTTGTTCTCAAACCATTTGAGGGCAGTTCCAGACAGATAAAAATAAACTTTAGTAAGACAAAGGGTTTCGTCCCAATGGTTGTACCTTGCCACACGTGCATACCCTTTTAACCATTTTTGGAGATCTTCACCATCCTCCCCGGAGAAAATGGAAGGGTTCCTTGGCAGATGTTGAACAACGTAGTTGCATACCTGAGTACCTTCCTTCTCTACATTCATAGAAGTTTCTTCTGGTTCAACAGAATCAATTTTTCTTTTATTTCTTAATGGGTATCGGTCCAGATTCTTCACCAGTTGTAGCGTAGAAATCAAGCCTTGAAATATCCTAAGATGTAAAAGTATTTATTGATGCGTCACGGCGACAAGTCGACAATTATTAACAACTCAACCAAACTATCTACAGCTAGGGAATCTTAAGCAAGCAAGCAAAGAAATATTTTAAAGATGATTTCACAAATACGGAGTAATATATATTTTTATAATCTGTTGAATATTTTCATTGAATAATAAAATATTTCTTCGTCACAATATTATATACTAGCGGATGTACCCGGCTTCGCCCGGGTTTAACCCGAGTAAAGGTTTGTCTAACGAACATTTGTTAAAACAATTCTCTATAAACTTATAAAAAAAAGATATATTTTGATAATTTGATACTCGTAAATTTGAATCTCTCGATAAAGTGAACATTCCCCCCCCCCCGGTCCCTGTGTGCCGTGTCATCCTGAATTTTGTCTTTCCTAATTTTCTACATTACAAAATCATCGTTTTATCTAGTGAACATTTTTTCCCGGTCCCTTGAAAAATACTCGATAAGTTGAATAAAATCAATATTAATTGGTTCCCTCGGTAATTGGAAGTTAAAGGAATAGTATCTTGCCTTGGAATTGTATCATTATTCTTGTCTCAAATAAATTGCCGTGTCATCCTGAATTTTGTCTTTCCTAATTTTCTACATTACAAAATCATCATTTTATCTATTCTCCCAATATATATGTTGTAGATAAACGATAAAACTAACTTTGACTTGTGCGCAATTAATAGGTAGAAAATCTTACTTTTGATCATCATTTAGTTAAATCTACAAATCTGCAAATAACTCTAAGGATATTCAAGAAATTATTTTCAAAAACCTTCCCGGGGATATATTTAATAATATCCCAAAATTTCACAGCGATTGGATGTATGGTTTTTGAATCTATAGAGTACAGACAGACATTCAATTATCTATATTGTGACGAAGAAATAATTTATTAATTAAATTATTCAATGAAACTATTCAACAGATTATATAAATATATATTAATCTTTTATGTAAAATAATTATCAAAATATCTCTTTGCTTGCTTGCTCAAGATTCTCTAGCTGTAAATAGTTTTTGCTGACTTGTTAATAATTGCCGACTTGTCGCCGTGACGTCATCAATAAATACTTTTACATCTTAGGATATTTCAAGGCTTGATTTCTACGCTACAACTGGTGAAGAAGCTGGATCGATACCCATTCAGAAAAAAACGTAAAATTGATTCGGTTGAGCAAGAAGAAACAACCATGACCATCAAGAAAGAAGCAACAAATCAGGTAGGTTCATTTTTTATACAACATCTACCTAGAAACCCCTCAATGTTCTCTGGTGAGGGTTCTGAAGATCCCCATAACTGGTTGAAAAAGTATGAACGTGTGGCGAAGCATAACCAATGGGATGAAACACTTTGTCTCGCCAACGTTTACTTTTATTTGACCGGCACTGCTCTCAAATGGTTTGAGAACAATGAGGAGAGCATCCTGACATGGACGGAGTTCATGTCCCAGTTAAAATCAGTTTTCGGAAAAAACGAAAACTTGAGGTTACGAGCAGAGAAAACCTTAAAAACTCGCGCACAATTAGAAGGTGAAAGCACCGAATTTTATATTCAAGACGTCCTGCGCCTCTGCAAAGAGGTAGACCCTCATATGAATGAGCAAGATAAAATATCCCATTTGATGAAAGGGATAGCAGAGGAGCTCTACCAGGCACTTCTCCCAAGAGATGCACATACCACTCAACAATTCGTCACCGAGTGTCGCCGCATTGAAGCGCTACATTGTAAGCGAGTGACCCCAACCAGGTACGAGCGACTACCAAATGTGGCGTCTCTCAGTGATCATGATGACAGGGCAGATCTGTCATCTATGATTAGGCAAATAGTTCGCGAGGAGGTACAGCGAGCATTAGCCTCTCCTAGAGAAGAACCAGAAATTTCTGCAATTGAACATATGGTGCAGCAAGAAATTGAAAAAACAATTGCGCCAATTTCTATAAGTGTCCCTCAAAATAGAGCGCCAAGGCCATTACCAAGCCCTAGGTACGAGTTCCAACCCAGAAATTTCCAACCTAGACCGCAGCAGCCAAAACAATTAAACGGAAGACGCGATACCAACGAATGGCGAACCACGGAAGGTAAGCCAATCTGTTTCCACTGCGGACGCCCTGGCCACGTCGTGCGCTACTGCCGTGACAGGAGGAGAGAATATGAAGGAGAACAAACTTGGAATTACAAACAGAGAGATAGGCTAGAGCCTAGAACATTCTATAATTCTCGGAGCAGCCAAGAGCCCAACGACGACCCTGAAAATAGACGCCGCTACCGAAGCCCCTCTCCTCACACTGGCCGAAAAGGACAATATTCGTCTCCTGATAGAAGAGCCAGTCAGTCGTCTCGCCGTTCCCGTCAGGAAAACTAGAAGATGCGTCCTATTTTGGAGGTAAGGCCGCAAAATTTATAAATCCTCCCTTATCGACTACATTAGAATTAAAAGAAAATTACATAGACATTAAAATAGAAGGAAAAATGACGCGTGCCCTCGTCGACTCAGGAGCCTCATATTCTGTCATTTCTGAGAGGTTCAGACTCAAACTAAAAAAAATAATGTTTGCCGAAACTGACGTCACATTACGAGTAGCCAACGGTAAAATTGTAAGACCAAAAGGACGCTGCACACTGAAACTGGACTTGAATGGACTACAGGAAAGCTTTGAATTTGTCGTTATGGAAGACTGTAGTCACGAAGTTATTCTTGGTTGGGACTTTTTGAAGTTATCTAGGGCGATAATTGATTCAGCTGACGACACACTCTTCTTAGAAAAATGTCTTTTTGAGGATACCCCTAAGAACAGCTCACCTCTCTACTCGGAATTGGAATATAGAATCGAACCCGCCTCTATTCAGTTAATAGAAGTAGCAAGTCGTGACATTCCTAATGACGCAATTGTGGTGGCAGAATGTCGAAAAGAGCTATTGCTGGAAAGAGAACTAACGGCTCCCTCCTCTGTCATTTCACTTACCAATAACCGAGGTAAACTTTGGGTGGTGAATTGGAGTCCATATCCGAAACTAATCCCACAGGGGATGCATGTAGCCGATAGTGCTGTCATCGAAGATAGTCAATTATGTACTCTAGCCGATTGTAACCAAGTTGAAACAGAGGCGGAACATTCTGAAGACCCAAAAACCTCGGAATATTTTATAGATGATTCGCTTGATGAATCTCAAAAGAAAAATTAAGAAATTTGTTAAAAAACTATACAGATATTTTCGAATTTAATAAAAGAAAACAATTCAAGGACGTCAATGTTAAACACCGAATTAACACTGGAGACCACCTACCGACCAAACAAAGACCTTACCGAGTTGCACCAAGAGAACGCCAAATTATTCAGGATGAGAGGTAAACAAGATGGAAAAACTTGACATCATTCAGCCTCTGAAAGTCCGTGGGCCTCACCTGTAGTATTGATAAGAAAAAAGGATGGAAGCTGGAGATTCTGCGTCGATTACCGCCGCCTTAACAAAATAACAAAAAAGGATGTCTACCCTCTCCCAAGGATCGACGACACTTTAGACTGCTTACGGGAGCTAGATTTTATTCTTCCATGGACCTCCAATCAGGGTACTGGCAAATCGACGTAGAAGAATCGGACCGTGAGAAGACAGCATTTATAACTCCAGATGGACTGTACGAGTTCAAAGTAATGCCATTTGGGTTATGTAATGCTCCAGCTACCTTCGAACGAATGATCGATAATCTTCTGAAGGGTCTTAAGTGGACTATTTGCTTGTGTTACCTCGATGACATCATCGTTTTTTCAGATGGCTTTGAAGAACATCTAAGACGCCTTCAACTTGTATTAAATTGCGTTAAGAAAGCCGGATTATGTCTCAATTCCAAGAAATGCAAGTTTGGTGCAAAAACTATCACGGTTCTTGGACATGAGGTGAGTGAAAATGGAATTCGTCCCGACCAAGAAAAGATTCGAGCAGTCCGCGACTTCGCTACGCCAAGGTCATTGAAGGAAGTTAGAAGTTTTCTTGGCCTTTCATCCTACTACCGCCGCTTCATACCCAATTATGCCCACGTAGCCCAACCCTTGAATGACCTTTTGAAGAAAGACTCAGAATTTAATTGGAACCAGGAAGAGCAAAATGCATTTGAAGCTCTCAAGTCAGCGTTAATTTCCGAACCCGCTCTTGGACATTTTGATTACTCATCCCCAACCGAAATACACACTGACGCAAGCAACTACGGAATAGGAGCAGTATTAGTGCAGATACAAAAGGGAAAGGAAAGAGCCATTGCTTATGCATCCAGAACCTTAAATAAGGCAGAAAAAAATTATTCAACCACAGAAAGGGAATGCCTTGCCATCATTTGGGCTATCAATAAATTCCGACCATATGTCTTTGGACAGCCGTTCACTATTGTTACAGACCACCACTCTTTGTGCTGGCTGACCAACCTCAAAGACCCATGTGGGAGGTTAGCAAGATGGGCACTTCGGCTGCAAGAGTTTGACGTCACTGTCGTGTATAAGAGCGGAAGGAAACATCAGGACGCAGACTGCTTATCAAGAAGTCCATTAGAATACAGTGAAGATATGGAGGAAGATATTCCAAGCATAGTGACTTTGCAGAACTTTAGCGAAGAGCAGATGAATGATCAAGCTCTTAGAAAAATTGCTGACCAATTACAAAGTACTCCTAATAATACCTTTGTAAAATCGATAACACGCTCTACAGAAAAAATTATGATCCAATGGGGAAACCATGGCTTTTGGTGGTTCCACGCCATTTAAGGCAGGAATTACTGAAAAATTTCCATGATTCACCCACTGCTGGTCACCTCGGATTTACTAAAACCTATGACCGAATAAGAAAAAAGTATTACTGGCCCGGAATGTATAGAACGGTTAGAAAGTATGTGGCACACTGTTCAGATTGTCAGAGGCGTAAACATCAGCCCCAACTCCCCTCAGGGCACTTACAGCCAATACCTGTTCCTGAAGTTGCTTTTGAAAAGGTAGGAATGGATCTCCTGGGGAGATTTCCAACATCAGAAGGTGGCAACCGTTGGATTATTGTATGTACGGACTACCTAACGAAATATGCGATAACTAAAGCCCTACCCACAAGTGAATCCATGGAAGTTGCCAAATTCTTCATTGAAGATGTCATCTTAAAGCACGGCGCGCGAGGGAATTAATCACGGATAGAGGAAGGAACTTCACATCTTCAATGATAAGTGATCTGAACAACCAGTGCAGAATAACCCATCGGAAGACGACCGCCTATCACCCCAGACAAACGGCCTCACGGAGAGGTTGAATAAGACCATAGCAGACATGCTGTCCATGTATGTAGATGTCAACCAGAAAGATTGGGACAGGATTCTTCCATTCGTTACATTTGCATACAACACAGCAAAACAAGAGTCAACTGGTTCACCCCATTTTTCCTTGTACACGGGCGTGAAGCCGAGACTCCACTGGACGTGTTATTCCCCAAGTTATTGCCAGAAGACGACGATTTCATCCAAACTCTAGGGGCAAGAGCCGAAGAAGCACGAAAACTGGCACGTATCCACTCCATGAGATCTCAAGATAGCAATAAAACAACGCTATGACGCCCATCACAGAAATATAATTTATCAGCCTGGAGATCTTGTATGGATCTTTATCCCTGTGCGTAAAGTGGGATATTCGGAGAAACTAATGAGACGTTACTTCGGCCCATACAAAGTAACCCGAAAAATATCTGATGTGACCTATGAAGTTGAAACATTCGGAACCAGCAAGGTCGTCGTAAACAAAAGATTTAGTTCACATTTGTAGGATGAAACCATATTTAAACCCAGAGGACCAGGAGGACCACCTAGAAGAGGACCCAGAAGATGACTCGACAAACTTCCAGGAAGAAGACATCCCCACTGAACGAACACAACAACCACAGACCGCGTAGAGATCTCAGGCCCTATCACCCGTTCTCGAGCCTTGAGACTGAGGATGTAAGTCTCCTTCTGAGCATCGGGTCGATGCTCTTTATAGGAGGAGGCTATGTGACGAAGAAATAATTTATTAATTAAATTATTCAATGAAACTATTCAACAGATTATATAAATATATATTAATCTTTTATGTAAAATAATTATCAAAATATCTCTTTGCTTGCTTGCTCAAGATTCTCTAGCTGTAAATAGTTTTTTGCTGACTTGTTAATAATTGCCGACTTGTCGCCGTGACGTCATCAATAAATACTTTTACATCTTAGGATATTTCAAGGCTTGATTTCTACGCTACAATATATATAAAATTCAATGTCTGTCTGTCTGTTTGTCTGTACTCTAAAGATTCAAAAACCATACATCCAATCGCCGTGAAATTTTGGGATATTATTAGGTATATCACCGGGAAGGTTTTTGAAAAATAATTTCATGAATATCTTGAATATCCTTAGAGTTATTTGCAGATTTGTAGATTTAACTCGCAAGCAGCGCCCCCATTGTGACGATGATAACAAGTTTTCTTATCACTAAGTTTGTTATCTTAAATATTATTTATCAAAAGTAAGATTATCTCAGGATGACACGGCAATGTGACACGGGAAAAAATGTTCACTAGATAAAACTATGATTTTCTAATGTAGAAAATTAGGAAAGACAAAATTCAGGATGACACGGCACACAGGGACCGGGAAAAAATGTTCACTTTATCGAGAGATTCAAATTTACGAGTTTCAAATTATCAAAATATATCTTTTTTTTAAATAAGTTTTTAGAGAATTGTTTTAACAAATGTTCGCTAGACAAACCTTTACTCGGGTAAAACCCAGGCGAAGCCGAGTACGTTTTATAAGTTTATAGGGAATTGTTTTAACAAATGTTCGTTAGACAAACATTCACTCGGGTAAAACCCGGGCGAAGCCGGGCACATCCGCTAGTCTATCTATATTAATAAAATGCAAATTTCATAAGTGTGTTCGCTAAAAACTTTCGTTACAATGCATCAATTTCGACCAAATTTTCAACATTTATGTAAAACGAGATGGAGCAGGTTTTGCTTAACATCAAAATATTTTTCCTAACATTAACATGCGTAACTTCGCTCTTATCGATTAAATACAAAAAAAATCAACAGAGTTAATTTTATTTATATAAAATACAAAATTAAATTTCAACAGAGTTATTTTTTTTACATACTAGCTAATAATCTCAATCTAAAAAAATATTCAATCTATATTAATAAAATGGAAATTTCATAAGTGGTGTTCGCTAAAAACTTTCGTTACAATGCATCAATTTCGACCAAATTTTCAACATTTATGTAAAACGAGATGGAGCAGGTTTTGCTTAACATCAAAATATTTTTCCTAACATTAACATGCGTAACTTCGCTCTTATCGATTAAATACAAAAAAAAATCAACAGAGTTAATTTTATTTATATAAAATACAAAATTAAATTTCAACAGAGTTAATTTTTTTACATACACACTAGCTAATAATCTCAATCTAAAAAAAATATTCAAAACAAGCAATTTTAAGATAACACCATATGTAAAACAGTCGGCCAAGAAAACAACAACGATATTACATCTTTCTCACATATTCACACACAATCTTGATTAATAATTAAAACTAATCATTAACATTGTTTATTATACTTCATAATATATAATATTCGTTAGGCAAACTTTCACTCGGATAAACCCGGGCGAAGCCGGGTACACATCCGCTAGATATATATAAAAATGTCTGTCTGTGTGTGTGTTCTCTATAGATTCAAAACCATACATCCAATCGCCGTGAAATTTTGGGATATTATTAGGTATATCCCCGGAAAGGTTTTCGAAAAATAATTTCTTGAATATCTTGAATATCCTTAGAGTTATTTGCAGATTTGTAGCTTTAACTCGCAAGCAGCGCCACCTTGCGACGGAGATAGGCTTAGGTCTGCCCCACCCCCTGTCGAGAAGAGAAATGTAATCGTCCGGCCGCCGGCCGGATGGACAGTCCAAGTACCCACCGACCAATCAGAGGGGTCAGGATGTCCTGGCGCGCGGGGGCAGAGTTGGTGACACAGCTGTGCCAAGTAGACAAGAAAAAAAGGCTCGGCGGGAACTTCGTCCATCTTCCATAAACGACCATGATTTTATTCAACATATCGAGTATTTTCAAGGGACCGGGAAAAAATGTTCACTAGATAAAATGATGATTTTGTAATGTAGAAAATTAGGAAAGCCAAAATTCAGAATGACATGGCACACAGGGACCGGGAAAAAATGATCACTTTATCGAGAGATTCAAATATACGAGTTTCAAATTATCAAAATATATCTATTATTTTCGAGTATTTTTCAAGGGACCGGGAAAAAAATGTTCACTAGATAAAACGCTGATTTTGTAATGTAGAAAATTAGGAAAGCCAAAATTCAGAATGACACGGCACACAGGGACGGGTAAAAAATGATCACTTTATCGAGAGATTCAAATTTACCAGTTTCAAATTATCAAAATATATCTATTATTTTTTATAAGTTTATAGAGAATTGTTTTAACAAATGTTCGTTAGACAAACCTTTACTCGGGTAAAACCCGGGCAAAGCCGGGTACATCCGCTAGTATATATTATTAGATTAAAAATAAAGAAGGCATTTCCTGACCACGAGCACATGTGCTTTTTAGATGGCAGAGCGCCATCTAGTGAGAAAAAATAAACTAAATGTTTATTTAGCTTGCTCCGTGATATTTGGCCAACCAATATCTTGATAAATCACGAAAAGCATCCACGAACGCGTTTCGCGCTGTTGGCGCTCGTGTGGAGTAGGCCATAACCACTGCGACAAAAGATTTTGGCCCCAGGGGCTTCTTGAGAAATCAAGAA